>CAUYUJ010002914.1:374183-596429 GCA_963575745.1 Prorocentrum cordatum | reverse complement strand
GGCCCCGCGAGGGGCCCAGGATGGCGTTGATGCCAGAAACCCAAACACATATGTTATTGCTTGGCCCTCCGCGTCTGGAGCACCCTCTGGGGCATATGGGTGCCCTTTCTGAACCCTCTCAGAGCCCTCCCAGGGGCCTAAGAGGGACCCAACATGGGAACGATGCGGCTCCAATGGGGCCCAAGAGGGCCCCAAGGGCTCCCCACGAGGGTCCAACGTCGCGGGAACTGACCCTCTTCGCGGCCCCTCTCGGCGCCCTCTCGGGACACTCTTTGGACACTCTTTGGGCACGCGGGGGTCCTCAGAGCCCCCCCCCTGGCACTGTTTGGGCAGCTGAAGGTCTGAAGAGTCCCCCCCCTGAGACTGTTTCGAGACTTTTCGGGGAGCTGTGTTTTCATGTGTGTTTCGCAGTGCGCTGTTTAGCTACTTGTTTGAAACTGTTGTGAGACTGTTTTGAGACTCTTGGGAATAGGGCGGCGGGTGCCCAAATCGCTTCTGAGACTCTCCCAAAACACTATTTCGAGACTGTTTTGATACTTTTTGTATATTTTTTTTGGGGGGGGGTCGGCGCGGGAGACTGTTTCGAGACTTTTTTTCGAAACTTTTTCGATGCTTTTTCTGTACTTTTTGAACGGCTCCCCAAACCCCCAAA
Source organism: Prorocentrum cordatum (assembly GCA_963575745.1). Taxonomy (NCBI): domain Eukaryota; class Dinophyceae; order Prorocentrales; family Prorocentraceae; genus Prorocentrum; species Prorocentrum cordatum. The sequence continues at coordinate 595,777 of CAUYUJ010002914.1, read as the reverse complement.
CAGTCCCAAAATAGTCCCAAAACAGTCTCAAAACAGTCTCAAAACAGCCTCCTGGCCAAAAACGGCACCAACACGTCCCAAAACAGTCTCCAAAAAATATCAAAACAGTCCCCTTGCGACCGCCGCCCTCCCCCCCGTGCCAGGCCCCCAGGACGCGCAAAAAAAAAAACACAGGAAATAATCTCAGACAGAGTCTCGAAAAAGTCTCGAAACAGTCTCCATCCGAATCCTTCGAACAGCTGCCCCCGAGAGGGCACCAACAAAGAGTCTCGCAGTCCAGCGGAGTCCCAGGAGGAGTCTCAAGAAGAGTCTCGGTGCCAAAAGAGTCTCCCAGGGGAGTCTCGAAACAGTCTGAGGGCACAGAAGGCCCCCCCCATGGGGAGACCTCCAGGAGCACCCCATGGCGCCCCAGCCACACCGACTGGCCGAAGGGCCGTCGTCGTCGCCGTCGTCGCCGCTGTCACCCTTATCACACTCGCTGTCGTCGCCGCCGTCGCCGCAGCCGCCGCCACAGTGCACAGGGGGGTCCTCATCGCCCCAAAGGGCGCTCCAAGATGCGCCAGCGCGGCAATGATGACTGCACTTACCGCAGGACGGAGTCTGAGATGCATGAGCTCGCGGGCCAGACATGACGAAGCTGAGGAGAGGGGCGGCGGCGAAAGCCAAGAGAGGGCGCCAGACGGGGAGATGGGGGTGACAAATCACCTCGAACCGTTGCCCACCAACTTGCCAAGCCCAGGCTGTCAGGCACGGGGCACGTCGCCACGCCAAACCTCGGACAGATCCGTTCAGCGATGGGGGAAATGCAAGTGCTGCAAGCTTTGACAATGAGTTTGCGCGGCGCCAAGATTAAGGCGAGAGCGTAATTTGAACGCCACTCGCCCTCCATCAGTGTAGCTGATGCAAGTTGTAGACGAGCTCAGGCGAGAGCCGCAATTTGAAAACCGCCCGCCTTCCATCCGCGTCTGCTGCGGATGTTTAAGATGAGCGTGCGCGGCGCTAAGACGAGAGCCCCCGCCTCAACGTCGACCCCTGCCCCCCTCGCCCATCGTCGCCCCAGCCGCCCCTCTTGCACGGCAACCTATAAGGGAAGCGGGGGCCTCACCCCCTCCTCATTTCGGTTGTCCCTGCTCTTCCCCCTCATCACCGTTCCCTGGCATCCTGCTCCTCCATCTCCCCCCCACACCCCTTAATCGTTTTTTCATCGCTCATCGGGAGGACGCCAATCCCTCTGGCTCCTCGGGCTCTCCAGGGCGCTGCGGGCGCTCCTTCGACATGAGATCCAAACCACCTGGCAGGCCACGAAGGAGCTCCCGAGCACGCCGCCTCATGTACGGACGCAGCGTCAGGAGTGCGAATTTGTTTTTGTGCGACGGCTTGTCGTCACAGACCCCCCCAAGGTCCAGAACCCACGATGCTAACAAGCCAAGTGGGCGGCCCTGCGCCGCCAAATTCTCAAGATCGCTGCCGTACGCTGCTGCGCTCATTGTGCAGCGGCCATGGCCACGATGGCACCTGGCCTCGAAACACCTGCCTTTCCTGTAATACACAATCGTACCTTTTCCCTGGACATTGACAGCACGCTGCACAGGCTCGCGGCTCGCCCGCGACCCCACCTCTGAGCGGGAGGCCCGAGAGACAGGAGGCGGGGGCGGAGGCAACGGAAAAACAGGCGGTGGCATAGGGGCCTCGGGCGGCAGCGGAACCTCGCCGCCGCCGTCGCCGCCCTCGCCCTCGCTGAACAACTCGTCGATGTCCATGCCGACCTCGTCCTGTGCGGATCGAGGGGCAGGAGGGCGATGCAACCCCAGCCCTCCCACTCCACCCCAGACCCACAGAGGAGGCCTGCCGAGACGGCCCGACACGGCTCCAAGATGACCCCCAAGAGGCATACATATGTTCCTCGTGTTGCTTCCGCCTCTTCACATCATCTTCCTCCTCCGTAATGTGCATCTGTTCATCTTACCAGGGATTGCTTCACATCCTGCCTGCCTTCCACCGCCCCCTCCCTAACCCCCTGTCGTAAAACCTCCTCGTCACCTCCCGCTCTTGGGGACGTGTAGGGCCGTTTCGGTGGCGTGTCGGAACCTAATACGGGGCTTGGTTTGTGTGCTGTGGGGGGGGGTTACGGAGACTGTAGCCGATTGTTTCTTTTTAGAACGTTTTGCTTGAATTGGTGGCTTTTGTTTGAAAGCGTTGCAGTTTGACACTTTCCACACCGGTACCTAACTAGAGCCTAAGAAGTGTTACGAATGTAGAGGCCTGCCCCACCTTAGATAGGCGATGCTGCGAAACATTTGCATTCAAGTATGGGCTGTCCTCGCCACTGCGCGCGATACGTCGATCCTCTCCACGGTGGTCGTCGCCATCCCACGGCCCTCCGTCCAGGGAGGGTGTCACATCCAGGTCCTCCTCCGTTCCCTACGACGTGCTCCGCGAGAAGTGATCTCCGTCGTCGCCGTCTGTCCGTGCGGCGTTGCCGAGGCGCAGTCCTAGTTAGGCCCGCCTCGTAGCCTTCCCTGACTGCCACAGCTCGGACTCGGGGCCCATGGAGACCACGACGACGTCGGCAGGGCGAAAACGGGCGACGGCACGATCACTCTCGTCGATGACCCAAAAGCTGATCGACCAATCGGCCGTGAGGTCCAAGCTACTGAACGCCTCCCAATCAACCAAAGACTCTGTGGCACCCTTCGTGGGGGAGTAACTATAGCAATGACGGAATCACTCTCGCCCCATCCCCCATCATCCTCCCCCCATCGATCCCTATGACCCTTTTCCGACGAGCCCCCATTGCGTTCCCCTCGCCAATGTCGTCCTGGTCTGTCTCGTCACACCCTCCTCTTCTCCCTCGTCCCCTGTGCCCGTGCCTGCGTGCCTGCATGCGTGTGCGTGCGTGCGTATCTGCCCGTATTTGCGCGCGCCTACGAATATGCGCACGCGTGCGTGCGCGCGCGTGCGTGCCAGCGCGCATGCGTTTACGCGCGCGCGGCGCACGCGCGTAAACGCATGCGCGAGCGTGCGTGCACGCGCGCGTTCGTGGTGGGATGAATGTGTCTCCGTTCCGCTAACGACTCCTCCAACAATACCTCCACCTGGCCGCCGACTGCCTCCTGCTCGACGAAGGCGAGCGGCCTGAAGTTGGAGCAGTAGGGGCTGAACTCGTGGGAGCCGATGTGCCACCACACGTAGGCGTCCACGCCGTCGGGGTCGTCGCCAGAGAGGCCAGCTGCCACAACGCCCCAGCCATCGACGACAGCCGCCTTGATGCCGTGCAGTCGCACGACCAAGCTGGAATCGTCCAGGAGCTTCCGCTCGGGCGACCCCTCGGTGCAGAGGCCCTTCAGCTCGGAGTAGAAGCGCCTGCGGAACTTCTTGATGACATCGGCCTCAGGGCAACATATGCACATGCCGATCTGAGCACAGGTGTACTTCTTCTTCTGGACGGGCACGTCTACGGGGGCACAGTCGTCGTGTATGATTGCCCTGCGCCTCTCCATCCAGTCTGATGCGAGACAAGCTTTCATGTTGCTGCCGTGCCCTGACATCCACAGCGAGCGAGCGATCGAAGCTGTCGAGTAGTAGGGTGCTTGAACTCCAGCATCTGGCCGATGTGCGAGGGCATAGGAGAACGCATAACCTGGAAAGCAGCCACGCCCTTGAAACTGTTGCACATGGATGCCCACTGGGCAGCGCCCGTAGTCGACTCCCAAGCCTCCATCGCGTCGGCCATCTTTCGCTCCTCGGTCTTGGTCACGCGGCGCAAGCTCACCATGTGCGACTGGGCAGCCCGCATCATCGAGTCCATGTTCACGGTGGCGTTGGGGTCTGCCGATGCTCGCCGCATTGCCAAGTCAGTCATCCCCCCGCGGCTGGTCGGCACGACAGCCTCCGCGACGAGCTGCTGCTCAGACGCCTCCCGCCGCCTCTTGGCCTGGGCGCGAGCAAGGTCGCGGGACCGAAGGCCGAAGGCGCTGCCAGGTGCATCCGCAGCACGGGGTTCCCATTGGCCGCGGCTGCGACGGCAGCCAGCCTCGCCACCTCTGCTCTGGGTAAAGCGCGGTACGCAGCGCTCAAGGCGGCGATGCACTGGCGGCCAGTCTGACCAAGGGATTGCTCCCTCAGGAAAGCATGCCAAGAAGACACCGTGCCCCTGACAGTGGTGGTAGCCTCCTCGCCTGGCGGCCCGCCAGGGCCCCCTGCGTCATCGCCACCACCTGCTGGCGCGCCCCCCTCACCGACTGCTCGAAATGCCCTGCCTGATAAACGAGCTTGGGCAACCACCCATTCGGCCGACGACTCCGCGAACGTTGCCGAGTGGGTCTGCACTCCCCTGACCATCAGCCGCCTGCGGATCGAGGCGTGGCGGGACTCGATAGCCTTGATGTCCAAGTCGATCATGGCGGCAAGCAGGTTCAACTCTGCGATCGCAGCTGGGTTCGACATGCCTCCGTCCGCGTCCTTGTGTCGCAGCACGAAGTCCTTCGTCCAGCTGTCCATGCGGCAATCCTGGAGGTCACTCACTTCCTGCGCAACGGCTGGGTCCACGATCATGGCGAAGATGCGAGTCGGAAGCAAGCTATGTCGATGGGTGAACGCCTCCCGAACCTGGCACTCAGACCTCGAAAGAAGCTTGAACGCGAGGGCGCGCGCCTTCCGAGTCATCGCCGACGGCTGCGCGAGGTCCTTCCACAGCACGTGCTCGCGAAACAGAGGGCCCCACGCAGCCTTGAAGACGCGCGCAGGGGTGCCAAGCGCAGCCTCCACGATCGGCCACGTCCTGCTCGTCGAACTGGCTGCGCCCGTGGACTCAGCCTGGACAACCATGCCCCTCTGCTTGATCTCCCAGTGCTTGCCGCCGACCTCGAGGTGCCAATCCATCGTCCGACGTAAAGGCTCCAGCACCTGCCGAATGATCACCACTCTGTCAAGCGGCGACGTGTCCATCCAATCTCCAGCGGTGCTACGATGGTACTCATTCTCCAGCCGCTTTGCATTGAAATCTCCATGGCCCTGCCCATCGCCGCCGCTGGCAGCCGCAGCCTCTGCGGCGCCGCCCTCGCCGCCATCGGCGGCGGCAGGCGCAGCGGCAGCAGCTGGCAGAGCCCCGCCATCGCCCAGCCGAGGTCTCTTCTTGGAGCCCCGAGCCATCTCTTTCGCCCAGATAGCCCAGACAGCAGAGCCCAATCCGTGAATGCCGTCAAGTAGGATGAACTCGTCCATGGCAACGCCGGACCCCGTCCACCTGCTCCTCGGCCACCGGGTGAATCGAGCTCCCAAGAGGAAGACCTCCAAAGCCTCCGACACCGACTTCTTGATCTCGCTCTCGTCTATGTCGATGCCCTCGGGAATCCATATGTCGACGTGCTCTCGGTCCCTCCAGTCCCCGTTCGGCAAATGGTGCAAAGCTGTCTTCTTCTCGATGAGTCGACTCCCCCGTGCGAGCGAAATTCACAGCAAGTGCCGCTTGTACGGGGTGGCCTCTGGTGGGGGCCCCCCCCTGCGGATGCGAATCCGCTGTTGAACCACAGCACGGAATATCCGACAGAAAGAAGAGAAGCCCGAGCCCTCGTTGACGGCAAGTGCAAAATTGATCTGGCCAGACACGTCGGAGCCCGTCAGGTCGAAGGTGTGCGTGAATACGTTCGCGAGGCAATGTATGGAGCATGTGAAACCAATCTTGCCCCAGCCGTCGCCTCGTCGGTCAACCCCGACCTGCGCCTCGCAGCGGGCGTTCGGGCCAGCGCCGTCCAGGACTGACACGCGCGTCTTGCACGCAAAGTCCTTAGCAGCCCGTCCAACAGCTGTGGTGCGACGTTGGTCCGCCTCTCGAAGACACTCCCCAGCGTTCCGATCCAGCCACTGGAGCGGAGCAATGGGCGCGCCGACGATGCAGACGTACTCGCCCGCGTTGGTCCTCAGAAGGTACCCGAACCTCGACGAGCTCTGCAGCAGCTTGATGGCAGTTCTCTCTAACTTCGGCTTCCCCCACTGTCGAGATCGATCCATGTGGTACACGGCCACCTGCTGCTGCTGCTGATCGGAAGAGCCCACTGCACCACGACCACGTGCTTGGAACGAATCGTTCACTGACAGCTTCATCGGGGTCTCGTCGTACTTGACCGCCTCGACGTAGTGGAGCAAGTTCTCCTTGGGGACCGTATTTGCCAAATAGCACTCCAGCGCAAGCTTCTGGTCCCGCTCGAAATGTACGATGGTGTTGGCCAAGACGATCACGTACTCTGTGTAGCTCCCAGGGGTCACGCCGATCGAATCCTGGATCGATGCCTTTGACGTGGTTCGGCCAGCCAGCTCGGACGACGAATCCATCAACATGCGGTTGAGCTTGGCTGGCACGTCTTGGTCTGATACTCTCTGGCGCTCGATCGTGAGCGCTGCCGCGCGAACATACGGGAGCAGCGGCCACTGATCTGTCGAGCCTCTGCCCGTGCATTGGACGATGTGTCTCGGCACGGTGGGCAGCCTCACTGACTCCGACAGGGGCAGGGCCAGGGCGTTGGTGCGGCCCGCCGCCGCGACCGACCTCGCGGCTGCCCGACTGGGCCTGCGGGGCGGGGGGCGCGGCCCTCTGGCCGCGGCGCCCGCGGGGCCGCGGGGCGGCGGGTGAGGCTCACCCGCGACCTCGGCGAGCACATCGCCCCAGCCGTCCTCCATCGCGGTCTTGCCGCAAAAAAATAACACGAAGTGCCAAAGCCTTGCCGAGACATGTGCGATCCAAAACGGCAGCGCGTGGCGATGACGATGGCGGCGGCGCTGCTGCCGTTGGCGACGGGGGGGGGGGGGGGGGTGGCGTCCTGAATCCTTGGCAAGGGGGGGGGGGGGCAAAGGGCGCTTGCACCCGCTCATCACAGCCCTTCCTTTCTGTCATGTGTCATGTGCCCCCCCCCCGCTCACCCCCGCCCAGCCCCCGACCATATTTTGTCTCCCCCCTCGCTCATTACCCAACCCCCTATTCAAAACAGAGCAAGGCGGACGTCGAGTCGGCGCGTGTCCTGCCCAAAGGGCACGGGGGGGGGGGCCTGAAAGGGCCTAGGTTGAACCATGCGGAACCTCGCATCGCACCTGTGGGGAAAGGGACTGAACCCCGCCAAACTACACATCGCACTCAGCGCGCGCTGAGGTTCTTGGGGGACGATGCGCTGCGGACCCGAGGCAGACCCAGCAAAACGTTAGAACTATTATGTTTTCCGCATTATCGAATTGATACGAGCGAGCATTGTTTTTGATATTTTAAAAACTGTTTTGGGGCTGCGTCGGAAACGTGGGAAACAACTGTTTTGAGACTCCCTGGGAGATGTTGTGGGGAGTTATCATTTTCCCAGCTGGAGGGGGCCACGCATATCATAATGATAGTGCTGGGCCTGCACCGCGGCCGCGGGACTAAATTGCGCGTGCCTGAGTGATAGTGCTGGGCCTGCTGCGCGGCCGCGGGACTAAATGCCCCTGTCGTCGCTCTGGCCACTGCGGTGGCACAAGATGGTTTTCTTCACTGCCGTTGCCCAGCAAGCGAATGGCGATGATGCCCCTATCGCGTTTGAACCACCAGCCGGGAAAGCTACGGACTGACGGACGGGCTGCCGCACATCGCCGAGGGTTTGCTTGCAACCCCCGATCTGCTGACGATGCCAAATCCAAGTACCCCTCGGAATGAAACTCTGGGTCGCGCCCCTGACCAGCCGCGGCTTCGGGCGCGGCGATTAAACTCTGCCCTCGCGCCGGGGGTGGACGATCGCGGATGCTATCGGCGCTATGTTTGATGCGAGGCCAGGAGGCCCGAGGGGGGGGGGGGGGGGCGAAGGGGCAGGGATGGGGGCCGCGGGGCCCTCAGGCACCTCAGGCTGAAAGCATTATTCATCAGCCCACAGGTCCTCTCAATCCTCCTCAGGCTTTAAAATGTCGTCGGGGCCTGGCTTTAAACCTCCTGCCCGCGAAACTGAAGCGGCCCCTGACGCCGCGGGCGCCGACTCTTGGACGCTGGCTCGGCTTGCTTCAAGGCTTGCTTCCTGGAACAGAGCTTCATGTAGTTCAATATTACGCTGTCTGGTTTCGCGCTTAGCTAGTTGCGCTCGCCCCTCGGCCATGGGCGCGTTGGGCCCAGGGGCGGGGGGCGAGCCAGGCCCGCAACCTCGCGGGAGGTTTGCGGGGACCTCCACTGCCCTGCGCAACATCCGATCGCCTGGGGCACCGAGGGCCAGCTCAAGGCCTACATGGGTCTTAGGGCACCTCGTGCTCAGGTCCCAGCGCGACAACGCAGGGGAAACAACTTTCACCCGCAGCAACATAACCGCTGATTGGTCCTGCCGCGCTGGCGCTGCAGCTGGTGGCGACGGAGCCTGCGACGACTGCTCCACCTACACTGCGCAAGAAATCTGGCCTCGCCAACGCATGCCCCGGCACGCGCAAGTCCCCCGCGATCAGAGATGGGGGGCGAAGCGAACTGACGAAGGGCCAGTAGCGAGGATGCCTGCTCTAATTGGCCTCCAACAAGTCAACGCCTAGGAAGCCGCGAGAGATAATCGGGACAATTCTGAAGCCGTGAAAGCGGGCGGGCGATGCTACAACACCGTCGCAGGCAGTGCGTGGCTTCGCCTGCGAGCCTGCTTGCAGCCCCTCTGCTAGCGGGCGTGCGCCCCGATGACCTGCCGTCGACAGACCCCCGCCCCCCCCCCCGCCCCCCCTCCCGCCCCCCCCCCGTTGGCATGGTGCGCTCGCAACGAGCCCGCCGCTGCGTTGCCCGTTGGCCCGGCAAGGTTCGCGACGAGCCCCATGCCCAACTCACGAGGCTCACCGCGACACTTCGCAAGAGCGTCGCTGCGAACGCGGGTCTCCGCAAAAGAAAAACAACAATTTGACGAACGTGCCGATGTGCTGCCGGGTAGTTCCACGCCGCGTCAACCACGGCAATGACGTCGGCGAAGACCAAAGAGCGCGCCTCCCCCGCGCCAGCGCAGCCATGCGCCAGCTCGCCCGCTCCGGGCGCTGTAGCTGACGCCCCTGCCCGCGCGGCCTGCGCGGAGGTGCGCGCCCGCGATCCTGCAGCTGTCGGCGACGCCGAAACGGGGGCGAAACCTGCGCCCCCCCCCCCCCCCCGAGCCACAGGGCCGCGATGTCGTCGCCGTGGTCGCAGCCGAACAGCCAGGCCTAGAAGTGGGGCATGTGGACCCCTTCTGATATGAGCTCATCCAACTGCAAAGCGACTGGGGCACTAAAAACAATGCCCATCCCTGCGGGGCATAGATGCACAGCTCGTCGAGGTCGCGGTAGCCTCTGGCCCCCATCCTGGAGTCTCGCGCCGTGGCCGCGCCCACGGCCCCGCTGGCCTTGGCGCCTGCTCCTGCCGCTGCTCCCCGCGCCTCGGCCTCGGCGAGCTGCGCCTGCATCTCAGCGAACTCGCGCGCCGACGAGGCCTCGGCCGTGGCCTTGGCACCTGCGGCAGGAACGGTTGGCGCAGCCGCCTCGGCCACTTGGGCCGCGGGGTTCGCGGCGCTGGCCGCGGCATGGCCTGCTGGCGAGGCCTGCGCCGCTGCCGAAGTCTGCTGTGGAGTTGCTGCTGTTGCTTGGCCTTCGGCCAGCTTCTCGGGTTCTTTGGCGAGCCTGTCGGCGACCTGGTTATGGAACTACCGCGCCTTCTTCAGGCGTTCCTTGATCACCGTGCCCCGCCCCGCGAACTTCGACTCGTGGCCCTTCAACTTCTCCGCGATAGTGATCAGCTCGTCCTTCTCGCCATGCTCGACCCCTTCGAAGCCGGTGATCTCGGCGAACAGTGTCTCGTCCCATTGCAGGTCGTAGACTGCGCCGTTGGCCCTCTTGGACTCGTTGGCCGGGGGCTCGCATTCCACTGTGCCCGACACCTGCTGCGACAAGGCCTTCGCCGCTGCCTTGCGAACCTGCTCGGCTTCTGCAAGGGCGACAGCTGCACTCTGCTCGCGCTCCTCTGCTTTGACATGGTCCTCCCAACACTTCAATACCATGGATGCAGCCTGCTCGTGCTTCAGGCTAGCATCTCGCCACGCACCCCACGCGCGCTTGAACAACTCTTTCGCTGAGACTGTCGGGGCTGCCTGCGCCTGTGCGGCAGCGGCGGCGACCTGCTGAGGCGCCACTCCCGCCGCGAAGGAGATTATGAGGCGCCACTTCAACCGCATCTCCTTGCCTCCTCCACCTCCAGCTGGCGAGATGCCCGACTGCTGCAGAACACTGCCGTCCTGGCGCCACTTGTCTTTATGATATCCCTTGTCGCCCTTGCCATTGGTCTTGTGCATCTCGACCGAGGCGCAACATTTGCTACATCGGCCTTGGCGAGCGGCGATATGTTCTCATTGCAGTCCCACGCTTTGCACTTCTGACGCGTGCTCCATTTGCTGAGATGAGCGGGCATGAGTACTCGCACGCCTTAACCACTGCACTGGCGAATTGTTCATCAATCGCTGGCGCAAAGTGCCACTCAAACACCACGTCGAGGTGCTGTGCTGGACTCAGGGCTACCAGAAAGGACGTTCCGAACCCAGATTGCCTGACTGGGAGGAGGAGGAGGAGGACGAGGAGGAGGAGGAGGAGGAGGGGGAGGAGGAGGAAACGGAGGAGGACGAGGAGGAGGAGGAGGAGGAGGAGGAGGAGGACAAGGACGGAGGAGGAGGAGGAAGAGGGGGAAAAAAGGAGGAGGAGGAGGAGGAGGGAGAGGAGGAGGGGGGAGGAGGGGAGGGAGGAGGAGGAGGAGGAGGAGGAGGAGGAGGAGGAGGAGGGAAGAGGAAGACGACGAGGAGGAGGAGGAGGAGGAGGAGGGAGAAGCGGAGGAGGGAGGAAGAGGAGGAGGAGGAGGAGGAGGAGGTTACGGTTACCGACTGCCTGAAGGACCTCCCAATGCCCGCATCACGATTACAATATCGACTTGGATCCTAAGCAGAGCTCTGCCCCCGCCGTTCACCTCGCGGCAATGCGAGCTGCCCCTCCCCACCGAGTGAACGGGAGGGCCCCCGACGGCCCTCTCACAGGTGCCCCGCCTTGAAAAAGTAAGTATCGTAGAACTTGAAAGGCGGCACGGCGCACAGCGAGAAGACCCAGGGACCGACTGGCGAAGCACGCAACTCACGTACTGCCCCTTCCAGGATTCACTCGTCGTCGGCTACCATCGCTCCCAGCTGCTCGAACAAGCGCTGGATGTCCCTCTCGAGGCCCCCTTTCGGCGCCTGCCCGTGCATCTGGCGGCCACCGGAGAGTTGACCAGCCCGCAAGTTGCCTTTGACCACAGGCTCCACGGAAGCGTGCGCAGCGAGATGAAGCTTGACCTTATTATTGTCGAGCGTCCTGGCCGTCTTCGCGTGGTATATGATGTCCTTCAGCTGCCCCGGGTCCGTCACCTGCTGGCGGTGGTTGATGATCGCGTTGTTGTGGGCCTCTTCGAGGCCCTCGACGGTGGCCGCCGCACGGGTGATAGCTGCCCACATGTACACAGCTGGAGGGTGCTCAGGCTGCATCTCTTTGGCGCTGTCGGTGTGAGCCTTCAAGGCCTTCAAGGCAGCTTCTGCGACCACGTTGTCGCGCTTGAGCATGATCGTCTTGAACAGAGTGGCTTGAACTGCGCGCATGTCCTGGGCGTTCTTCAAGCCAAGCTTCGCAACGAGTAGCAAGAGCTTCTCGCTGTTCTTCAAGTGCGGATTGCCCCCCACTGCCACGGCGCGACGCTTTGCGCCCACGGCAGGGGCTCCCTCGCCAGCGGCGCCGAGCTGCCAGGAGTCCATCCCGGCACGGGGATGTCGGAGAATGGACAGCATACCAAGAAAGGCGCGAGTTTGACCCACCTCGCACCTGCAGAAACGATGCCACGATCGCACTCCCGGACAAAAAGGACGAGATCGTCGTAACGGCAGCGTCGGTGTCGTAACGGCGGCGGCGTCGTAACGGCGGCGTCGGTATCGTGAACGGCGGCGGCGGTGTCGTAACGGCGGCGTCGGCGGTGTCAGTGTCGTAACGGCGGCGGCGCGGCGGCGTCGGTGTCGCAACGGCGGCGTCGGTGTCGTAATGGCGGCGCCGGCGGCGTCGGTATGATACCAATGATGAGGATGGACATGAAGAGTAATCGCAGCTAGGCAACCTTGCGAATCATCAGTCAGGAACGTCAATGAAAGGCCCAGCAAGGTGATTGGTACAATGCCTGTGGTACTCGTCCAATGACTTGGCTTCGAACTCGCAACAGGGACACGACAGGTCGACGGGTACTGCGGAATCGATCGGCGAAACGTTGCGATACCCACTACACTTGGATACCTGCACTGCTCGAGCAACATGTCGGCGAGCAACACGCACGCTGCTGAACGACACGCAGAGGCTCTTGAAACAATCGGAAAGGTCGCCGATCACATTCCTCAGCAATGAAAGCTGTGCTATCATGGTCACGTAAGCTGTCCAGATCGTCCATGAACTGCTGGAACCAAGGATGAGCATTCGCACGAGGTCGCCCATCGTCTCCCAACGGGCTCTTGGACTCGCAACCCAAAGGCGAAAACAAGGCAGCAATATAGGAGACGTGATCCGAAGGATCCGAAAGCACCCGCTTCCAGAATTTAAGACGTCGTATTCGAAGCTCCGTCTTGGTATCAGCGAATCGAAGCGCTCGCCAAACATCTTGATTTGGCAATGCCTTGTACTTGATGGTGCCGTCAGCTTGCTCCACCTTCGTGCACGCTTTTCCTCGCATAAGCTTGCGGGCCAAATTGAGAATGAGGGTGTCGAAATCGTGAAAATCAGGCTTTGATAGCACATAAGCGTCCATGCCAGACCAGAGAGTCTCCACGACTTGGCCGCGAAAAACTGTACGACTCGAGCGGAACGACACGGGTGACGACCAGTATCCTTGAAATGCATTCCAGGCTTCACGAGCAGCTTGTACGCGACGGAGACGTTCAGGACGGGTCGAACCAGTGTAGTGCGACTTACCTCCAAGATACTTGGCTTGAGGAGCAACTTTACCAGGTAGGGCGGTGCGTCCATGATAGCAGTCGCGAAGAACACTATGAGCACCACGGCCACTCCAAAATACCACACGCTCTTCTTTGTCCCGGTTCTGCTCGACGCCGTTGGTCTGCAAGACCAGGTCAAGGGCTTCATTGCGGAGTTCCGTTTCGTCCACCAACATCGGGAGGGTATCGAACACAGTTTTCTGTGCGAGGACGTCGGCGTACGTTGTAGTGGCGAGATCAACGTACTGCTGGCAGACCGGTTCCCAGACCACGAGAGCATCACCGTGAAGGCGTTGGTGTGTGGGCAATCGAGCTGTCAATGGCAGGGTGATGCAATTCGATGAACTCGTCAGCCGCAATCGTATCGCCAGGTAAAGCGCCAGAGCCAGGGCAAATGTCCAGTGCACCATCGTGGGCTTCGGCATGCATGCACGCACGGCGATGACGTTGTCGCAGGAGCTGCCGGTCCAAATCGTTAGCAATCTCAGAGACCATGTAATCCAGGGCGGAATGTTTTTGGCTAGGGAATGCATTGCGAACGTCTTTGTAATAAGTCGAAGAGGAGGAGGAGGAGGAGGAGGAGGAGGAGGTGGAGGAGGAGGAGGAGGACGAAGAGGAGGAGGAGGAGGGCGGAGGAGGAGGAGGAGGAGGACGGGAGAAGAGGAGGAAGAGGAGAAGGAGGAGGAGGAAAAATAGGAGGAGGAAAAAGGGGAGGAGGAAAAAGAAGAGGAGAAGGAGGAGGAGGAGGAGGAGGAGGAGGAGGAGGAGGAGGGAGGATGGCAGGGAGGAAAGGGGGCGCTGGGGGGGGCAGGCACGGCCGCGGGCCTCCGCAGCGCGGGGCCGTGGCCCCTCTGCGCCCAGGGGCTGCCCTCCTCCACGCCTCGGCCGCGGGGGGCGGCGCGCCCGGGCGGGGAGGGGGTTACGAGGCAACTGCTGGGAGGTCTTCGTCCGAAGGGCCAAAGAGGATTAAGCCCGACTGTGGGGCTGTTGCGCTGGAGTGGGTCTCGGATCAAGCGGGATCAAGCTGGATCCAAGTGGATCAAGCGGGAGTAAGCCGGATCAGGCCGGACAAAACCGGACTTCGGACTTGGGCAAAATCAGACTTCGACCTGCCAGGGGTTGCATCCGAAAATGGGGGGGGTCAGGCTGCGACGTGGCGCAGAGCTGATGTACCTTTCGTCGTCGTCGTCGTTGGAGATCGTCGGAGATCGTCTGACAAAAATCGTCGTCGGAGAGACCGTGGATCGAAATTTTCGGGCCGTTCAGGGCGCGTTTGGGCATCCCGGTTGGGCTTGGGGGGGGTGGGCCTGGAGGCAAGAAGAGCTCCAACACATCTGCAGGTGGTAGGCGCGTTTGCGCCACACCTTCCATCCGGACTCTCACCCGCTCTCACGCACAATCCCGCTCGATTCGCCGGGTCAGGCGTCGCCTTGGGCCTTTGATGCTTGGCCCGCCGTCGACAGCGACGGGGGAGGACGGGGCAAAAAGGACGGGGCTTCTTGGTGGAGGTACGACGCGCCAGACTGAATAACCGGGCATGAGGAGGACCCAAGAAACGCACAGGAGGCCCCACGAGGTCCCCAGGAGGCGCCCAAGAGGCCACAAGAGGCGCCCAAGGGGCCCAAAAGAGGCCCCAAGAGGCCGCCCTACAACGGCCCCCAAGAGGCGCCCAAACTGCCTCCAAGAGGCCCCCGAGAGGCCTCCCACGAGATCCCAACGAACATCCAATTGGCTTCATACCCACACTTTAGGCACGGTGGCGGGATGGTCTGAGGGAGAGACAGAGAGAGATAGAGAGATCGCCAACCAATAGTCGCACACGCACTATCAGGACAAGAAGCCAGAACACTCTTTGCAGCACTGCATCTCGACCAGGCAACTAACTGTGAAACCTTTGAGCCTGCCGCAAACAACTGCCACTGGGAAAAGGAGGACAATGAGGCGAAACAATGCACGAGAGGAGGACACCCGGGAAGTCCAGAGGTCAGAACACGAAGGTGCCCGCTGAGAAATTCACCACGGTCCCAATCGGCGAGAGCTCCTCCCACCTGTCGATGCGTGGGTCGTACCGCTCGACCACGTCCAGCTGGCCCGTGTGCCGGAACGCGCCCGACACGTAGAGCAGGCCGTCGGGCCCAAACGCCGCCGCGTTGTAGTGGCGCCCCCACCGGAGCCTCGAGCGGGAGAGCTGCCACGCGCTGGTGCGCACGTCCAGCACCTCCATGGTGTCCCACTCCCCCTTGCCGTCGGGCCCGCCGCCGACCACGTCGTGGCGGCGCGCAGAGGGGGGTAGGGGGGGGGGAGGCCTCTTAGCAGGAGGCCGCTTCTTAGAAGACGCCGGCCTTGCATTTGTGGACAAGGCCCGCGCCTTCTAAGAAGCAGGGGTGCTTCTAAGAAGCCTTCCCCCCTCCCCATACCCCCCTGTGCGCGCCGCCAAACGTACACGCGGCCGTCGGGGCCGCACGCCGCGTTGCAGCCGGCACGCTTGCACGTCATGGGCGGCAGCAGTGTCCAGCGTGCACTCGCGGACCCGTGCAGCTCGAGCGCCTCGCACGTCTCGAGGTATGTCACGCCGCTGTAGCCGCCGAAGGCGAAGAGTCGGCTCGTCTCGTGGCTTATGGCGACGCCGACGGCACAGCGCATGCTGACCATCGCCGGCGCCTCCTGCCAGACGCCATCCAGGGAAGGAAGGTACTCAACGGTGCGAAAGCACGCCGCGCCGCGGTACATGCTGGTCCCGCCGCCGACGACGAAGACGCCACCGCGGGCGTCGAGCGCGGCGGAGCAGCAGCAGCGCGGCTCCCTCATCGCCGCGAGCGGCGACCACACGCCGTCCGTGCAGCTCTCCGCGCTCGCGAGCGTCCTGAAGCCCAGCCGGCCCCGCTCGTCGACGCGCGGGCTCGTGCCCCCCACGACCACCACGCTGCCCGCGGCGCTGCGCACCACGCCCGCCATCTCCCGGGTCTCGGCCGGCGCGGGCAGTCGCACCCAGCGGCCGCGCGCCCCAGGCCCGGCCGCGCCGGCGGGGGGCCAGAGGCCGTGTGCGCAGCTGGCGCCGGCCCGGGGGCCCGCTCCCACGACGCAGAAGCAGCTGCTCGCGCCCGTGTGCAGCCGCACGCAGAGCGCCTTCCAGCTCGACGAGGGCGGCTTCTGGCGCAGCAGCCAGCCCCAGCAGCGGAGCACGATGCCGCGCCACAGGTCCTCGGCGACGAGGCCACCCAGTGGCGCGCAGGTCGTCTCCCACCGGCCGAGCCCGACGCCATCGAGGAACGAGAGGGCCTGGTGCAGCGCACCAGACGGCAAATCGCAGAGCACGAGGCGAGAAGGAGCCAGCACGCCGCCCTCGGCACTCGCGCCTGGCATCTCAGCAAGGCCCCCCCTCTGCTCCGCCCGCGCGAGCACGAGTCCCCACCATCGTGCCGAAGCTCGACCAGGGAGCGCACACCTGGCCCGGCCTGAGCCAGGGCGGCTCTCCCTGCTGCGTGACTCTTGCTGAAGATAAGCTTACCGTTGAAAAGCAGCCCGCTGCTGGTAAAGTAAACGCTCCAGTTCCCGATGCATCGTTGATCGGCGAGGATAGGGTTCGGAGTTCGCCCCCGACTCATGGAGCGCTGGGGGACGGCGGCTCCACCAGCACAAGAGGGCGAGCGCTGCCACGCGGCGGAAGGGCGACCTGTCGAGGCACGCCGCAGTGCGCCGGCATCCCCCGGCGCAGGGAGCGCAGACTGGGCGAGGGTTGGGTGAGGAGGCAACTGATGGGTGGTCTTCTCTTCGTCGGAAGGATGAAGGAGGATTAAGCCCCACTGGGGGGCTGCTACACCAAATTAGGCCCCGGCTTAAGCCGGATAAAGCTGGATTAAGCGGGAGTAAGCCGGATGAAGCAAGATTGAGCCGGATCTCGGACCAGGGCAAAGTCGGAATTTGACCTCCCAGGAGTTGCATCCGAAGGTGGGTGAGGGAGTTTACGAACACTCCAGGGATTCAGGGAGGAGGGGCCGCATCGGCATGAGCCACAGAAGCCGGGCCAAGACTGTCGGCAAGCCCATGTCGTGACAAGTCAGTCGGACGAGGTCGACGAGGGCACGCCGGGAGAGGTCTTTGAGGGCCCCGCTCGGGACCAGGAAGGCGTCGATCTCCGTCCTTGAGCGGCGGTTCGGCGGAGCCAGCAGCGCGCGCGGCCCCAGCGTCGCCGGGCGGCGGATGGGGGCCCACGGCGGAGCCCACGCCAGGGTCCCCAGGAGGGTCTCATTTTCCACTTCCCCTCCCTATCCTCTCCTCCCCCACTCCTCCTCCTCCTCCTCCTCCTCCTCCTCCTCCTCCTCCTCCTCCTCCTCCTCCTCCTCCTCCTCCTCCTCCTCCTCCTCCTCCTCCTCCTCCTCCTCCTCCTCCTCCTCCTCCTCCTCCTCCTCCCTCCTCCTCCTCCTCCCTCCTCCTCCTCCTCCTCCTCCTCCTCCTCCTCCTCCTCCTCCTCCTCCTCCTCCTCTTCCTCCTCTTCCTCCTCCTCCTCCTCCTCCTCCTCCTCCTCCTCCTCCTCCTCCTCCTCCTCCTCCTCCTCCTCCTCTCTCCTCTCCTCCTCCTCCTCCTCCTCCTCCTCCTCCTCCTCCTCCTCCTCCTCCTCCTCCTCCTCCTCCTCCTCCTCCTCCTCCTCCTCCTCCCTCCTCCTCCTCCTCCTCCTCCTCCTCCTCCTCCTCCTCCTCCTCCTCCTCCTCCTTCCTCCTCCTCCTCCTCCTCCTCCTCCTCCTCCTCCTCCTCTCCTCCTCCTCTCCTCCTCATCCTCCTCCTCCTCCTCCTCCTCCTCCTCCTCCTCCTCCTCCTCCTCCTCCTCCTCCTCCTCCTCTCCTCCTCCTCCTCCTCCTCCTCCTCCTCCTCCTCCGCCTCCTCCTCCTCCGCCTCCTCCTCCGCCTCCTCCTTCTCAAAATGAAGCGGGCGCAAAGGATGGCCCCCTTGCTAGCATGGGATGCAGCACGCTGGAGCAATGTGCGCTCACGTTGGAGGCGCGCGTCTGACACGAGCACGTAACGCACACAGCTCTTACAGTCTATCGTTCCCCGAGCGGTACGGCCACAACGCGCCAGCCACGGAACATCTACTCGGAGATTTCTGACCGTGAGCGTCGCCCCAGCAAGGCCGACGCACACATAGGGCATAAGTGTGTGTGTAGGTGGTGCCAGCTGGAAACGCAGGACTTGACAGCGATGGCTGAGCCCCAGCTGGGGGCCAAAGTTGTTTGAACTTGATCGGGGGGGGAGCTCTCACATCTGCATCGCCAGCTCGTGTCGCAGCGAGCGGCGTCGTCCAATCGAGCACAGTACAGAGTTGGACAGCGACATGAGCTGCGACATCACACTCGGCCGACGATGACAGGCCAGCGGACCAGCCAGGTCCATTATTCCTCTGCCGCCTTGCTGATACATCGGGTACCCGCGATACAGCCCCGACGCATCGAGTTCTTGGGATCGAGGTGTGCTGCCTGCGATGCTGGCGTCGCGGAGTGCAGGCCATCCTGGACTCACTGGCCGGTCAGCAGACACTCTCCTGGAGCGCCTCGCGCGCAGCCTTCGCCGCATTCCACTGCGCAGGGCGTCAGGGAGCTGTGGCGCGGGGGAGACGAGGGGCAGCATCTTTCAGGCGTCGTGAGCGACGCGGAGGTGTTCTCAACAGCGAGGGCGAGGCTGGTGAGAGAGAGAGAGAGAGAGAGCAGGCTGCCACGTCGCGAACATGCGCACGACGTGCTGCGGACCAGCAGCCGACACGCCGAATCCAGACGTTCGAGGGCAATCGCGCTCGTGCGCGCTCCAGCAGGGATCAGACTACAAGCCTCCTCTTGCATGCACTCTGGCGCAAGAGAGTACCAGGACGGGGCACACGCAGCGGCACCCTGCGCCTGAAGCAAGCGTGGGCCTCCTTTTGAGAGCACTCTAGTCCGAGGAAGGTCGGGAAGAGGCCACACGCAGCCTCACCCTCAGAGACCTCCTTGAGGGGGTCCGAGTAGTGAAATGGGCTCGGAGATTTGCACCGCATCGCCGATGCGTCGGCGATGCATCGGCGACGTCGGCGATACGTCGGCGACGTCGGCGTCGAAAAAGTCGGGCTCCGCATAAAACCGCATCGCCGATGCATCGGCGACGCATCCGCGATGAGGCGAGATCCTCGGGCCCGTTCACTCCGACCTCATCTGAGAGGCCTGGGCAGAAGGAGGCCTCCTCTTGGAAGCGCTCTAGTGTGAGGAAGGTCGAGAAGAAGCCAGGCACACCAGTATCCTCAGAGGCCTCATAGATGGCGTCCGAGTAGATGGGGCCGGAGAATTGCACCGCGTCGCCGACGCATCGGCGACGTCGGAGATGCCTCCGCGTGGAGGAACTCGGGCTCCACATCGAGCCGCATCGCCGATGCACCAGCGATGCGCGTCCTGCGCGTGCTTCGGGCGTTGCTCGAGGGGGGGGGGTGATGGAGCGGGGGCGGGGGGAGGGACGAGCACCTTTCGTGCCCTTTTGGTGCCCTATCGGGGGCCCTATCAGGGCACACGAGATCCACCGTTCTCCACCCCCTCATGCATCGCCCCCCCTCCTCCCCCTCCTCCCCCTCCCCCTCCCCCTCCTCCTCCTCCTCCTCCTCCTCCTCCTCCTCCTCCTCCTCCTCCTCCTCCTCCTCCTCCTCCTCCTCCTCCTCCTCTGCAGCAACTGGGCGCACCCAGGCGCGCGCGGTGTTGGCCTGGCGGAACGGCCCCGGGAGGGCAGCGCGGGGGGGGCCAGGAGACCGCCGGAGTCGTCATGGGCGTGTCTGGTGGTCGCTGTGGAGGGAATGTGGAACGTCGACAGCTGGAGACTGGATATCGGACACATGTTTGCCAGCTGGCTTTCTCCGGGAGCGTGGTAGATCGGGCCGTGTGTCCCTATAGAAGCACCGTTGGTGAACTCGGGGAGCGCCAAGTGCAGCAAGGTTTGTCTGGGATTCTGCATTACACACATATATATATAATTAGATAGAACCCTCCCCCCAGGGCCTCGGTGGGACTGGCGGGGGTGGGGCAGCGATGCAGAACATACGGCCAAACCTAGGACAGAAGAGCATCCTCCACGAACACAAGACACTCGGCCAGCCAAACTGAAGAGCACCCGAACCTCCCCCAGGATCCAGAAATCAGAACATCCAATTAACACGATCCCCGAACCGACCCTCAACCTTTTCCTCGGTCCGACCGCATAGGGCAGAGAGGTGTTCATCATGACTGTTTGGCTCTAACTTTAAGCCAGCGGCATGCCTCTCCGCACCCTCGCTGGCGCGAGCGCGCACCCGACGTCACGGCCAAGATCACGCGGTTCGCCGCTAGCATCCTGGGTAAGTACCGCGCTCGTGCGCCAGGGGGCTGCCATTTCGTGGGTGGACTACGCTACCTGCGGCTTCGAGAACTGGTACTGGGACGAGCCGAACCTCGGCGGGCTCGGAGAATCCGAGACCTGCGCAGGCGAAGCGCCGTCGATGCCAGCGGAACGATGGAGCCGCATATACTGCAGGCCCCGCCTGGACGGCAAGAGCGGTCCCATCATGCTTCTGGTGACGAAGTTCACGCCGACGAGCGGGGAGAAGCGCTGGGTGGCGATCGACCCGTCGGGGAGACTCCAAGTCGTGGACGTCGGGGACGTGCCCAAAAAGGAGGACAAGGCCTGTTTCTCCGGCATGCATGCATGCATGCAAGCGAAAAAAACCGAGCTGTGGAGGCAGCAGATCGAATCATCGGCACAGGAAACTCATCGACAACACCGACGACCACGAGAAACTATCACAAGAAGGCCCTCGTCAATGGCAAGAAGAAGGGATACCGGAGGCACGTGGTGACGTGGTGCGCGAAGCTGACCTCGAACCTTATCGGTTCCGCGTGGGCTCGCCAGCGCTTGGGCTCGATGGCGGTATCCACGTTCATCATGTGGAGGGCTTTCTCGCGTTTCAACGTGATGGAGTGGTTGAAGTGGGGCGAGGTGGGTCTCAAGCTTTGTGGGCCCCAGAAACGGCAGGGCCGTTTTTTCGCCGTTTCCGAAAAAATGTCCCTTGAAAATTGAAACGGGAAAAAAACGGCGACCGGAAACGGCAAAAAAACGGCTCCAGGATTGGAACCAGAGCCGGAACCGGTCAAAAAACGGCGACGGAACCGGTAAAAAAACGGCGTCGGAACCGGCAACAAACCGCAGGACGGAACCGGTAAAAACACGGCCCTGTGGTTTCCAGGGCCCACTAAGGTCTCAAGGAGAAGGTCGAGACCGTGGAGGGGCTCGAGGAGCAGGTCGAGACGTCGTCGAGGTGCACGCGTCAGGGGGCGTGGGGCAGCCGGTGCCTGCCGGTGGGCGCATCGTGCGGGCTCCCCTCTCCGCCCAGCACGCCTTGCGTGCAGTTACAGCGGTCTGGTTCTCCGTCGGGAGTCGTTTGCTGGCGGTGCGTGGGGTGGGTGGGGGGGGTCGAACCGGTAGTGACCCCCCTCCTGTTTTCGAGGGGGGGGGGGGGTTCGAACCGGTAGTGACCCCCCCCGGTTTTCCGGATCCGGAGGAGGGGGGGAGGGGGGAGGGGTTCGAACTGGTAGTGACCCCCCGGACTCGGGCGTCTCCACTCCTCGCGGCGAGGGCACCCAGCTCTCCGACGAGAAGGACCCTGCCGAAAATGCAGTGCTAATAGAGCAACCGGAGTTGGTCGCGCAGCGCCTCTCAGCGTTCGGGGAGCGCGCGATCTCTCCGATGGCGGCGCCTCCCCACCCTCCTACGATCGCAGCGACAGCGGCTGAGTCACCCTGGGGAGCGTCAGCAAGTTCAGGGGAAAACTGCGACCAAATGATTTTGAAGCTGCTTCAAAGGCTGGACCGCCACAAGGACAAGGTGGAGACGGACCGTGCTGGCGCGACAGCAAGCACCCCGATCGCGACGGACGGTGGCAGCGCCCAGAATCCCGAGATCGAGGCGCTCGTTCGAGACTTGAACGGCTCGTTCAGGGACATGCACGAAATTAGAGGCTTGCTTGATGGGATCGGAGTAGATGGGGTCGGATGATTGCGCCGCATCGCCGATACATCGGCGATGCGTCGACGATGCATCGGCGATGCACCAGCGATGCATCGGCGATGCACCGGCGATTCATCGGCGACGTCGGCGCGAAAGAAATCGGGCGCCACATCGGGCCGCATCAACAATGCATCGACGATGCGGCGCGATCCCCATCTACTCCGACCACATCTGGGGAAACCTAGGGAGATGGCAAAAGATAAACTCGAGCTGCGCGAGCGCCTTCAGCATCGCGCTCTCTTGTCCAGGCCCCACGGCAAGCTGTACGACCCGACAAAAGAAGACGGGGAAGGACGAGCGAAAGCCGCCATGAGCTAATCATTCAAACACTTGCTCAAGTACTTCCTTTCCGCCGCCACAATGGTCGCTGCCGTTGGTATACTGCACGAGCGCATCCATCTATCTAACCGTGCTATAAGAGGCCGAATATCAGCAAATGCCACGCGAAACGGGTCACACATTAACGACTACACCCAGACGGAGAAGACGAGAACCCTCCACAGCTGAGGGCAAAGAGAACTAACGAATTGCAGCTAAGGCGAGTGAGTTGACAAATGGCGGTAGTGCAGAGCAGCTCTTATGAACACATCACATCAAACACGCAAACAGCGTCGCTATCTTGGTGACTGTGTAAACAACCTGAACCAACAAACATCTTGGCGAAAGACCCGATCATCTGCAATTGCGAATACCGTCGTTGCGGGTATCGCCTTCGGGGGATCTCCTCATGGTACCGCGAAGCATCCGAAAAAAGTGTGCCGATGTGGGGCGGAGCCGCCACGTGGGCGCTGCCACTGGTGCCTCAAGCGGAGCGCACCACGGGGACGCGAAAAGTGTGAGGGGTGCGCCGCAATGGGGCGGCGCCGCAACCGAGGCCTCCGGTGGAACTCCCTATGGCGCGACGAAGCGGTGTGATGGGTGGGGAGGCTTTGGAGTCCCGAGACGGTGCGGTGACAGACCGTGCGGTGACCTCGAAATCCCCCAAGACCTCACCGCACGGTCCGTCACCGCATGGTCTTGGGACCCCGGAGGCCCCTGTCGCCCGAGACAGCCTCGGAGAACGACCCGAGTCCCAAAACCGTGCGGTGACCCCAAATCCCCACCAACTCACCGCACGGTGTGGTCACCACCCCGTTAGGGGACCCCCGAGAGGCACATGCGGGTACAGCCACCGAGGCCTTCGGTGGAGATTCTTATGGGGCCACGACGCGCTGTGCAGGGTGAGAGTAACGCATGCGGGCGGTGCCACTGGAGCCTGCGGTGGGGCCACGAAACGCTGCACTGGGTGTGGGTGACGCGTGCGAGCGGTGCCACTGGGGCCTTCGGTGGAGCTCCCTATGGGGCCACGAAGCGCTGTACTGGGTGGGGGTGACGCATGCGGGAAGTGCCACTGGGGCCTGCGGTGGAGCTCCTTCTGGGGCCACGAAACGCTGTACAGGGTGGAGGTGGCGCATGCGGGCGGTGCCACTGGGGCCTTCGGTGGAGCTCCTGATGGGGCCACGAAGCGCTGTACTGTGGGGGGGTCATGTTGGCGTTGCCATTTCGGTGGAGCTCCCGATGGGGCCACGAAACGCTGTACTGGATGGGGTGACGCATGCGGACGGTGCCACTGGGGCCTTCGGTTGAGCTCCTGATGGGCCACGGAGCGCTGTACTGGGTGGGGGTGACACATGCGGGCGGTGCCACTGGAGCTTTCGGTGGAGCTCCCTCTGGGCCCACGAAGCGCTGTGCTGGGTGGGGTTGGCGCATGCGGGCGCTGCCGCTGGGGCCCTCGGTGGAGCTCCCGATGGGGCCAAGAACACTGCACTGGGTGGGGGTGACGAATGCGGGCGGTGCCACTGGGGCCTTCGGTGGAGCTCCTGATGGGGCCACGTAGCGCTGTACTGGGGGGGGGTGACGCGTGCGAGCGGTGCCACTGGGGCCTTCGGTGGAGCTCCCTCTGGGGCAATGGGGCAACGACGCGCTGTACTGGGTGGGGGTAACGCATGCGGGCGGTGCCGCTGGGGCCTTCGGTGGAGGTCCCCATGTGGCCACGAAGCGCTGTACTGGGTGGGGGTGACGCAGGGTGCAAGGAGGAAGGGGAGGAGGAGGACGGAAGGAGGAACGAATGCGGGGCGCTCTCTGTTCAAAACGAGGACCCCGAACAACAAGATGCTTGGGGAAAACACCATTTGCGGCAAGTTGTCCCCTGAGTCAGAGTCTTCTCCCGTTTCCATTATTTCCAGGCGTCTTTGTTTGTCACCACTTCCACCCAATCGAGATTGTGTTTGTGATCGAAAAATTGCGGCACTTAGCCTTCCCAATGGCTTCTGTTGTGGGCCTCGTTTCCCTGAATACGTCCGTGCACAATGTTTCTCAAGGCTCTTTGATGGCAGGTCCCCCCTGAGGTCCACTTACGCATTCGACAGACGAAGTGCTTCGCGCGCACAACATGGCCCATGAATATGTAAGTGCGCTTCAACTTTGCGATATAAGATCATGGAAATAATGCTCAAAACAATGGGCCTGCAAACTCCAATGCCGGCGGCGATGGTAAAATTCACCACTCTCACCCATAATCCGGGTTTTTCGGAACTGCGCCAGCATCAACTCCTAATGAACACCACGCAATGTCGTGGCATAGATCGTGGTGATTGTTCACACTCCATGGCTCCAGGTGGCATTTGAAATGCCAGCTCTTCGAATATGGTCCATTACAAGTGCCCATGTGCTGCTCTGGGTCTTGAGAATAACTTTGGCGGCACGCCATGGCAACTCTCACTTGTTGCTGGATGTCAGCGTGCGATTGCCATTTTACCATAATCCAGACTCCAAGGCATGTCGAAGATCATTCCAATCCGACCCACTCTGTCCCTGGCCACGACAGCGCGCCGTCGAAAATATTGCTGGACATCCACTTGACCTGCTCAAGAGGAACGGTAAAACCGTGTCTGGTAAAAAAAAAACATGTGCCATGAAATCGAAGATTGTTCGAGCATACCTGACCGTGTGAACAATAAAGAACACCTTGTCTGAAACACCACAAATGGGACCGCCGATTCCCGACACCTTCGGCAATTCCGTTGCAGGTGTGCCCGAAGTACTATTCGCAATTGTCGCTCTTGACACTCCTCCCAGACCCCCATAAGACAGAAATCAAGAATCAATGAACAAAAAAACAGTCCCTAACATGTGCCTTGAGGGTTCGATGTTGTGATGCGGTCTGTTTTCGTGACACATTCCTCAACTTCTACCCTGTGGGATGTGGAACGTCTGTGCCGTAAGAACCAATAGATCACATTATCATCAGCCCCACGTGCATTTCGAACATTGTATATATATACATATATATATAGATATATAGATGTGTGTTTGGTTTACACTGTCGAAGGCTTTGTGGATGTCACCGCTCCCAAGCGTTAGCCCTGTGTGCAGAATAACCAGAATTGCATCGAAGACTGATTGGTGCGGATGATCAGCGAATTGGACAGAGGCGCGATGTTGGTCATACTTCTATCGAGCAACAATCCCCCGAAACACTGAAGCAAACGCGGAAGGACCGCAATAGGGCGAAATCTACCAAACCATCTGACAGCAGCATCCTTAGGAATAGGTGCAAGATCGGTCTCACACACACATTGGCCCAGAGACGTGCCCCGAAGATCTGCTTCCAGAACTCGCCGTACAGTCTCCAATGGGTGGTTGGAGACTCCACCAGCAGCCTCCACCAAGCGCCGCGTAGCAGTGGCTGCATGCGGGGCCGTCTACACAACATCGCTCGCACACGTGTGGGAACACACTGTTATCTATGGTTCGGGGGCTGTCCTCGTCAATGCCTCGATCTGCTCAGCAATGCGCCTTCTAATTGAGCTCTCTGCAAATGCGTCTGATCTCCAGAGAATCGAAATCACGTATCGTATCAAACAATTCTCACCTGTAGAAGGCGGAATGGGCATCGTACGTTTGCCAATGGAGCCGGGTCTGTATCACTACGCTCTCGTTGCCTCCCTCCACAACCGAAGCTTTGATGCCTAAACCGCGGGCCCTTTGGACACCAGACGAGAAAACGTGCCACTCTCATCATCATTGCTCACGTCCTAAGACGTCGGCAAAAGCACGGAAGATCAAGGATAATACATCGATACCTGTTTTCATACATACCATTCGGCACGCGTATCGAAACACCGTCAAACTGCAAAAGAGTTCTCACGAGGTACGATCCCGGGCCCGAACCATCCTCTGACGGGACACTCGGCACGAAATCTGGGATACGACGTCCAAAAGGAGCCAACGTATGAAGCATCTCACCCACCACCCCGTCTGCAGCACACGATTCGTTTCTCGGGAGCGAGAGACATGTTCGGACGCCTTCGCCCAGCGAGCTGTTCGGAGCTTCATCGGAAGTACGATGATCTGCAGATAAGGGTCCGAATCCTGCAACTAAGTGTTATACAGTCGGGGCGTTGACCTAAGGAACCCTAAATAAGGAACGAGGCCCCTTTTTTCCATAAGTTAAACCTCGATTTCCGATCGAAAACATAAGGAAAACCTGAGGCAAGCTGTGAAACACTAAGGAACGCGGAGCCCCTCCCCAACCAAAAGGGTTCCTTCTTCAGGGCCCCGACTGTAATACTTGCCCACTCCTCCTTCAAGCTCATGCTTGTCGTCAGCGTTCGTCCGCCCGGCCATCATACGCGGTTGAGGACGACTTCCCGATGCACCTTCCACCATCCGCCCTTTGTGCAAAGCCGCTGAGATTGAAAAGCGTGCTTGTCCACATCTTCCGAGTGCAATCGCCTCCGTTCCTCCCAACACTGCCGTGCAAACGTTTTTTTTCTCTTGAGGAGAGCCCGCCTGCGACCGCAGACGCTCAAGCTGGTGCAGCCTCTGGCGCTTCCGCCGTCCACGAGCGCGGCTCCAAACGGGGTTGTCGGAAGTGGCGGCGGCCTCACGTCTGGCATGTGGAACAAAAACACTGGTACGATTGGTGGGAGCGTATTCCCTGCACGACGGAACCAACAAAAGCCTTGGGACATCGAACCTGGCATCCGATCGGTTTACTGTGTGTACCTGCGTCTACGCTCCATTCACGATAACACGCACTAGTCGATAGCCGATGGCCTGGGACAATAACAAAAAATATACACCACTACAATCGATTACATTGACGCATGAATACAACGAATTTCTTCTACAACTCCGAAACCTGGACAAATCGGCACTTCCACCGCTGGGGGGAACGTGGGGGTAGCCGGGAAACGACCCTCGATCAGATGACGCATGCCTAACACACCCGTGAAACTTTCGCATCCCAATCGCGTACTCGCCGAGAACAGCCATGCCTGGAGGGGCTTCCACCGTCCCCATCACGGCATTCAAGTCAGCTCCACAAAACAAACTACCACCTTTTTTTTCAATTGCCCCTGACTATGTGCAAACAGAAACCCCACCTCATCGTCGAAAGAATCCTTTGAACCCACCGCTGGCAGGCAGGAACTCACGGGAAGCAGGATGCGACGTCCCACCGGCAGACAACAGGCGGGGACGCGGCCATGCGACCTTCGAAATGTGTCTCCAAAGGCAAGGTATCACTTCGACCGGTTCTTCGAAAGGATGGTCGTCCCTCCGAGCCAGGTAGACGGGGACGGCACTGTGCGTTTGTATTGGCGATTTCTCATCCGAAACGTTATGTTGCTTTGGTGTTTGACCCTGCTGCGATCTAACACAGAATCTGCCCTCTGACGCGTGTTTACGCTAGTGTTTTATGTCACCAATCTTTCTCGGCGCGGTGACATTGGCTCTTATTTTCACCTGTAGCGTTTGGCACGGGATCCGAAGAACACTGTGGGATGCGCTTTTTTTACCAGCCCGTGTGGTGCAAGCGCAACCAGCGCTCGAGGAAGCCGTGATGGGGAGACCAAGAGGTACCGATACCGCCACTCCCCAGACCTCCCCCGGGGTGCGTTCTGACCAGGATCTCGAGGCGAACCCAACGGTGGCGACGAGGACCGCCCGGGAGGCCCGACGAGGGGAGAACGGGGGCAGTAGGGGGCCACATTCGAACCCTACCCCCACCCTCCCCCTCAGAAATCGTGGGGGGTAGGGGTAGGGTTCGCATGTGGCCCCCTACTCAGGCTCCGTACGAGAAACAGGGAAGTCCAACTTGTCAGGAAGCAGCTGCTGGGAGCTTTTCGTCGGAAAGGTCAGGGAGGACTAAAGCCCCATGTGGGAGCTGTGTGCGCCAGAAAGGGCATCGGTCCCAGCAGGATGGAGCTGGATGAAGCGGGGTCCGCACGTGGCCTCCTATGGGCAGGGCAGCGGCGTGGGCACCCCCCCCTCCTCCTCCTCCTCCTCCTCCTCCTCCTCCTCCTCCTCCTCCTCCTCCTCCTCTCCTCCTCCTCCTCCTCCCTCCTCCTCTCTCCTCCTCCTCCTCCTCCTCCCTCCTCCTCCTCCTCCTCCTCCTCCTCCTCCTCTCCTCCTCCTCCTCCTCCTCCTCCTCCTCCTCCTCCTCCTCCCTCCTCCTCCTCCTCCTCCTCCTCCTCCTCCTCCTCCTCCCCTCAGAAATCGTGGGGGGTAGGGGTAGGGTCCGCCTGTGGCCTCCTGGGCAGGGCAGAGGCCTGGGCACCATCTTCCCCTCCTCCGGCACGAAGGAGGCGCCCACGGGCGCCCCCCCCGCGCCCGGCGGCCGAGGGGCGCCCGCGGGGCGCTCTCCCCCCAAACGGGCGCGCCCGCCGGCCGCCGACCGTGCCGAGGACTTGGCGGCCAAGTGCTCCTCCTCCTCCTCCTCCTCCTCCTCCTCCTCCTCCTCCTCCTCCTCCTCCTCCTCCGCGCCCCGCGGCACCGTGCCGAGGACTCGGCGCCAAGGGAGAGGCGCTTCGGCAGGAGCGCTGCTCGGCTCGTGTTGCTCCCGTCGTGCTCTGAGGGCCGCGTTCCAGGGAATGGCTCCGGGCACCCAGGCGAGCATCAAAACAGTGTCGAACGAGCATCGCCTCCCAGGGCCCGACACGCGAAGATCCTCCAGTGTCGGTAATTCTCTCTTTGTGCTCGAAGTTCTTGCTGGTGGTCAAAGTTAAAGTAGATTGGAAAATCACAATGATCGGAAAGCGAGGCCAGACACAACTTGTTTAGACCATTGAACCAAGCTCTGCCGCAACATTCGTACTGCAGCACGCTGGGCGTCCAACGGGTATGTATGCATCACAGGGTCTCCCGCGGGCGAAGACGGGATGGCAATTCAGATGCGTATCGCGGCCGTACGGTTTTGAAACGCACAGCTCAGCCAAAAACAGTAAACGGCGGCCTCAAACAAAATAATGCGACTAACACCACAGACCTGCTTGACTTCATGTTGGGCGACGCACATCCGTTCGATGGCGAACATGGGGACACAGGGGAAGAACATCCGCAACATGGCATGCATCGACTGGTCCTCGTCGTCCCCTCCCCCGCTTCCACACCCAAGAGGAGCGGCCCGTCGGGTGACGAGCCTCCAGAGAAGACATCGGCGAAGGCCCTGGTGGCGACGGCCCCCATTGCGGCCTGCGAGATCAAACCGTTATGACAGGGGGCAGAAAGAGGAGAGGAGCAGGATTAGGAGCAGGAGGATGAGGAGCAGGAGGCGCAGAAGGAGAAGGCAGGAAGGCGGGATTGGACAAGGCGGGACGAAGGACGGAAGGAGAAGGGAGCTGGGAGGAGGAAGCAGAGACGAGAAGGGTTGGTGGACGGACTGCCTCCTCCTCCCCCTCCTCCTCCTCCTCCTCCTCCTCCTCCTCCTCCTCCTCCCCCTCCTCCCCCTCCTCCTCCCCCTCCTCCTCCTCCTCCTCCGAGGGTGGCCTCCGAGAGTGGAGCGCCCAAGGCTGGCAGGGAGCTCGGCTCGAACCAGCCCTGCCTCCCACGGGCCCCCGCCAGGGGTCCGGCGGAGAGAGCGAAGGGAGGGAGGGAGGAGGGAGGGGGGGAGGGAGAAGGGAGGAGGGAGGGAGCGAGGAGGGAGGGAGCGAGGAGGAAGGGAGCGAGGAGGGAGGGAGGAGGAGGGAAGGGAGGAGGAGGGAGCGAGGAGGGAGGGCCTTGACCTAAGGAAGGAGGGGGAGGAGGGAGCGAGGGAAGGGAGCGAGGGAACTGTGCAGAGACTGCGGGTACAGTCGGGGCCTCGACCCGAGGAACCCAAAATAAGGAACGAGGCCCCTTTTTTCCATAAGTCAAACTTCGATTCCGATCGAAAACACAAGGAACACCTGAGGCAAGCTGCGAAACGCTTAAGGAGCGCGGAGCCCCTCCCCAACGAAAAGGGTTCCTTCTTCAGGACCCCGACTGTACTGGAGGAACGCGGGAGGGCAGAGAAGGGTGGAGGGAGGAAGGCGCAAGGAGCCAGGAGGAGTCAGGAAAGGTACCGTTGAATGATGGAAGAAGACGGGGGGACGGATGGTAGAGGTGGGAACAGGGAGAAGGGAGGATGGCTGAGGAGGGAGAAGTGAGCAGGGAGGAGGGAATCATGGCGGAGGGCTGATGAGGGAGGGATTAGCAGAGAGGGCGGAATGGTGTCAGAGGAGGTTGGATGAGGAGGAGTACGCAGTGAGGAAGGAAGAGGAAGAAGGAGAGAACTTGGCAAGAAAGGATAGACGAGATGGGAAGAGGGATGAACACGCAGGATGGGGGAGTGGAAGAGGGACGGAGGAGGTACGAGGAAGAGAAGTGAACAAGCAGTGGGAAAGGGGGAGGAGAACAGAGAAGGAAGAAGCTAGGGGTGAGGGACAGAGAAACGAGTGGTGAGGCAAGAGTAGAGAGAGGCATACAAACGAGGGGAGAACATGGATAGAGGGAGAGACGGACGGCAAGGAGGAGACGGAGGAACACCACCAACCTCAGGAGCATATGCGAATGGTAAGGAAAACGAACAAGCAAATAGAGAAGCAGCAATTGCATGGGTGAGTGGGCAGAAGCAACGGCGGATAACAAGGTGTGTACATATGTGAACAGAACATAACCCAGGGAATGGAGGATACCAGTGCCACGGAGCGTGCAGTGATAATCATATGTGAACGCGAGCGTGCATAATCGTGCAGGTGTGCTCAATAATGTGCATGATCTTACAATCACAAGCTAGAGTTTGGGAGAGTG
Source organism: Prorocentrum cordatum (assembly GCA_963575745.1). NCBI lineage: Eukaryota > Dinophyceae > Prorocentrales > Prorocentraceae > Prorocentrum > Prorocentrum cordatum. The sequence continues at coordinate 564,663 of CAUYUJ010002914.1, read as the reverse complement.
GGCAAGCGTTACAAACACGTATACGAAAGGCCAGGACGTGCTTGCATTTCTACGCATCCTAATGGGTCAAGCTACGACCAATTGACATCACAACTCAACGGTACGACATTTTGGCAGTACCACACTCTGGCAAGAACGAACTCATGGTGGTATCAATCATAACTGTACGACAATACAAACCAGACGCCAACCCCCAGACGACATCATACCTAAACACGTCAAATGCATTCATGCTACTCACATGGACGCATACCAAGACCCGTTCATAACCAAGCTACCTTGTGCTCAGACTGGCCCATGCCTGGACGGACTCGTACTCCGACCCACCCGTGAGCACGCATTCTTAAATTCGCTCAGATTTACCATGCTCGTCCGTAGTCAAGTATACATAGCCCCACTCGCACTCAGACCAAATTATGCGCAGACGCTCATACAGAAACCGCTGAGGGAGGCGAGCAATGCAGACCTTGCGCTCCGAGAAATCACGGCCACTTCGGCTGCGCAACCTGCGCTACTTCTGTTCGTTTTGTTATGCCATCGAAAGCGGACCGCGGGCAGCATACTTGCTGGATCGCCACTCGGGCGAACTTTACGTGAACACCACCGCATATAGGCCGACGCCCTCGACCTCTCAGCCGCCGCGGGTCGCAACAGAATATCATATCCGATGCTGGCCGCAACAGCTACTTCGGGGCCTCGGTCCTGTGCCAACGCCTGGTAAAACGGTAACCGATGGTACAAGTTAAATCTGTTACCTGTGAACTGGACTCAAATATTCAAACCAACACCAACTGACGATTCGGAGAAAATCGCGTCTTTGGACACGTAAAGACTTCGAAAAGACATGCAATGTATAATCTAGACGCCGCCTGACATTGAATGGTACGCCGCGGGAAAATCATAGACTGGCAAATGATAAGCCTTCCCTGGCTGGGCTGACTGGTGCATGCGGAGCGCGCTGGGCTTGTGCCAGGCCTGGTGCTGGGCACAAAATGGTGCGGGTGGCAACCCTGCTACATCAGCCTTGCCGATGCAACCGCCAGCCTCGCCGACGAAACGTCGGGCACGCACTGACTCCAGCAGTAGCCGCTGGATGCAGGGTGATCTCGACGGAGGCCTGTGCACCATACGGGCAAGGAGGCCCCACGACGGGTCAAGAGAGCCCCAAGACGGCGTGGAGGGCACCAGAGCGGCCCAGGAGGGGCCCCCAAGACTGCCTCAGAGGCCAACAAGACAGCGCCAAGACGGCCCAAACAAGCTCCATGATAACTCCTCAGATAGTGAAGGCGGAGGATGACACATGTAACGTCCTTCCTGCTCCTCCTGCTCCTCCCCCTCGTCGCATGATCATCATCAGCAGCAGCATCATCACTATCATCATTACCACCATTATCATCAGCAGCAGCAGCCGCACCATCATCATCATCATCATCATCATCATCATCATCATCATCATCAGCAGCAGCATCATCATCATCATCATCGTCATCAGCATCATCACCAGCAGCATCAGCATCACCATCATCATCAGCATAATCAGCATCACCAGCATCATACTCACCAGCATGCCCATCATCATATCACCAGCATCAACAGTGTCAGCAACATCATAATACTCATTATCGCCTGTTGCATCACTATCATCACGATAATCAGCATCCTCCTCATCATCATCATCATCATCATCATCATCAGCAACAGCATCAGCATCATCATCCGTGTCACCATCATCAGCATGGTAATCAGAACAGCATGATTTGCATGATCATAATCAGCATCAGCATCAACATCAGTATCAATAGCAGCGTCAACATCAACATCAACATCTGCATATTCACCATTATCGTCAGCATCACCACGGCCGCCGTCATTGTTATCATCATCCGCATTCTGGTCACCCTCATCATTAGCGTCAGCATTATCACCTGCAACATGAGCATCAACGTCATGAGCAGCAGCATCACCATCCTCATCATAGCCATCCAACCCTCGAACAGTCGCCACCCAGAATGCTGCGCTGACACGGCGGCTCAACTTGTCACAGACAGCTGGATTTGCTCCTGCAACACTGCTCCTCCATGCCCATGCTCCTCCCTCCACGTGGCTTACACCACCTACGATGGTTCAGGCAGGCCGCCACACACTTGCAAGGGGGCCGCATGGCATCACAATAAATGCAGAACGTTCAATGAAAACTGTATCGTCAACCGTCAAGGTGACGTGGAGCACTGGAAAATGTGTCACAAACTGCAGGGGACGCAATCACGGGCTGTCTCCACCGAACACACATTTGCAACATCATGAAGGCTCGTGGATCACTCGATCAGTCAGGGCCGCCGCTCGGCAGCTCGAAAGAAGCGCTCAGTCGAGGGCCAGTCCACTACCTCCTCGGGTCAGCACAGAGCGCCGCGAGACCACGAACAAAACACGCCGGCGAGACTGCCGGCGCGAGGCTGGGCCGGAGAGCCAGGCTCCGGCTGCTGCTGGGCAGCCGCGCCCTCCCTCGGCTACAGCGCCCAGACCTGCTGCGCCGGCTTCTTGAGCCAGCTGGCCGGCGGCGCCGGGGGGGGCTGCGGAGGCGCCTGGGAGCGGCCGTCCGCGCGCGGGCAGGGCAGCCACTGCGGTGCCTCCCTGGCTCCGGGGAGCGGGTGGGCAGCCCTCGGCGCCAGGTCCTCGCGTGGCGGCGGCGGGGTGCTGCCCCTGTTGCGCGCCTTACTGGACGACCGACATGGGTACACGTCGTGCATTTCTGAGCGTGCTCGTTTCGAATTGTGCCCGCTTCTGATACTTCCTGGCCCCCTAGTGGCCAGGAAGAGGCCCCGGACATAAGAATTAGCAATGACAGGATCTTGCCCCCCCCCCCCCCAAAAAAAAAACAAAGAACTCTCGAAGAAATAGAAACGAACAATGGGTACGGAACTGGGCACGAGGCCCAGCAAGAGATGCTTGCTGTCCGACACCGACTGCGGCCGCTGCTGGCCAGGTGGCCGTCGACCTCAAATGGGGGCGACGTCCGCGGCGGTGCCGGCAGCGAGCCCTGCGCACCCTGGACGGGAACCGCCGTCGGTCCTCCGTGCCCAGTTTTTGTCCGCACGGTCTGGGCATTGGATAAGGAACCCTTAGATAAGGAATCCAGGGTCTGGGAGCCAGTGGAACTCCAATCGCGGATCGGCCATTGATACCACCGCCGCCCATAGTGGGCAAGGAATCCTCTGGGGTCTGAAGCCTCCTGGGAGCATTCCTTAACCAACCCCCCCCACCGTACCCGCTTCGGTCGTCGCGAGCCTTGGTGCGCTGGGCGGCCCAGTACGTGGCGCCGCTGGGATTCCCAGCCTTGTTGTATGCCTCGATGATCGTGCTGCAGGCCAGGATCTGGGCCCAGGCCCTGGAGTTGCCATCCAGGTCCGTCGGGGAGAAGGCGCGGGCCAGGGTGCAGGAGGTCACGCTGTCGGGGTGTATCCCGGAGAGGACCTGAGCTGTTCTGAAAAGCGCTGGAGGCGGTCCACGTTCCGTGTTCCACGTTTCGCTGTTGACTCGCCCAAAACGTTTTCAAACACCGACACCCTGGAATGTGGACGCCAGGCAGGCGGCATTGTGACACCTACAAACGTCAAAGCAGAAATGAAGTGGCCCTGGGACACACAAATAAGTAGACACAAATAACCGGAATCCCCACATGTTCCTCTATTTTCGGTGTTTTCGTCTTCCCCCCTTCTTCCCATACTTTCCTACATTTTCTAGGAATCGACGAACAATTGTGTCTGCAGGTCTTTCCCCCCCTGAAGAGACGCGCCGAAATTGGACAGACACAAGCTGTCACAAGCAGAGAAGGCCACGGGCCGATCCCGCACATGCAGACGCAGCAGACACGGCGCCCAAAACGGAACGAAGACGCCGATCTTGAAAACTGCGTTGCTGTTTCCTCGTCTACGGTCGGGCCGGGCGGAAGGGGGGGATAGCAAAGGGGGGGGGGTGAGAATCAGCTCACGCAACTGATTTCCCCCGGCGCCTCCCGGCGCCGGGAGGCGGCCATGTATCGAGGAATGGGCCCCTCGGTGGGGCTGAGACCAGCTGCATGCAGCAGAGTTCGTAATCCCCCCTTTCCCTATTCCCCCCCTTTCGTCCAGCCCGAGACGGTTAGGTCGGGCCTGTCCCCCTACAGGGGGATTTTGGGCGAATAGTGAAAAATACACAACACATGTGCAAACAATACTCAATAATGGTCAACAAATCGTTCCAAGACTATGTTTTGGTTATTTTTGAATATTCCTCCTATAGAGGGACAGGCCCGATTTAAGCCTAAGGTGTTGGCCATCCTGTCCAGCCAGTACTTCACCTGCGGCACGTTGCCCTGCTTCGCGGCGGCGCTGAGGATGCTGTTGAACGAGATCTTGTTGGGCTGCAGGCCCACGGATGCAAGCAATCTGCGGAACCACACCTCAGACGCAGCGAAGTCACCCTTCTGAGCACACGCGTGCAGCATGGTGTTGTAGCACACCAGGTTCGGGACGAGCTTGTAGCGCAGTATCTCATCGAACCAGTGCTCCGCCCTGGCAACGTCACCAACCTTGGCACATGCATGCATGACAGATGCAAATCCGATTGTGTCGATCCTGATGCCCGCTCTGACCATCTCACCGAACCAATGCTCCGCTTGCTCATAGAGACCCAGCTTGGCGCATGCATTGATGACGCTGTTGTAAGACTTTTCGTCGGGCCTCAGGCCAGCCTCCTCCATCTGGAAGAGCCAATGCTCTGCCCTGGTCGGGTCCGACACTTTCGCGCATGCGTTGATGAGAGCATTGAAGGTTACCGCATCAGGGCGCACGCCGAACTTCAACATCTCATCAAACCACTCCTCCGCCCTGGTCAGCTTGCCAGCCTTCGCGAACACGTCGATCAGGGTACCGAAAGACAGGAGGCCAGGCTCGACGCCGTCGTCGATCATCCTTCGCATCCACGCCTCCGCGCTGGCCGTGTCGCGGGCCCGTGCGCAGGAGTTGATCACGGTGTTGTACGTGATGGCGCTGGGCTGGACGTTGTTGGCAAGCATCTGGTCGAACCAGAAGGCCGCGCGCTGCGGGTCCGCTGCCTTCGCACAGGCGTCAATGACCTCAGCTCGTCTTGGAAAAAACGATGGGGAATCAAACCAGCTAGCCTCAAGCGTTCAGCACGATGGCCCCGAACCGGACCGAAGACCGAGAACCGGTCCTCGAACCGAACCGGCCCTAGACCCGAACAAGCATAACCAGACCGAACCGGACCGACGAACCGAACCCGCCGGGCCGAACCGGCCCGTCGGACCGAACCGGCCAAACCGGACGCGACCCCGCCGGCGGGTCTCGCAAGAGAGTCAAGCACCCCTCGTGTCCCCCGCCTCGTGCTCCCCGCCTCATTGCATTTCGTGGCCCCCTCGGGCCCCCTCGAGGCCCCCTCCGGATCCTCTCGGGGTCCCATGGGAGGAGGAGGAGGAGGAGGAGGAGGAGGAGGAGGAGGAGGAGGAGGAGGAGGAGGAGGAGGAGGAGGAGGAGGAGGAGGAGGAGGGGAGGAGGAGGAGGGGCGATGGAGGAGGAGGGCGAGGAGGAGGAGAATGAGGAGGAGGAGGAGGAGAAGGAGGAGGATGAGAAGGAGGAGGAGGAGGAGGAGGAGGAGGAGGAGGAGGAGGAGGAGGAGAAGGGGATGGGGGAGGGGAGGGAGGGAGAGCGGGAAGGAGGGAGGATGGGGCCCAGAAGGGGCCCAGGGGCCTGCAGGGCCCGGAGGGAGCCCGGAGGGGGCCCGGAGGGGGCCCGGGGGCCCCGATCGAGACGGCCCTGAGGGGGCCCGGAGGGGGCCCATGCAGAGGGGGGCCCGAGGGGGGCCGGAGGGGGCCCGGAGGGAGCCCCACGGGGGGCCCCGAGGGGGCCTGGAAGGGGCCCGAACTGAACCCGCCGAACTGGACGGAACCGGCCGAGCGGCCGAACCCGACCGGCCGAACCGAACTGGCCTACAGCCCGACCGGATGGACCGAACCGGACGTCGATCTGAACCGGACCGGCCGAACCGACACGAATGCGCGCCGAACCGGACCGAACCGAACCGAACTGGGGCCATCATGGTTCAGTGACCTCAGAATTTCTGGTTGCGGCCGACCAGAAGGGACACGAAGCGAGAGCCAAAGACCGGGAACAAACCCGTTTCGTGCGCGAGGCGACAACGGCGATAAGACGGAATGCGCTGATGGAGAGGAAAGCATTGTCGGAACGGCTCAACTATGATCGGTGGTTGTGGGGGGTATTTAAGTAGCTGAAAAAACGTATGGAAAACGCGGCGAGCATTGCTAAACAAGGGCATGGCAAGGCAAAGGCCGGGTCATGGCCTGACAATCAAAAACGAAGCTCGAAACTGAAAATGCAGGCTCAAACACCGACAAAGCGGCAAGACGACAGCTTCAAAAATGGAAACGACGCGTCGATCTTGAAGACGAACCTCCCAATCAACCCCAAGCGTCTTTACGAACATCTAAGTCCATGACGCTGTTGAAGGTGACCGCGTTGGGTTGCATGCGCGAGCGAACCATTCGTTCGAGCAGCCAGCAAGCGCCGTCGGGGCTGCCCGCCTTGGCGCAGCAGTGGATCAGCCTGTGGTAGAACATCTTTTTTTTTTTTTTTTTGGACCCATAGTGGCTCAGGAGGCTCCAGGGGGTCCCAGTTGAAGGCGGTCGACACCTTGGTCGAGCAGTCCGAGGAGATCGAGGCGAGGGGGGGAGGCCCACTGTCCGTAGGGAGCGTCTGCGAGCCGAAGGGGCCTGTGGTGGAGGAGGAGGAGGAGGAGGAGGAGGGGGAGGGGGGGAGGAGGAGGAGGAGGAGGAGGAGGAGGAGGAGGAGGAGGAGGAGGAGGAGGAGGAGGAGGATCAGCCTGTGGTAGAACATCTTGTTGGGCGTGTTCTTGGCGCCCTGCACCGAGGCCGCGTCCAGCATCGCGTCGGCAGCGCGCGCGTTGCCCCTCACGATCTGCTCTACCAACATGTTCGAAGGATTGCAAAAAAAAAAACAAAAAAAAAAACACAAAAAAACGAAGGATTGCAAAAAAAAACCAAGGATTGCAAAAAAACCAGGGTTTTTTTGTTTTTGCAATCCTTCGATGCTGTTCTGATCAAGGGCGCCCATTCTGCCCCAGCGTGAGGTATGCGGTGATCGCACACGCCGCTGGTAGATTGGAAGCCAACTCTCTATCAGAGAGGGCCTGAGCCACAGTGGACCTGGACGCGAAGCGGCGGGCGGGATCGGTGACCCCCCTCGTTACCCATCGCCCAGGCGGTTGCCCCCAGCGCAAGTCCACGGAGGCCTCTGGAGGTCCTGGAGGCCTCTGGAGGCCTCCGCGGCGGGCTCCGAGGCCCACAGGAAGCCAGAACGCCTCGACCCTCGATGCTCATCGACCATCCTCCCCAGACGGAGCAGGAGACATACAGCACGAGGAAGAGCTGCGTGAGGGATCTCGGAGAGCCAGCGGGCCCGGAGCACGCCCTGGGCACTGCGGCCGTTCCGACGCGGCTCGGGACGCCCTGGAAGAGGTCCAGGGAAGCCTGGAGAAAGAAGGCTCGTGCTCGAAGAAGGCCTGACTCACTCCCACACGTCACGTCCAGGACGCAAGAACATCCCTCAAGAGCACAAGCACATCCACACAGGAACGAAAAACATTAGGGCACCCTCCCCGAGCCGACCTCGATCTTATACCTCGGCCAACCCTGAGAGGAGGAGGAGAGGATGGTGAGAAGCATGACCAGTGTGAACCCAAGAGTCATCAACGATGCTGGTATAAACCCTCGCACCGAATTCCCTCTTCATAGGCCCCTACAACTGTTGATTTCATGTGAGGGAACTGCCTCGTTGGAAGACCACCACATGAAGACCCTGAAGCATGCCAAAACATTCTTCTCGGAATTCCAACGCACTGCTGTGACTTGACGACCCTGAATCGTGCAAGAATGCAGCGAAGCATCGTATATTCTACAACCGCGTAACCCTGAATCCTGTCAAAATGCAAAAACGTTCCTTGCACGCTGATGATGAGAATACGCGAATACATTGCAACTGTTGTAAACACATGTGAGGCGGGGCTAAGGCGAGAACCACATTGTGAAAACGAACCGCCCTTAATACGAAAACAAAAATCGAACAATGTTCATTCGTTTAAAAAGAAGAGAAAAAACACATGTACGCCACGCCAAGGCAAGAACAACATTATGAAAACGGGCCGCCCTCAATCCGTGAAACTCTTGAAACTGTTTAAACCGATAACGAAACACGCTAAGGCGATAACCACATTTTGAAAACGGGCCACCCTCAATCCGCGACATCCTTTCACATTGTTAAAACGAATGTGCACCGCGCTCCCCTCCTCCTCCCTCCTCCTCATCCTCCTCCTCCTCCACCTCTGCCTCCACCTCCTCCCCCTTCCCCTCCTCCCCCTCCTCCTCCTCCGCCTCATCCATCCCTCCTCCTCCTCCTCCTCCTCCTCCTCCTACTCCTCCTCCTCCTCTTCCTTCTCCTTCTCCTCCTCCTCCTCATCATCATCATCTTCATCCTCCTTCTGCTGCTGGTCCTCCTCCTCCTCCTCCTCCGCCTCCTCCTCCCTCCTCATCCCCATACGTCTACCTCCGTCTCCCCTCCTCCTCCTCCTCCTCCTCCTCCTCCTCCTCCTCCTCCTCCTCCTCCTCCTCCTCCTCCTCCTCCTCCTCCTCCTCCTCCCCTGTCCTCCTCCTTCTCATCCTGCTCCTCCTCCTCCGCCTCCACCTCCGCCTCCTCCTCCCCCTCCTGCTCCTCCTCATCCTCCTCCTCCTGTCTTCTTCCTCATCCTCCTCCTCCTTCTCCTCCGCCTCCGCATCCGCATCCGCCTCCTCTGCCTCCTCCTCCTCCTCCTCTTCCTCCTCCTCCTCCTCATCATCATCATCATCATCATCATCATCATCATCATCATCATCATCATCATCATCATAATCATCATCATCATCAGCATCATCATCATCAGCACCATCATCAGCATCATCATCATCATCAGCATCATCATCATCATCATCATCATCATCATCATCATCATCATCATCATCATCATCAACATCATCATCATCATCATCAACATCATCATCATCATCATCATCATCATCATCATCATCATCATCATCATCATCGCTCTCCTATGCGCGGCCCTGTGCGCATCCGGTAACTAGACAAAAACAATAACTAATATTGTCCCGGAAATGGTCCAACATTTCATGAAAGAAGCCCTTCGGAAAACCTTACTCATATGTGTGTATATATATATATACAGGCACTGCTCGGTGCGGAACGAATCCCCCCCCCAGGTATACTCCATCCTGGGGGGCTTCGAGCCGGCGGCACCGCCGGTGCGAAGCACCCCGGTAAGCACGAACCCCCCCTGTAGCGTTACGAACCCCCCGGTAGGCACGACCCCCCCCGGCATGCACGAACCCCCCCGGTGCGCACGAACCTCCACCCGGATGCGTGACCACCCCCAGGACGCGCCGGAACAAAATAGCACCGCTCTTCTGCACGCGGCCGTTCCGTCGACACCTCCCAAAAGGCTCGGGACGTCGTCCGGGGAAAGTGGCCCGCCCAGGATTTGCAGCTGCCTCCTGTTGCCACGTGCCCAACGATGTCGACAACGGCGCCGCCAGTTCCTCCTCCCCCCGATAAAAAGGGACAAGGCGGTGGGGTTCTGAACCGTCGGCGGCGCCCGGTGCGACCTGCGCGAAAGCCCCCTGTAGCATTGTGCGGGGGTCGTGCCACGGGGCACCGCCGACGCGTATATATATATATATATATATATATATGTTATATTTACACCATAAATATACATACGCATATACATATATATATAAATGCATATATACATATACATGTACATATACATATACATAGACATATACATATTACATATTACATATTACATATACATACACCTATACATATACATATACATATACACATACACATACATATACAACTACAAATACAACAAACATAAACATATGCATGTACATGCACATGTACATGCACATGTACATATACATATACCTATACACAGACAGACATATACATATACACCTGCACGCACATATATATATACACACCAAGACAGCCTGAAGACCACGCCCAGACGTGCATATCACAGCGAAGCTGAAATGTATGAGTGGACATCCTTCTCATTCACACCACTGACAAACATGTCCAAATACGTAATCTCCTCTGGCCAGCAGCTGAAACGAATCAAAGGGGCTTCTGATGTTGTGAGCCTCCAAGCCCACCCCCGCATCACGTGCCGGTGGCCCTTACTTTTGGCGATGGCGCTCGAGCAGTCGTCGGGGCAACTGCTTGCTCCTGCGTGCTGCCAGCCTCTGCTTCGGCTGCGGCGCCTTGCGCAGCTTCTGCAAGATGAGGGCGCCCTTCTCGTGGCGGGCCACCGATGCGGACGAAGCCCATCGGCCGCGCTTCTGGATCTCCTTCAGAGTCCGCCTGTTGCGCGCCTTGTCGTTCGAGGCCCCTGAGTGCCTGAAGACGCGCGAGCACACCCCCAGTGGTGAGTAGCCCAGGCGGTCGGCGGCCTTCTTGATCTCCCAGTCGTACTCCGGCAACGCGAAGTCGAAGAGCTTCTGGGAGTCGGCGGTCTTGGGCTGGCGGGGGATCCGCAGGACATTCGTCAGCCAGGGGCGCGCCGCGTCGCCGACCAGCAGACTGTCGTCTTGCCCCCCCGTCTTCGTGACCTCGCACCACTCTGAAGGCGCGAAGACGATGCCATAGTGCGCGCCGAGCTTCGCGGCCGGAGCTGGCGGCAGGATCTGGCCCTGACGCAGCTCGACCACCTCTGAGGGCCGGGGGTAGGTATCCGTCTGTAGCGACAGGGCTGCGCCCATCAGCGGCAGGTCGTGCTCCGCCAGGTCCAGCGCGATGTCGTCCCCGATGATGTCGGGCAAGGGCAGGCGCACGCGGCCCGGCGACCGTTTCGCCCACCCCTTGAGCGAGGCCAGCGCCTTCGGGAGGTCCACCTTGCCCGTCGTCTTGAGCCGCGGGAGCCGGCGGCCGCGCAAGGTGTTCCGGCCTTCCCAGACCCCGACGCCGTCGTTGCACACGTCCACGAAGTATTGGGCGAGGCTGTCGTCCAGGCGGTCGAGCGGCAGCAGGTCGAGCTTCTTGGCCTGGGCGTAGACCTCGAACTCGTGCACGGCCGCGGCGTACCTCTCGAGGGTCGCACCCGTGACTGTCGCCATGACCAGCGAGTCGCGACTGGGAACCCTGATGGGCCCCACTCGGCGCGGCGCCGACGGCAGGCGCGGGCGGCCCTTGCCTGGCGGTCGCTGCCTGCCAGCGCGGGTGCCAGCGTCGCGGTCTATCGCCCTTGCCGAACTGGACGAGAGGGTTCCCGTCGAGGAAGGCGTCGGCTGCCTGGCAGTCGGCCCGGGGGGGCCTGGTGCCCTGGCCGCGCAGCGCCCGCCCTCTAGCCTTCGGCTCACGGCCCGCGGCCTGGAGGAGGCCATGGCGGACCTCGCGCGGGTCAAAACCCGACGCATCGGACGAGGCCGTCTGCGGGAGCGCGGCCCTGAGGAGGTCTGCCCAACATGAGCCCAGAGCGGACGCATAGGCGGCGGCCTGTGATGCGAGGTGACCGTGCAACATCATGGCGTGCTTGTGGGGCATAAGAGGCCGTTCTCCGAGTGCCCTCAAGGCCCAAAGATTTGTCGAGATCCGAGCCGGTTTTCGATAGGCTGCACCAAACATGCTCATATCGAAATTAACCTCCGTCACCTCGGGGAGCCCACGTAGCCGAGCGATAGGGTCGAAGTTCCACAACCTCGAAGTCCTAGGGTTCTCGATGCTCCAGAACGCCCCACGCCGAGATAGTATATGGCAGCGTGGCCGGGAGCAGTGTGAACTCAATCCCAAGACGTTCCATGGCACGTGCTCGTTCATGGTTTTTGATGCCCCGACGCGCGATACTCCAGACCTAACAAGGCGCCCCAAAATGCACATACAATAAACGGCCTCTGCGGGCCAGATCCAATATATATATATATAGTGTTGCGTAGTGCGCCCAGATAGATCAAACTCGAACCCATCTTTGATGTCCACGGGATCGGTAAAAGGGAGTCCTCTCCTCTTGCAAGCTCGAGTCCATTGCCCCTGGCCCCCAAAGAGCTCCAAACAAAAAAACTGAATAACCAGGCTCGTTCTGAATTGTAGGACGAGAGACTGATGAAGCCGATGTCGGTAGCGAAGATGACGGAGAGGGAGGAGTCCCGCTCAGCTCACCCTCGAAAGAAAAGTGCGTGTCAGCGAGGCTGGGCAAGCGGCCGCGGGGGTCGATAGCCTCCGCCTTCCCCGCGGGGCCCACCGCTGCTGCCGCCTGGCCTGGCGGCGCCTCTGGCCTCGGCCGGCGCTCGCGCGCCAAGGCCGGCTGCCCCGTCGTGCGCTTGGTGCCCCACTGGCGGGAGTCGAAGTCGCTCGGGTTCCGCGTCTCGATGTAGCGGAGCCGCCACGCGATCTGCCCCCCCAGCCGGCATGCTGCCGCCCGTCTGCGCAGCGCCTGCAGGCCAGCGCTAGAGCGACCCTTTTCGAAGGCCCCCACGGTGACCTGGCTGTCGCTCAGCGTCAGCAGCTTCGAACCCAGCAGCCTGACGGATCGGCAGTGTCGCCGCGGCCCCATCAGGGCCACCCTCGCCTCCTTCAGGTTGATGTGCTCGTCCTGCCAGCGCCAGCGGTCGGCCGCCACCAAGTGGCAGCGCCGACGGTGGGCCCAGCCGTCGGCCAGCGCGGGGATCCCCGAGTCCAGGGTCATTTTGGCGCGGCCTACCTTACCAGCCGCCGAGCGGCCGCGTGGCCTCGGGCGCGCCTCCGCCTGGCTGCGAAGGGCCTGGCCGAAGGCGGTCAGCGGCCCAGCAGCGGAGCCTGGGGCGCCGCCCTGCACGTTGCCGAGGCCCTCGGGCACCTGGCCCTCCACCGTCGGGGCGCCCCGGTACCGCCAGCGCCCCCGCCACTTCCAGGCCTCGCGGAACTCGTCGGGCCCCCCCCCCGCCGCCACGTGCAAAGCGTAGCCGCGAGTGGCGGAGCCCCCGCAGCAGACCTGGTCGGAAAACTTGGCGCCGAGGTCGGCCTCCACCAGGAAAAGCAAGTTCATCGCGCAGCGGATCTCCGACTGCACCGAGGGCCACGTCCGCTTCGGTGCCTCCAGGGCCTCGTCGATGAAGCGGCAGCAGGCGTTCAGAGCGGACATGGCTTCGGGACAGAGCTGGTTCAGATTCACGACGTGTCCCAGCCAGCACTGGAGGGCGTGCCCATGGAGCATGCGCCGCCGCAGGAGAGCGCGCCCAGCCAAGTAAGTACGCCAGACCCGTCGTGTCACGTGCCGAAGTCGCCGCCCCCTCCAGTGATACACCAAACCAAGCGTCTGCATCTCGAACTCACCGCCCGACTCGATATCGAACGGAATACTGTCCTTGCCAAAACTGTTATCAATCTCCGTCATCTGTTTCACTGTGTCCGACTTGCAGCCTCCGATCACCTGCGCGTTGTCCACGTACACGCCCGTCGCGCACTTGCCGGGCTTCAGGATGGGCGCAGGCTGCATCTCTCCCATGATCTGGCCAGGGCCGTCGGCGAGCGTCTTCTCCACTCGGCAGGTGACGGCCTCACAAGGGAAGCACAGTGCCCAAGACCAGCCCATGCACACGGCCGTCATGTAAGGGCATAGAGCCTCGCCGTCCACGACCTCGGACTCGGCCCCCACGGCGTCGTCCCACGCGGTCGCGGGCCGGCGGCCCATGTCGCCCAGCTCCACGGTGTCGAAGCGGTCTTCGAAGCCGAACCAGGAGGCCAACTCGGGAATCGTGAAGTTGTAGATAGAAGCAGTCCCCGACGTCGCCCTCCAGCCCCGCCGGGCTGGCGACAGACCCCGAGCCTACCCCTCCGAAGCCGGAGGCCTTCAGGCGGGGGTCGGAGAGGTCAAGGTCCGCCATGCAACGAGTCGAGCCCAGTCGAGTAGTAGGTGGGAGCCGATATGCCCTATTCGCCGCCCGGGCGTCGATAATAAGTCTCTGGAGTCCATCTTTCTTCTTGACCGCGAAGATGCCCGCGCGCACCTTCAGCCGCCGGCGCCAGGTCAGAAGGCCCTGCTGACGCAGACGCTGATGCAGCCGCTTCCGTAGGTCTCGCGAGCGCCGAGGAGCGGACCCCCAATGCGGCGAGAAGCCCTGGCCCTCGGCTCAGCCCTTCCCTAGCTCCGCCTCGTCTCTCTCGATCAGGTCGCTAGCGTGCCTGAGGTAGCCAAGGGCTGCAGGTGGTAGCTCCCGTCGAATGGGCCAAACGTGAACTCTCCGATGCAGGATCTTGACTTTGTCGAAGTCGAAGCTGGCCAAGTTCTTGGGCTCCAGGCCGTAGTGGTCTCTAGAGTCGAAGCTCTCCGCGAGGGGCGATTCCTCTGTAAGGTCAGTCGGGCAATCCCCATACGCCTCAACCCGCCGCGCGACATTCTGGAGCATCCAGCGTTGCACGGCGGCGGGCCGGAGGTGACCCTCAGGTGGTAGGTCGTGTCGCTGGGCGCGAAGTGAATTCAGATTAGCGGCGGCAAGCTGGCTCAGGGCCCGAACCGAGTCAAAACCTCGCCGAAGCCGCGCATGGTTGCATGCATCGCCGAGGCCGGCGGCGTCGCACGGCGGCGGGAAGGGGCCCCCATGCTGGCGATCGCGTGACCTGATGCCCCCAGCACGGGAGGCGGCGAGCCCACGTGGGCGTCGGCCGCGGGGGGGGTCTGTCGGCGCCCGGGCTGCCAGCGCCGGCCCCCCCAGGGCCCTGAGAGGCCTCATCCCTCCTCACCGGCGCCGCCACAAGCGCCGGCCACTCCTCCCTTTGACTCCTTGGGGTGCCGCTTCGAGCTCGGGTCGAGGCTGCTGCTGCCCTCGCCGTCGCCCTTGCGGGTCTGCTTCTGCTCCTCCCGGTAGAGACGCTCCTGCTTCCAGATCGTCGCCCTCTCCTTGAGCCGATCCGTGACCCAGGTGTTGAACTTCGAGGTGGAGGCCCGACCGACGGCGTTGACGGGCGCAGAGATGACAATGTCCAGGCCGCTGTAATCGGGGTGGCGTGGGTTGCGCTCGTCGACCGCGATCTCCGTCTGGATCAGCCAGCGCACCAAGAGCTCCGAGGAGGCCAACATAGATACGTCGACCTGGCCCCAGGAGTGCATCAGCCTGATCACCTCACATAGGTTCCTGCGCACGCGGTTGACCGCCAAGCCCTCGCCGACGCCGCTGAGTCTCGCCCACTCGGCCTGGTGCGATGTCATATTCCCCGGCCCCGAGGCCACGCTGTCCAGGAACTCTTTCACGCCCCTGACTCCAGCGAGCAGGAAATTCGGCTGCTCGACGTCGAGCATCAGCGCCACCGCCTCGGACAGCCGCAGAATCCGCTGACCCGCCTCGTCGTGGTGGTCGCCCAGGGCGCGCGCGTCCCACATGTCGGCCTTCGCGTCCCTCTTAAAGTGAGCCAGGCCGCTGGCCGCAATCTTCTGAACGAAGAACTCCTCACCGTCTAGGACCGCCACGCCCTTCTGGTCGAAGTCCGTCCCCCGCCCTCGTCGTCCATCAGCGCCGCGTCGACGATCTCGCCGAACCGGAGGGAACGCGGCTCCGCCACTACCCAGATCATGCGCTCGATCGCGTCGACCTGGCCGACGCCGAGCAGCTGTCCCTGAAGCCGCGCTCGGCGCCGGAAAGCGGCGAGCGCCGCCCCTCCGATCGGGTCGTGGGCGTACACATGGTTCGCCAGGTGCGCTGGGAAGGGGCTCTGCGCTCGAGCACCTCGTGGCGAGTGTCCAGCAACTTGACTCGGACCAAGTCGTGATCTAGGGTGAGGCAGATCCATATGTCCTCGCTCACCCTGAACAGCAGCAATCTGTGATGCCGGAAGAAGCCGTTCGGATCGTTCTCGTACCGCACCAGGATCTGCGGATCCCCCACATCGAACGTCAGCAAATCAGCCATGTCGTCGACTAGGCGTCAAAGGGCCGGCGCCTCCCGCTGCCACCGCCAGGGGGCTCTCCTCGCGCTCCGGCGCGGCAGCCGCGGCTCTCTCGCCAGGCGCGCGCCCGCGGGCGCCGCAGCCGCAGCGCCGGCACAGTCCCGCCAGGAAACCCAGCAGGCCTGCGGCCGAGGTGGCGCAGCCGAGCAGCAACAACCCGGCGAGCAGCAGGCACCTCAGCGCCCAGACCTCCGCCTGGAGGTCTATGATGTGGCGCAGTTCCTTGTCGCAGGAGCAGTGGCACCCGTCCTCAGCGCCGCAACCCAGCGACGGGGACGGCACCCATACTGGCACGGAGGGCGTCTGCGCCCAGCCCCAGGACCAGCAGGTTCCCAGAGTAGCGCTCCAGGTCGTCACGAGCGTCGCCCACAGTGAGGGCGGCCCGCCTTCCATCCAAGGCCGGCCGCGCGGGGGCCTCTTGGACTTGAGCCACCGCGGTAGCGGAGGCACGCAAGGCTGAAATATTATGGCGGGGGTGGAGTGGCCGAGGATATTAACGTCTACGACTAAACATACAGACCGCCGCGCAAGAACCTGCAGGTGGTAGGCAGCTCGTCGCGTTCTTTGTCTCGTCGCCTATGATGGTACCTTGCGCCGTTGTCAAGGCAATTTCCATCTCAGGAAACAGTCTGAACCGCTTCCGAAAAATACACATTTCTCCCGGAAGAGACGGGGGAACCGGCGGAAGGGAGGAGCGGGAGAAGCAGGGATGATGGGCCCATTTCCCATC
Organism: Prorocentrum cordatum; assembly: GCA_963575745.1. Classification (NCBI taxonomy): domain Eukaryota; class Dinophyceae; order Prorocentrales; family Prorocentraceae; genus Prorocentrum; species Prorocentrum cordatum. Next base: position 547,872 of record CAUYUJ010002914.1, on the reverse strand, counting down.
ACCATTACCATAGGTGGGAGAGGGAGGATGATGAGGAGGAGAAGGATGAGGAGAAGGAGGTGGAGGAAGAGGCGGAGGGAGAGGAGGAGAAGGAGGCGGAGGAGGAGGACCTCCCCATCCTCCCACCTCCCCCGTCTTACCGGTGGTAGTGGTAGAACGGTGGCCCACCAGTGGGCAAACAGCAGCAGCAGCAGCAGAAGCAGCAGCAAGCAGCAGCAGCAGCAGCAGCAGCAAGCAGCAAGCAGCAGCAGCAAGCAGCAGCAGCAGCAGCAGCAGCAGCAGCAAGCAGCAAGCAGCAGCAGCAGCAAGCAGTAGCAAGCAGCAACAAGTAGTAGCAGCAGCAGCAGCAGCAAGCAAGAGCAGCAGCAGCAGCTAGCAGCAGCAAGCAGCAGCAGCAACGAGCAGCAGCAGCAGCAGCAGCAGCAGCAGCAGCAGCAGCAGGCAGCAGCAGCAGCCCCGCGGTGCCCCAGCGCCCCTCCGCGCGGGCGGGCCGGCGCCCGCAAACGGCGCGCGCCCTCGGCGGCCCCGCGGCGCCAGGGCTGCGGCGGCGGCGCGGCGGCGGCGCGCGGCCCGCGCGCAGCCGCCCCCATTTCCGCTCAACCATACCCTCGTCGTCGTCGTCGCCGCCGCCGTCGTTGTCGTCGTTTTCGCATCCGTCGTCTTCGTCGTCGTCGTCGTCGTCGTCGTCGTCGTCGTCGTCGTCGTCGTCGTCGTCACGGTCGCCCCCGAAGATGGACGGAAGGAACCCCCTTCCCCCCTCCATTGGCGAGGAACCCGCCGAACCTGTCGGCGTGTGTGACATGTTTTTCTGTTCGCGTCGGCATCGCCACTCTCCCCCTCTCCCTGGGCCCTCCTCTAAAAGGAAGCCTCTCCTTAGGGACGGGGGACAATGCAAACGGGGGTCAGCCAGAGCGCCGGATCTTGCAGGATCCTGCAGAGCCAGGGGTGCACTGACCCCAGGCTAGCGCGAAAGATCTTGCAGGGCCCCGCAAGAACCTGCAGAATCCTGCAGAGCTCGACGGACCCGGGCTCGCCTTGACCAGGGTCAGTTGGTCCGCGAGCTTCCCTTTAATCCCTTCCCCGCGCGGGGGGGGGGTCGCAGGGGGGAGGAGGAGGAGGAGGAGGAGGAGGAGGAGGAGGAGGAGGAGGAGGAGGAGGAGGAGAGGAGGAGGAGAGGAGGAGGAGGAGGAGGAGGAGTAGGAGGGGAGGAGGAGGAGGAAGAAGAGGGGAGGAGGAGGAGGAGGACGGGAGGAGGAGGGGGGGAGGAGGAGGAGGAGGAGAGCGGGTGGTGGTCCGGGGAGCGGTCCTGTAGGGGGTGGGCCCAGGGGGTCGTGCCGCCCCCCCCCCCCGTCCGCCCAGGACGACCCCAGAGAGCCCCACAGGGCCGCAAGCTGGAGGGGAACACCCATCGAGTCGAAGGGAAGGCTCACAGGGCAGTTTCTAATACATCGGATGTTTAATAATATGAAACTCTAATGCATGACTAATTCATGAATGAATTGATGCATGAACTCATCGCTGTTTTTTTAACCAAAAAAAATCCCTGCACTTTTAATACATGGTCCGCACGCGGAGCATGTATAAAAAACGGCACTGCAGGTTGTTCCCATTCGACTGAAGGACCACACCTCAGAAATAATTTCGAGCACCCGGAAAAGTGTCCAAAGAGTGTCGGAACAGCGTCGAAACGGTGTCGGGCGAGTGTCTCCCAGGGCCCGGCACGTGAAAGCCCTAGAGTTTCGGCACTTTTCTCTGGTGCTCGAAATTCTGTCTGGTGATCAGGGCTAAAGTATGTTGGAACCTCATAAATCGAGTCGAAGGGAAGGCCCTTGATCCATTCTGAACCCTACTCCCACCAGCCATCGATTGTCCTGAATCGTTGGGAGACAGGGGCGGGGCTTGGAGTTCGCAGTGTGTTCGACGAGTTCCGAACCCTACCCCCGCCGCCGATCGAGTTGTCCGAACAGTTGATCGGCGAGTATACGGTTTGGAGTTCACCGCCGACAGGACGGGGAGCAATGGTCTGGGACATTTCCTGTTGTTGCCTTCAGATGCCTTCAGGGGCCTCTAAGAGGCGTCCGGAGCCCTCGGGGGACCCCGAGAGAGTTCTGGAGACGGAGACAGGCGGATTCCATTTTCAGTCTTGGGGGCCTCCCGATTGTTGCAGTCCTGGCCCTTAGGGACAGCTGCTTCAGGCCCAAAAGCCGTCGGAATCGATCCGGGATGGGAGGCTGGCTCCGGGAAGGGGCCGGGGCCAAGGGCTCGAAGAGGCTGGTCCGCCAGAGGTCTTGGGAGGGGGCGCGGAGGAGGGCAGGAGGGGGGATGACGAGGAACGGAGCAGACGAGAGGGCAAGACACAAGACCCGACACAACAGAGTGCACTTCCAGCCCTCTCCCCTCGCACCCCCCTCCACGCCCTTCCCCGTAGTTTTTTTTCCCCTCGCACTCAGGAGGCGGTGCCCAGAGAACAGGCCGGTCTCAAGAAAACATTTCCGCGGCGCGGCTCAGGGACAAAAAGCTGGTCTTCAGTAACTCCGCGGCGCGTCAGCACGCAACGAACACGTCACGAAATTCGGCCCGCACCTCTGGCGCCCCCCTCGTCCCGGCTCCCATTCGCTGGCCTTGCCCCCCCAAAACCCACCAGCCCTTTAGGACGTAGGTGGTCTATGGCGGCTTCTCTTCCAATCCCCTTCTTCCCTTCGGGAAGGGGTTTCTTGCTGTTCCCGATTAGTCAGCTGGCCCCGTTGCGGGGCCACCAGGCTACGAGGGTGAAGATTGCAGCTTCCTGTCCCAGTTGCGGTTTCTAGTTTTTTCACAATTGCAGTCTTGCCTGCTGCTTCCAATATGTTAATTGTTGCTGTCCGCGCGAGGGGCGGAAGTCCCACACTGGTTTTTTGACCACGCCCAAGGAAAGTTATCAGAACTCCTCGGGGGCCATAGTCCCTGGCAGATTACACCATAGTCGCGTCCACGAGGCCAGAAACGTTTGTAAATTACAAAATACTCGCGTCCCCGAAGCCGTACGCCATACTAAATTATGCGATAGTTCCGTCCCCGAGGCCACAAACCCTCCCAAATTGCAGCGCTCCCGTCCCTGAAACCATACACTCGCGTAAATTATTCAATGTTCGCGCCCCCGAATTTTCGAACATTAGAACAGATTCGCGTCCCCAGGCCGCGTAAATTACACAATATTTGCGCACCCGAGGCCATTACCCATCATACAATACACAATGTCTGCACCCCCAAACCAGGAACAATGATGACCCCCCCCATGAGAGCAGCCCCCCGCCCCACCATCCCTTTGTTTAAAAGCAATGCAAAGTACACCTTGAGGCAAAGCTTGGGGTCATGCCCGTGAGGCCTGGGAGTACATTGTATTGTTTGTTGACAGGGACGGGGGGTATCAGCATAACCCCGTGACGGCCCCCCCCCCACACCATCCCTCTCAAAAAAGCGATGCAACACTCACTTTGCCTCCACATTTGGAGCATGCGCGACATACCCGATGCGCCCCCCCACCATCCCTGTCAAATGATCCTGGCGCGGGACCCAACCATATGCAGTTGTGCGCGCCGCAATTGTGAATACCTCATTCGGTGAAACCCCATACGGGGCCACGAAGCGCTGCACTGGGTGGGTGGGGGGACGCATGTGGGCGGTAGCACGGGGAGGTTCGGTGGAGATCCCTATGGGGCCACGCAGCGCTGTACTGGGTGGGTGAATATACCAAAATTAATTTTCGGGACGCATGCGGACGGACGGTCCCGCTGGGGGCTTCGGTGGAGCTTCCTCTGGGGCCACGAAACACTGTACCGGGTGGGAAAACATGCCAAAATCGGTGAGTGGGATGCATAACCGCGGTCCCGCTGGGTGGGTGAAATTGCCAAATCCGATTTTTGGGGCGCACGCGGACGGTCCCACTGGGGGTTTCGGTGGAGCTCGCTATGGGGCTACGAAGCGCTGTGTTGGGTAAGTGACAATGCCAAATTGAGTGTGTGGGACGCATGCGGGCGGTCCCACTGGGGGCTTCGGTGGAACTTTTTTATGCAGCCACGAAACGCTGTACTGGGTGGGTGACAGTGCCAACCTGGATGTGCGGGACGCACACGGGCAGTCCCACTGGGGGGTTCGATGGGGCTCCTTATGGGGCAACGAAGCGCTGTACTGGGTGGGCGAAAATTCCAAGTTTGGTTTTCAGGACGCATGCGGTCGGTGGCACTGGGGCCTTCGGCGGAGCTCCCTCTGGGGCCACGAAGTGCTGTACTGGGTAGGTGGAGCGCAAGGAGGAAGGAGGAGGGGGGCACGAAACGCTGTGCTGGGTGTGCGGGGCGCATGCGGGCGGCCCCACTGGGACCTTCCGTGGGGCTCCCAATGGGGCCACGAAACGCTTTACTGGGTGGGTGAAACGCGGGAAAGAAAGAAGAGGGGGCCGCGAAACGCTGTACTGGGTGTGCGGGGCGCATACGGGCGGTCCCACTGGGACCTTCGGTGGGGCTCCCTATGGGGCCACGAAGCGCTGTACTGGGTGGGCGAAACGCATGGAGGAGGGAGGAGGGGGCCACGAAAAACTGTACTGGGTGTGCGGGACGCATGCGGGCGGTCCCACTGGCATCTTTGTTCAGCTGTGTGTCGGGCTCGCGCGGCGCGAGCCCATGTTCAAGCGGCCCCGAAAGCCTGAAAACGTGGCGCTGAGCGGCAAAGGAGCGAGCGAACCAAAGCCACTCAGCCAACCCCCAGTCGGCGAGCCTGCGCCTTCGGCTGTGCCTCCTTCTGCGGCAGCCCGATTCTGATCCTTTGGACCTTCTCGAGGCGATGCTGCAAGCCCCGAGCGCTGCCGGGGAACTTGCGTTCCGCTGATGACAGGCCTCTGTGCTTGCCACCGACCACGCGAGCATAGCAATGGCAGTTGGTACAAATGCGGTACCCGTTGGCGGTGACAAGCTGGTGCTCGCCGCTGGCCACCCCAGGGACACCTGTGCAATCACCTGCGAGCGACGCGGAGGCAAAGGGTCCGGGGGCTCTCGAAGGCAACCGACCGAGAGGGTTCGGGCGAACTCGAGCGGCGAGCGAAATCAAAGTCACACCTCGGTTGGCTGAGGCAGATCGAAGTCGCAGTGCTGTGCCACAACACCTGAAAGAGACCGTTGGCTGCACTGTGCAGCCAAGGCAGGGGTATCCTGAGGGGCTTCAGCAACGGGGCCCACAGGAAGCTGCGAAGGTCCTGGGGGGCGGGGTTTCCAATGGGGCCACGAAAACGGTGCACTGGGTGGATGAAACGCAAGGAGGAGGGAGGAGGGAGCCACGAAACGTTGTATTGGGTGTGCGAGACACACGCGGGCGGCCCCACTAGGACCTTCGGTGGGGCTCCCTATGGGGCCACGAAGCGTTGTACTGGGTGGGTGAAACGCAGGGAGGAGGGAAGCGGGGGCCGCGAAACGCTGTACTGGGTGTGCGGGACGCATGCAGGCGGTCCCACTTGGACCTTCGGTGGGGCTCCCTATGGGGCCACGAAGCGCTGTGCTGTGCGGGTGAAGCGCAGGGAGGAGGGAGGAGGACGAGGAGGGGGAGGAGGAGGAATGACAGGAGAGGAAGGAAAGGAGAGGAACGCGGGGACCGCTTCTTCAAAACGAAGACCCAGCACCACCACATGGTTGAGAAAATATAAAATACAGATTGGGGCGAAGACTTAAATCATGCTCGTGAGCCCCCCGAACACTTTGTATTGTGTTTGGCAGGGGCGGCGGGGGTCTCAGCACATTCCTTGCTGCGCGCAGTGCTAAGCAAAAAACAATACAAAATGCCCCTCGCGGCGACATCTGGATCATGCGCGGCCACCCCGCGATCACGTCAAGTGTTGGCGTATGGCCTGCTGTGCGCAAGCTCACCAGACACAATGATGGGCATCGGATTTTGACATGGATGGCGGGGGCCGGCATGTTTCCCGATGCGGGCTGTCACGTGCGCAGGCGCGCCTGACGCACTCTGCACGTGCCCCGACCGTGGCGCACCTGGCGCGGCTGAAGTATGCGGCACACCTGGCGCACTCGGAGCACGTGGAGCATCTGGCGCACCAGGCGTGCCTGGCACGCTCGGGCCCCAGGGGTGCCTGGCGCGCGTGGCGCGCCTGGCACGCGTACGCACCTCGCCCAAGCGTCACGCACCTGAGGTCGGCTTGGCTTCCCAGTAGCTGTCCATCCAAAGACGTCCGCTGAACATGCTCAGGCTCGGGTGTTACTTATGTGTTGGAAGGGCAGGTGGGAGTGAGCTAGACGGCTTGCGTGCGGGTGGGTAGCGCGAACCCTCCTCCGACTCCCTCCCGTGGAACTGAAGGGTTGCAGCGTCGGAGATGGCCCAAGATGGCTCAAAGAGCGCCTGGACCCAAGATGAACTCCGAGATGGCTCAAGATAGCGCAACATGGCTCAAGATGGCTTCCAAGACGCTCCAAGAGGCGCCAAGACCGCCCCAAGACGGCTCCAAGTGGCGCGAGAGCTCTCCAAGGAGGCCCAGAAGAGGCCAACATCTGTCAAAAACTAACGGCATGTGTTTTGCTTTCTCGCCTTCTCGCTTCTGATGGTCTTCCGAGACCTCAAGATGGCTCCAAGATGGCCCAAGAGGGCCCCAAGACGGGCCCAAGAGAGCCCCAAGACAGCCCCAAGAGCGCCCAAGAGCGCTCCAAGAGCGCCCCAAGAGCGCCCCAAGAGGCGATGTTAGAGGCTCTAGGGGGGCGGTGCTAATTGGAGCTCTCCCCTTGTTTGATCGATGTCCCCCAAGATGGCCCCAAGAGCGCCCCTCAAGCTCCCAAGAGCGTCCCAAGAGGGTCACAAGAGTCGCCCAAACTGCCCAAAGAGGCGCCCAAGAGGCCTCTTAGAGGCTCCCAAGATCCTCAAGAAGCCTCAAGAGGATCCCCGAGGCACTCAAGACGGTTCAAAAGGCCCCTTGGGCGCCTCGCCTGGGCGTCATTTCTGGCTGGGCTGGTGAGGTTACGCGGAGCGTCTAGACTTTTTGTAAATTTCCCTGTCCCCCGTCCCCTTGCCTCGTCACCCCCCCCCTCCTTACCCCTCATCGCCCTCGCTCTATCCGCTTTCTCCGCGTCCGACCTTGTCCCTCACTCTATCCGCCCTCTCCCCGCCCAAACTTGCTCCTTCGCTTCGTCGTAGTCGCCATCATCTTCATTATCACACACATCATCGCTCAGTCGAGGCGAAGGCAGCATGGTAACGTGGTTGTCGCACAGTTCAGCTCGGGATGACCTCCGAGATATCCAAGACATTCGGGACGACCACCTCGCACGGGTGGCTGGCTCAGCCGCATGCCTACCCTGCCCCACCGCCGTCCTTCTCGGGCCTGCAGTGAGAGCTCGAGGGCCGGCCACCGGAACCAGCCCGCGCGGCTCTCGAGCTCCTGGCGACGGCGCGAGCTTGGTGGTCCCCAAACGTGGTGGTGAGAACACCCGGTGGTGAGTTTTGGGCGATTTGGGTAATGGTTTTCGAGCGCTGGCTGGCCCAGGAAACGCAAAACCTCGTGGCGACCGCGTGTCCCCAAACCCGGTGGCGACCCAGAATTATTTTTTGGGGGAATCGGGGTCACCACCGGGTGTCTCACCACCTGGTTTGGAGACCACCAAGCGTCCACGCCCTGGCCTCGCACGCCGGAGCCCTTCCGGGAGGGCGGGCGGGCGGCGCCCGAGGCCGACCCCCAGCGGCCTCGGCGCGAGGGAGCCCTCGAAGACGCCGGTGGTCGCTGTATTCCTCGTGCTCGGTGTCACCGGTGCGCTCTCCTCCTCCTCTTCCTTCTCCTCCTCCTCCTCCTCCTCCTCCTCCTCCTCCTCCTCCTCCTCCTCCCCCTCCTCCCTCCTCCTCCTCCTTCCTCCTCCTCTCCTCCTCCTCCCTCCTCCTCCTCCTCCTCCTCCTCCTCCCTCCTCCTCCTCCTCCTCTCTCCTCCTCCTCCTCCTCCTCCTCCTCCTCCTCATCCCCCTCCTCCCCCTCCTCCTCCCCCTCCCCCTCCACCTCCCCCTCCCCTCCCCATCCCCCTCCTCCTCCTCCTCCTCCTCCTCCTCCTCCTCGCCCTCGCGAGTGCGAATGTGCGGGTGAGCGGCACGCCCTCGCGACAGAAGCCATTCTGCAATCAAGGAACTCGATCCGACACGCAGGTGGGGCGGGGGACCTGCAGCGATGTGGCCCATGACGTGGGGGCAAGGCCACTTACGTCGACCTGACGCAGCTCGTCAGCGTCGTTGGCCTTCTCTCCTCGCCTCCACCCTCGTGAGCAGTGTTCGGCACGGGGAGCGGAAAGGATCGGCCAGGCGGTGCTCAGAAAAGCGGCGGCCAGCGTGTCCCACCTGGGACCGAGAGGGCCCCTTCAACAAGCCGTTGAAATTCTTGCAACGCCCGTGCACGGCGCGCGGCGGAATTGCTGGCCAAGGAAGCCTCCGTGCGCATCATCATCATCATCGGAATCTCGCGTTGACTCTCCTCCATCGTGGGATCGTGGACGCGTTGCGGAGGTTAGCTGCCCACCCGTAAGCGAACCGCCGCGACATATCCAAGGCGCTGCGCCTCGTCAGACTGCGAATATTATAGGACGAGATGTGCGTCGTGTTGCCCTGCGCATCCAATTGTTGTAGGCGAGCGTTCCTCTCACGGATGAGATGGTTGTTCCGTTTGGATGCCGCAAGAGTTCAGGGGATCCGCATTTATGCTGGTTGCAGCTGATTGTCGGAGTATCTCCAGATTCGGTACGCCAGATCATCGCGATGGAATGAGCAAGTCTCAGCGTGACGCAGAGGCTGCGGGCCTTCCTCCTCTCCAATCTTGAGCCCACGCCCCCAGAGAGCCTGCGGGAGGTGGCGGCGATGCCATCCCTGCAGGCGCACCTGGGCGGCCCATGGGGGTCGACCACGTTGCCTCGGGGAGCGGGGGCCGTAGAACAAGATCCGCTCGAGGTGGCGATCATGAATGGCTGTGCGCGCATCTTCTCCTTCCTTCCATCCTTATCCTCCTACCCCGCCCACATCGCCCCCTACTCCTCACTTCAGCCTTCTCCAGTCCCTCCAGTTCCCCCTCACGTTCGTCACCACTGTGTTCCCCCCCTCCTCCTCCTCCTTCTCCTCCCCCTCCTCGTCCTCCCACTCCTCCTTCTCCTCCTCCCCTCATCGTCTTCCTGTTCCTCCCCCCATCATCCTTCGAACCAACCTCCAAGCTCTTTTCGCCGCCACCGCATCAGACGTGATCTGTGGCAAACTCCGCCTCGATTGCGCGTGGTGCCGAACACACCACGAAGACCGCGCCGCGAGCATCAACCGTCTGCGTCGCAACGCCCGCCCCTCCTTCCGTTCAGAATTGCCGCAATCGCACACTCGACGTGCCCCGACCCGACCGGAGAAGATGACGAGCAGGAGTAGGAGGTAGGAGGAGGAGGAGGTAGGAGGAGGAGGAGGAGGAGGAGGAGGAGGAGGAGGAGGAGGAGGAGGAGGAGGAGGAGGAGGAGGAGGAGGAGAAGGAGGAGGAGGAGAGGGACAGAGAAATGGAGGAGGAAGAGGAGGAGGTGGACATAACAAAACCCAAGAGGCGCCAAGGATGCTGCGACGCGCCCTCCCGTCCCAAAGGTTCTCCCCGTGCATCTCTATACACGCTGCTCGTCGATACACGGAAGGCCCTCTTGGAAAACGACAGCCCCGTGGACCTGCCTCGCTTACAAAAGACACGGCCGTGCATACTTCTGGCGTGTCAGAACAAATGCGGGAAGGCGGGATGGCATGATTCGACGACGTGTTCAACGAAAACCCCACGTGGGAAGAAATGGGCCCTCTCAGTGCAACGGCTACACATGATGTGCAGGCGTCAACAATTGTAAAACATATCCTGGCGAAAGGCCCAGCAAGGAACCAAGCTGAATGTGGCTCTGACACTATCCTACGAGTGCTGGATTCAGCTATAGTAGGACTCTGCTCCTGCTCGGTCCAGCTCTGATAGAGTCCTGTCAAGGTCCAATCCAGGCCCCATGGGATCAGACTGATGCTGGAACCGAGTGACAATACAAACGCAGCCAAGTCGGATCCACCTGTAACAGAATTCCAATCATGCTGGATCCTGTTCTGAAGGTCCTACTAAAGTTGGATCCAACTCTAATCGAATCCTATGAGGGCTCCACCCAGCTTTCATAGCATACTGGTGCGGCTGATTATCGAGCCTGGTTGGACAACACTATAGCTGGATCCAGCTTCGACAACTTCTTTTGGTGGTTCGATCCAGCTCAACTGGGATCCTACGAACGCTGGGCCCAAGCGTATCTCACCTCTAATAGAATCCTACTAGGGCCCGGTCCAACTCTAACAGAATCCTAAGAGGGTTGGACCCAGATCTGATCGAACCTCACAACAAGTCGATATAGCCCCAATCGAACCATACCAGGAGCCGATCTAGCTCAGATCGAATAACTCTTGGGGTCGGGCCTTATTTAGAAGAATCCCACTCGGGCTCGATCCAGCTCTAAAGGAATCTTTTTCGGTGTCGACCCCGCTCCAGTAGAATCCTACCAAGGCTGGATCCAGCTCTGATATAATCATACTAGGTATCGATCCAGCATTGGCTGAATCCTGGTAAGGTTGGATCCAACTCTGATCGAATCCACGCGTGATAGATCGAGCTCAAATAGAAACCTGATAGGGCTCGATCGAATACGAGTAGATAGCAGAGTCCTATCGTGGCTGGGTCCAGCCCTAATGACATCCAAATAAGGCTCGGCCCAACACTAAGTCACTCCTATTGGGCCTGAATCTGGCTTTCACAAGATCCTACTAAGGCTCGCCTTGCCTCTAAAAGAATCCTGCTAAGGCTGGATCCAGCACTAACTGAATCCTACTAGGGCTCAATGCAGCTCGAACAGAACCACAAAGGCTCGACCCAGCTTCTCATAGCATCCTACTAGGGCTCGATGATAGTCGTTGTAGTTGTCGTCGTCGTCGGCGTCGCCATGGTCATCGCCGTCGTAGTTGTGGTTGTGGTTGTCGTTGTGGTTGTCGTTGTGGCTGTCTTCGTCGTCGTCGTCATCGTTGTCGCTGCCCGAGGGAACCGGCGCCAGCGCCGGTGCTCGCCGTCGTCGTTTGCCACTGGGGGTGGGGGGCGGTTGAACCATCCCCATTGCAATTAAGGCTTTGGGGGCCTGGTTCGAACCCCCCTCCTTTGAGGGGAGGGGCTGGGCGCGGTCAGAACACCCCCCATTGCAATTCAAGGGGGCGGGGGGGGGGGGCAGTCTGATCAGCCCCCATCCTGCCAAGCGTCCACAGGACGCGTTCTTTCTGTGCTTGTGTAGTGTTTGTGTTTGCTTTGTGCGTGTGCGGTTGCGTGTGCGGGTGCGTGTGCGTGTGCGGGTGCGTATGCGCATGCGGGTGCCAATGCGCGTACGTGTGCGTGTGCTTGTGCATGTGCGTGTGCGTGTGCGGGTGCGTGTGCGGGTGTGGGTGCTTGTCCGTGTGCGTGTGCGTATACGTGTAGGTCTGGTGTGCGTGTGGTGTGTGTGTGTGTGTGCGTGTGCGTGTGTGTGTGTGTGTGCGCGTGTGCGTGTGCGTTTGTGCGTGTTTGTGCTTGAGCTTGTGTGTTCTGTGTGTGTGAGAGCGTAAGTGCGTGAGTATGTGAGTGTGAGTGTGAGTGTAAGGCGAGTGCGAGCTTGAAAGTGAAAGCGAATGTGAGTGTGAATGTGGACGTGTGTATGTGCATGTGTGTGTGCTTTTGTGTGTGTTTGTGTATGTGTTTGCGCGTGCTTGTGTGTTTGTGCGTGCGTGCGTGCGTGCGTGCGTGCGCGCGTCTGCGTGCGTGTGTCTGTGGGTCTGTGTGTGTGAGTGTGTGAGTGTGTGAGTGTGTGAGTGTGTGAGTGTGTGAGTGTGTGAGTGTGTGAGTGTGAGTGTGAGAATGAGTGTGTGTGGGTGTGTGTGTGTGAGTGCGTGCGCGCGTGCGCGCGTGTGCTAGTGTATGTGTTTGTGCGCGTGCGTTCCTTCACGCCTGCCCGCCCGCCCGGCTGCTGCGTCGCCATGCAGGCCCTGCCTCCCACTCGTGTGCGCGCTGCGTGCACCCCCGTCCTGCACTCGCGCCCCTCGCCGGGCCATCACAGCCAGCCGCACAATGGCTCTGGCCTTCGGCTGCAAAAGACAGATAGCATATATATTGAAGGCCAAGCGATCCCAGCATCCTGAATAGCAGCGGGTACCACTCTAACAACTCCGCTGGCCAGAAAAACGGCATGCTCCGTCGCGCAGCTGCTCTGGGCCATACCACAGTCAACCCGTATAACAAGGACGCGCAATGAGGATGCAAGGGCCTCTTGGCGGGCCATGACGACACTTTGCGAGCGGGGCGCGGCCAGGGAAAGCGGCCAAGGATGGGCTGAAGGGGAAGGATGCAAGGGTAACCTTGGAAAACTGCTTGTCCTGACAATGCGGGCTGACTGCAAGACCAACAGCTGTGCGACCGCAGGCGACCACGCTCTGCAACGGCTGGGAGACCGAGAGGAAAGGCCGATGGGGGGGTGGGCCCGAGCAAGGTGACAGCACTAGGCAGTCCTCGCCGAGGCGCAGCCCCCGCAGGTGCCGAGCCCGCCACGGTCTGATGCGAAGGTGAAAACAGGGAGCTGGGGACGAGAGAGAGGAAATTGAAGAATAAAGAGAAAACTGAGAAGCAGACCAACAAGACCACGCTTGAGAAGACCGTCTCCTGGATGCGGGCCGACACGGCACGAGAAAAGAAAGGAGAGAGAGGAAGCTTGGAGGTGATGAGAGAGAGAGGCGAAGGGCAAGCTGGGCAAGCTCGTGCCACAGCTGACATGCTGCACATCCCGCCCCTCCTGACCAATTGCGCCCTATTCCTTTTCCGGCCGCTGGATCCCATGGAACCACGAAATGTGTGAGAAATGGGCATGCGCATGGCAGAGGCACAAATGGGAGGAGGGAGGAGGGAGAAAGGAAAGAGTACGCGGGGCGCGTCCCATTCAAAACGAGGGTCCAACGCCACAGGGTGGTTGGAAACAGGACAGGACGAGTTGGGGGCACACTTCATTCGCGCACCTGTCGGCCGTTTGTAGCTGGGAGTACGAGCTGCGCCAGTCTAGCTGGACCAACACTGATTTCCTCTGCGATGGCTTCTTCCCGAGATCGCGCGGGCAAACGTGGCATGGTCAAGCTCGCCTGGTGATGGGGCAGTGGGCCTGGGCGCGGTGCTAGAGGGCCGAGCTTGCGGGACTGACAACATCCTGGCCCCCTCCACAGGAAGGTTAACCTCTGAGACTCGACCTCGAAATCGACACACGCACTCTCCTGTCGGGCCTGATGCTGACGCTCGGCCGCCCTCTTTAAGTTGAGCAGGGGCCGACCAGCCCGGCATTCCTGTCGTCCTACCACGAAATGTTCTTAGAACCCCAACTGTTCCAATAACATAAAACAATGTTCTTAGAACATACTCCCGATGCTTTAAAACAAGACAGTCTCAGCCAGAAATGTTCTAAGAACATTTCGTGTAAACCACAGAAGGCTCTTAAAACATCCTTCAGTAGGCCTATAGGGTAACCTGGACGCTTCGCCATTGCTTGATTACTCCCACCTTGGGGCCGAAACCTCCCGCGACGGCGTGCCTCGGGCGATGTGAGCCGTCTCGAGCTGCGCCTCCCGGAAGGGCGTGTTCGCGAGTGCAGAGCAGAGCTGACGGAAAGCGCTGATACAGTCGGCCTGGACAATAAGGGCGCACGACAAGGGTGCAAGGGCCTTGGAAGGCCACATCGAAGCTTTTCGAGCGGGGCGCGGCCAACGAAAGTGGCCAAGGATGGACCGAGGAGGCAAGGATGCAAGGGTACCCTTTGGAAGGTTGCCCATCCTTACTGTGTGGGTTGACTGTAGCATGCATGGTGTGCACCCTCTTCTGCCGGCCCCCGCGGCTTGAGCTGATCCGCAAACCGTCGTTCCTCATGTTGGGGCAACTCTCTGCCACTCTGCATGTATGGGGACCGCATCGGTCACGATGAGTGGCCCAGACGCCGCAGCGGTCATCCTTGCCCACGTGTTGGTAGCGCGGGCCAACCATCTCGTGGGACAAGGACCGTGAGCGGCGACCACATCCGTGTCCGCGCCACCGCGGTCTGCATCCCGAGGCGCGCTCCCGCGGCTGCGCGGCCGCACGGACACATTCCGCGCGTGGCATCCACGAAACAGCGCCCCGCATCCGCGGGAGGAGGAGGAGAAGGAGGAGGAGGAGGAGGAGGGGGAGGAGGAGGAGGAGGAGGGAGGAGGAGGAGGAGGAGGAGGGGGAGGAGGAGGAGGAGGAGAAGGAGGAGGAGGGAGGAGGAGGAGGCGAGGAGGAGGAGGAGCAGGAGGAGCAGGAGGAGGGAGGAGGAGGGAGGAGGGAGAAGGAGGAGGAGAAGGAGGAGGAGCAGGAGGAGGAGCAGGAGCCGCCCGACGGGGCCCAGCCACGTGAGGCCGCGGATGGGCACTGCGTGCTCCGCCCACGGATAGGGCACCAGCCGAAACCATCTGTGCTCGGGTGCGTGGGCTCCGCGGGCCTTCGGCGCCGCCCGCGGCCGCGAGCTCCGCAGGCGGCTGGGCCACGTCTTGCGGCGGCCGTGGGCCGCGCACCTCACTGCTGTCAGGTCGGGCCTGTCCCCCTGACAGGGGGAATTTTGGGCTAAGAATTAAAAATGCCAAACAAAAACCAGCATGCTCAACACACACTGAACAGAATGGCCCCCAGACTATGTTTCGATTGCTTTTGGATATTCTCTCTGTAGTGGGACAGGCCCGGCTTAACACTGATGCTTGCCACCGCCTCGGCTTCCTCATCTGTCGTTCCCCTGGGCTTCCGTCCTCACCGTCGCCCCGCCTCTCTGGAGCCGCCGCGGCGCAGCCTCCGCCCCGGCCGTCGCCCCGCGATTGTACCACGGCGTCTTCGCCTGGGCAGTGAGGCCTCACATGCTTCGAGAGATGCGCTTAGCTAGTTGTCGAGCCGCAAGTCCGAAGACCGCACATGTCATGTTGGTGGGTATGCGTATGGGGTGGACCCAATAACCGCACTCTTCAGAACACGTACCGTGCGCGTCTGCGGCACGCGTGGCACGGTCCATCGCTATGCGGCGCTGTGCAAATGAGCAGAGGCACCGAGGACACAGGTTGGTGACGGTACGGCTGTCGGCACCTGACTTCAATGTGTATTTCTCCCGTCGGTGGGCTGTCAAGGCCTGTGGTGTCCGGTACCGTGTGCCAAACACCGTCGAACAGCCTTTTTGATCCGTCGTCTCCTAGTCCATACTGAGGGGGACGACGAGAGGACAAAGGAGGCGGAGAGAGGCGGAGGAGAAGAAGAGGAACGGAGGGGAGCAGGGGTAAGCTTAAGTCGGGCGTGTCCCCCTACAGGGGGATTTTGGGTGAACAAATAAAAATACCCCAAAAATGCTCAAAAGGTGCCCAAACATTGTCAAAAAACAGTCCCCAGGCGGTTTTTGTTTGACTATTTTTGGATATTGCCCCTGTAGAGGGACAGGCCCGACTCAAGGGTAAGCGGCTGCCGAGTCTCTGCGCGTCGCTCCCGCTGCGCCAGGACCAGATCGCCAAGCGCATGTCTGCGGGCGTGGTCTTCTAAAAGCCTGCGGCACGCCACGGGAAGCACCACAACCGGCAGCGAGGGACGCCTGGTGTTGTCAGTTGCACGAATTGAAGCTGCCAAGCTGTTTGCTCGCGGGCGCAGCACATGCCAGCACGAACGGAGAGGAGGGGGGGAGGGCGAGGTGGAGGACGTGCAAGCGACCTCTTGATCAGAGCGTGGCGTGCAGCGTGCAACAAGCCAAAACAAAGACCGCCGCAGCCCAGACGCCGCTGGCATACGTGGGCGACGACAAGAATCAGAGCGTGAATTACCTCCCCCGCTTTCGCTTCCAGGCAAAACCGAGCCATACCACGCGCCTCCTCGTCAAGCGGCCTGACCAGTACAGGCCGCAATTTGGCATCGTTTGGTATCTCTTGGAAGCGAGGGTGGTCAAAAGAGAGGTAGGTTTGTTTTCCTCCGAAAGAAACGGGTCTCACGCAAGATAGCATAGGAGCCTCACGCCGCGACTTACGCGGGCCGCCACCGCGCGCAAGGTCGCAGCGTTGCGCGCCACCTTGCGCGCAGCGGAACCCGATGACCTGCTTCGCTCACACGGGAGCGATGGCTCAAAACCCAGACGTGGGGACACAGCAGGCAACCGTGCACCACGTGGGGCGGCGCGCGCAGAAGGGGGCAGGGGGAGGGGGGGAAGGCTGCTTGGGAGGAAGCTGCTTCTTAGAAGGCGCCGGGCCGATGTCCGCAGACAGGACCCGCGCCTTCTGAGAAGCAGGGGTGCCTCTAAGATGAAGTCGGGCACGTCCCCCTACAAGAGAAATATCCAAACATAGTTTCAAAACATGTGGGGGCGATTTGTTGTTTACGATGCTTGGCAATTTGGATTTGTGTTAGACTATGTTTGATTCTTCGTCCAAGATCCGCCTGTAGGAGGACATGCCCGACCTGACTCTAAGAAGCCTTCCCCCCTCCCCCTGCCCCAGCCTGCGCGTGGCCGAGCCACCGCCGTGCCCTGCCAGGGCCTCCCTGGGCCCCGGCACGGCGCACGCTCCCTCCTGGCCGAGCCTGGGGGGTGCCTGCGCACCATCCTGAAATTGGGTCGGGCATGTCCTCCTGCCGGCGGGCCTTGGGCGAAAATCAGACATGGCCAAAACAGATTCCGACCTGGTCCAAACTAGTCCACCAAATCGTCCCCGGACCTTGGTGGGCCCCGGAAACGGCAGGGCCGTTTTTTCACCGCACGGCAAAAAAACGGCGACCGGAAACGGCAGAAAAACGGCTCCAGGATTGGAACCGTAGCCGGAACCGGTCAAAAAACGGCGACGGAACCGGTATACAAAAGCGGCGTCGGAACCGGCAACAAAAACGTCAGAACGGAACCGGTCAAAAAACGGCCCTGTCGTTTCCAGGGCCACTAAGGTGTCGGGGGCTCTGTGGGCTCTCTTTGGGGCCGTCTGGGGACGCCTCAGGGGCGCCTCGGGGGCCGTCCTGGGGCCCCCAGGGGCTGCATTGACACATCTGGGGCGACCTTGGACGACTTGCTTTTCTTTTAACTGTCGCTGAAGCTCCCTCCTGCAGAGGGACGTGCCCGATCCCGAGGCCCCGGGTGGCCCCTGGCCAGGCACGGTGGAGACCCGCGGGCGCCCCCTGCGGCTGCTTCTGAGAGCGGCTCCGCGCGGGGCGAGGAGGAGGAGGAGGAGGGGGAGGAGGAGGAGGAGGGGGAGGGGGAGGAGGAGGAGGGGGAGGGGGAGGGGGAGGAGGAGGAGGGGAGGGGGAGGAGGAGAACGAGGAGGAGGAGGAGAAGGAGGAGGAGGAGGAGGAGGAGGAGAACCCTGCGGCGGGCGCCGAGAGGCTCGAGCCCCGGCCTCCGCACCGGCGGAGGCGGCGCTCGGGCCTCGGGGAGCTGCGCGCGGCCTCGACGCCGGGGGGGAGGGCCTGTGCACGGAGCCCATATGCGCGGGGGTGTGCCCCGCCCCCCCCCGGAGCGGCCCCCGCTCCCTGTCCTCCCTCCTGCGGCCACCCTCCTGCACTGCTGAAGGGGCCCCAGGACACACAAACAAATGCACACAAAGAAAAATACCCCCATATTTTCCCGTATGTTCTGGGTTTCTGTCTTCCCCCCCACTTCCCATATTTTCCTGTATTTTCTGGGGAATCGAGGATTAATTGTGTCTGTGTGTTTCATTTCCTCCTGACTGTCTTCCTCCGCCCCCTCCTGCACAGCTGCGGCACCATTCTTACCAGCCTCGAACGTATCCCTATCCCTAAGATTGACACGCCAAGAGGCGATGACAATCTCAGGGATTCGCCCTCAAAAGATAAGGGAATCCCTAAGATTGGCATCGTGATGAGGAGGTGCCCAGCATAGGGATAGGGATATGTTCCAGGCTGGTAAAATTCGCGTCAGCGACATCCCGGCTTTGAGGGCTCTCCCGCCGGCGCAGTCACGCTGCCTAGCCGCCGACGCACGAAGAAGCACAACGCCCATGCGCGGGGGGGGGGGGGGGCCTTGCGGATCAAACCCTGAACCTGGCAGCGGGGAGAGGCGAGCGTGCTGCTCGGAGGCCCCGTGCAGGGCCTCGGCATCGCACCGCGGTGCAGCTGCACTTCTCCAGCAGCGTCTCCGAGCCGCTGGTCTGCGGTGCGGCGCCTACTGCTTTTGCACACGGTGACTGCTGAACCAGGAGACCTTGCATATGTATGCGTACATATAAACACATCGCGCGCGTGGGTGGGGGGTCCACAACAAGCGAGTGTGGCCGCTGCATCGAAGACTAACACGAGTCATAAGCATTATCACTGTCAAAGTCATGGTCGAAACATCACCGTCGGCGACGCAATCCAGAACATCGTAATTATCATCACATTCACCATCAAGATCACCACCACCACCACAAAAATCATCATCATCATCGTCATCATCATCATCATCATCAGCATCATCATCATCAGTGTCAGCTTCACCATCTTCAGCATCCTCGTCGTAATCGGCATCAACATCATCATCTTCATCAGCACCATCATTATCATCATCATCATCATCATCATCATCATCATCATCATCATCATCATCATCATCATCATCATCATCATCATCATCATCATCATCATCATCATCATCATCATTTCCCTCTTCATCGCCGCCATCACCATCATCGTCGTCATCATCACCATCTTGAACATCGTCGTCGCCATCGCCACGCGAGACTTGTCTCGCGTGACTCAGCCTGCACTGCTGCGCGGGCCCCGCTGGAGCCCTCCTCCTCGGCCGCAGGGGCCCTTGCGGGAGGTGCTTTTCGAAGCTTTTTGTGGGGGTCGTCCTGGAAACCCACGTCGACCGGGGGGGGGGGCCGCCTGGGGCCTCTTCAGCGGCTTTCTTGGACTATGTCGGGCTTAGTGGGCCCCGGAAACGGCAGGGCCGATTTTTTCACCGTTTCCAGAAAAAGGGTCCCTTGAAAATGGAAACGGGAAAAAAACGGCGACCGGCTCCAGGATTGGAACCGGAGCGAGAAGCCGTACAAGAACGGCGACGGAACCGGTAAAAAAACGGCGTCGGAACCGGCAAAAAACCGGCAGAACGGAACCGGTAAAAAAACGGCCCTGTCGTTTCCAGGGCCCACTCAGGTGTCGGGGGCTCTGTGGGCTCTCTTTGTCCGTCTGAGGGCCGTCTGGGGACGCCTCAGGAACGCCTCGGGGGCCGTCCTGGGGCCCCCAGGGGCTGCATTGACACCTCTGGGGGGGCGTCTGAGACGGTCCCGGGGCGACCTTGGGAGCCTCTGTTGGGCCGTCTGAGAGCGTGGAGAAGAAGCCGGAAAGACTAGCATGTGAAACTTCATTGCAGAAACTAAAGAAGATCAATGATCTGTTGATCTTTGGACTCTTGTTTGCGGGGGTGTTCTGAGACGAGTCTTGGGGCGTCTTGAAGGCATGTTGCGCCTTCAGGAAGCAATCTGCGAGGCGAAAGGAAGTGAGGTGACGCACGTCACGGAAACAAACATCGGCGCGGCAGCGCCATCTCGTAGGCCTTCGCGGGGCACGCTTTTTCGTCGGCTTGCAAAAAAATTGCCTCCTCTCGTGGCCCAGTCTTGCTCATCCACTTCCTCGAGACCAGAAATGGTTCTTGGTGGGCTGGTTGGGGAAACTTTTTTTCGGTCGCGGCCGCGAGCGAAGAGCGCACGCGGCGACAGAAGTTGTCCGGGGCTACGAACAAAGCGAATTAGCTGCAGGGCGCAACTCAGGCCGGCCGGGCCAGCTCAAAGGCAGCTGCTGAGCCGCGGGGCGAGGGCTGACTGGCTGAGGGCACCCAGGGAAGCTCGCTGGTTGGGGAAACGCGAAGCGTCAATGATTGGGCGGGCAGAGCTTAAAATCATGCTGACCAGAAAATACGACTGCGATGCGTACCGCTTAATCACGGGCGCCGCGGCTAGGTCAGCCTGGCAGCTGAATTACTTGAGACTCTAACTACAACTGCATGTTTGCAATGGGTAACGAAACAGGAAGACCAACCGCAGCGCGGGAACTCTGAAACCATCTGCCGAAAGATTGGGTGAAACGTACGCCCCTCCCCCCCATCCCCCTCCACTGCCACGATGTGTACGGCAAATTCCTGGAATGAGAGGGGAGGTTTCCTCTGGAAACTGACTGGACGTGCAGTTCCCGAGGTGTGTCCTGCCTGCCTGGGAGCTGTTGTGTGCGTTTGGTGTGCTCGCTCGTCTGGCACCCCGGGGCGAATGCCTATGATGATTACTGTAGAGTTCTCGCGTGGTGACTGTACAGCTGCACTCGCTCTTGAAAAGTGCTGGCTACCCTGAATGTGGCGCCCATCATTGGCCATGTTCCTCTCACGGATGCTAATTTGAACTTGATTGCTGGAGCCGTCGCGTGGTCCGTCGGTGACGTCAACGAGTCATCGCTTTCCATACGTGCTTGGTATCCCAGCTCATCTCCAGCGACGCATTCAGAACCAATCCATGGGAGAACCATCAAGGCGATGCAGGTGCGCACGTGATTGCAGGTCTAACGTTCCTCTACAAGCATTTTCCCCTCGCCCGCCAACACCTGGACATAACACACATGTAGCAAACACTCCTTCAAGCGAAGAGCAAGGAGCTGCACTGATCTACTCACAGAGCTGCACTGGAAGCCGTCCCGTGCGCTCAATCATGTTTTTCCTTCCTCATTGGAGTAGATGCGGCTGGTTTTGCATCTACTCCTGGCGCGGGAAGAAGCTGCAACGCAACGACCTAAAGTTCCGTGCGGCATACACAGATTCATGCCCAGGCACGGTTGCAAAAAGCGTGGCACAGTCCACGGCCCTAGATCCACGCGACTTGCACAAGAGACTCAAAGCGCTAGATGAAAAATGCCGAGGTTCAAACGAGAGGAAGCACTAGCACTAGCACCCAGTGGCGTAGGTGCCGCAAGACTCTTGGATCGGCGGAGTCGGACACGCGCGTGAGGGCCGCTACCTCATCCCCCACCCCCCCTCGTCTCAATGCGTCGTCGCATTATGCATTGTCCGCCCGCCCTCCTGTCTGGCCTTCCGTCGTCGTCCATATCCTGTTCCTCCTACCCCTTCCCACTCCTCCTCCCCCTCTTCCTTCTCCTCCGCCTCCTCTTCTTCCTCCTTCCACTTCCCTGTCCTCCGCCTACTCCCCCTACTCCACCAGTCTACCTGTCCTCGACCTGCGCCTGTTTCGCGCTTCCGCACCTGCGCGCGTCAAGACACGACGCGAAAGCATTCAAGCTTGGATGGTCATTGTCATCACCATCGCCACCACCACCACGATCATTACCAACAAAAACACCACCCCCATAATGCTCATCATACTCATCACCATCAACATCATCATCATCATATACAGCAGCAGCCACGCCGTCATCATCGTCATCTTCATCATCACCATGATCCTCATCATCGTCGTCAGCAGCATCATCATGATCATGGTGATCATCACCACCATCATCCGCAGCGCCATTGCCATCATCATCAGCTTCACCACCATCGTCATCATCATCATCCTCATTATCAGCACCACCACTGGCATCACCACCACCATCACCATCACCATCACCGTCGCCAGAATCGTCAGCATCAGCATAATCATCGCCATACTTACTCATCATCATCACCAGCATCATCGCTATCGTCGTCATCACCACGATCCTCATCATCACCATCATCATTGTCATCAGCATCATCTCAATTATTAACATCGTCACCATCGTAATCAGCATCACCCGCCTCACTGCCACCATTGTCAGCAGCAGCATAAGCATCATCGTCGAGACCCTCGTCGTTATCATCATCAGCATCCTCATTATTATCATCGTCCTCATCATCAGCATCATCATCAGCCCCAGCACGATCACCAGCATCATCGACATCACAATCATGATCATCACCACTACTATGATGATCAACAACACCAACGCTATGACCCTCGGCATGCCGACCGTCCTCATCACATTTGCCATTCGCATCGCCATAACAATCATCATCATCATCGACAGCCCAAGAGGGCGCCAAGACGGGTCAAGAGAGGCCGAGGACGGCCCAAGAGGGCCCCGAAGACGACGCGCGCGCGACTCGCGGTTAGATTCCTCGCAACTTGCGTTGCTCCCCGCGGTGCTCGCCACTTGCCTCCGCAGAGCGTTGCGGCGGGTCTCTCCGCGGCGCCCGTCCCGCCTTATAGCACCTTGCGCAAACCACCAGAGTGCCTCGGTGGAAATATTGCATCTGCTGGGCTATCGACAGATGGCCGCCGTCAGTGAACATAGGCTTTGATCCGTCCTTCTTCAGGGGACACGCGGAACATTCTAACTGCTTCGCCACCTGCCTTTGCTCGTGGCACGCTCGGCACGCCACCGAGCGATGCTCCGAGCCCACCGCGAAGAAGTGCTTCACCTGCTTATCTGTCAGATTCGCCCTGTCCGTGAATTCTCGCTCTTTTCCATCTGCTTCTTTCGGGCACGCGGGGCGCGTGAGCGCTCGCGGCTGATTTCGTTCTTCCTGGCACGCGCGGCACATGACTGGGCGATGGTCCGAACCCTTCGCGAAGAAATGCTTCACTTGCTTATCTGTCAGGTGCGTCCTGTCCGCGAACACTCGCCCTTTCCCATCTGCTTCTTTCGGGCACGCAGAGCACGCGAGCATTCGCGGCTGATTGCGTTCTTCCTGGCACGCGCGGCACATGACTGGGCGATGGTTCGAACCCGTCGCGAAGAAGTGCTTCACTTGCGTATCAGTCAGAATCGCCCTGTCCGTGAATTCTCGCTCTTTTCAATATGCTTCTTTCGGGCACGCGGAGCACGTGAGCACTCGCGGCTGATTGCGTTCGTCCTGGCACGCGCGGCACATGACTGGGCGACGGTTCGAACCCGTCGCGAAGAAATGCTTCACTGGCTTATCTGTTAGGTGCGTCCTGTCCGTGAATTCTCGCTGTATCCCATCTGTTTCTTTCGGGCACGCGGAGCACCTGAATGCCGGCGATCGCTTGTGCTGCGCGTCGCAGTCGCGGCATTTCACTGGCCCATGGGCTGCGCCCGTTTCATGATAGCGTTTGATTTTATATGTGGTCAGATGCGCCGCGTCCGTGAATTCCCGCCCTCTTCCGCCTGCGTCTTTCGGGCACTCCGAACACCTCAGCGGCTGTTCCTGGCGCGCGCTTCGTCGAGCAGTGTTCGTTGCATTAATCCACTCCGTTTCCTTCTGCGATTGGCCCCACTTGTTCCATGCGCCATTCCTCTTCCCTGCGCACTTCTTGCAGAGCTTCTCCCCTGCGCCCTTCGTCGCGCACTGGTTCGCCGCAATGTCTGCCTCCGCCTTCAGGAATTCACAGCATCCCGCGCAACGCATCTTACATTTGCCTCGTACATTATGCTGCCACTTCTGAAACTCTTTCCGCGACTTTCTCCGGGCTGGCGGCCCTGCGCACCTGTCGCATTTGCCTGTCCGCACGAACACTCTGCTCCTGTCGGACTCGGCCCCCGTCACTCTGGAGGCGATCTCGGCCCATTGGTCACAAGTCGTGCACCACTTTTCCCCTGCCCCCTTCAACATCTCCGTGCACTCGCAGCAGAAGCTCGGGCCCGACTTCGCGCCGAACTCATTCGTGCTGAAATCCGCCTTTTCCTTCACCTTCCCACATCTCCCGCATGTTTTCCGCAGCATCAACCTCTCCTCGATGTCGGGCCACGGCAACGCTTCTCCCCGCAGCTTCTGCAACAACAACCTCGTGCCCTCCAACTCTCCCTGCGTGCACGGCTGTCTCGAAAATGGCCGATATATGAGCAGACCCTGTCGAGTCTTCACGCGCGTTATGGCCACGTTGCTCGACATCCAGCTCGCGTTTCTGCCTTCCTCCAGGTCCGCTATTACCGCGTCGAGCGTTCGCCCTTGCGCTGCGCGCGCCGTGCACGCCAGCCCAGGCGAAATTATAAACTGTCTCCGTCGCACTCCCAGCACGGGCTTCTTTCGATACGAGTCCAGATGCCACGTCCGAGCACGAGGGACTGGGGATACAGTCCGGGCCCCGGCATCCCTTTCAGCGTCCACTTCTCGGCGTGAAAGTCCAACACGATTTGCCTCGGCATCTCACGCAGGACTCTCGACGACACGTCCTGCACGTCTACTTCTTCTTCTCCATCTACCACCCATGAATGAATCGTCGCGCGACACCATCGTAGCAATTGCTTCTCTGATCTGTCCAAATGGTCCGTCAGTACAACTGGCATGCCCACGGCAAGCGGTAACCATCCTGGCATGTCTGCACAGGCCTGGTCGCGGTATCCGAGCCACCACACTTTGTCTGCTGAATGTGTACCTTATCCCGCGCATAAGCCCACGAAATCTGTTCCTTCTGGCACGCAGCCCAGTACAGTCGACGGCCCGCTGCCGCGCTACCTTGCACTTCACATCCTGATTCGGATATATGGCAGTGGCTTCGACGAGTTGTGGAAGTGCGAACCGTTCGTCTGCGGCACTGGTGGCTACGAGACACCGACGCTAACTATCCTCTGCACACTGCCCACACTCCAGCCCGTTGTCCTTTGCGATAGACGCCACGTTCTGCATGCAGGATAGCGAACCACACATTGGCTGGTCATGCAACCAAGACCCTGGAACATCTGTAGGTTTCCCATGCAGAAACTGGTGCGTCCTTTCGGTCAGGGCTCCCCGTCGGAACTCATCTTGCACTGCCAGGAACCACCCGTCATTCTCTTCCAAACGCTTGCACTCTACCTATTCCGTCATCCCCGCCACGGACCCCGGCCCCTCGCCCCAGAAGATGTACTGACCATGATCTTCTTCGGCGCCTGGCGCATACTGCCTCGCCTTCCGTGCCCATGACGTCGGAATCGCATTCAATGGAGTTCCGCCAGGAGGTTCCAACTGGTAGAAATCTCAGCAGAATAACACATTTACACCTCCAAACGGACGGTCTACCTTGTCGGCACCCACCTCGCCTTGCCTCGCTGCTGACATCACAGACCGCAAGTGCGCATCCAGCTCTGCATGAAAATTTGCACTGACCATACTGATTTCGTCGATGATGAGCCAACGCCACTGCTGAATTCGCTTCGCTGCCTCTACTTTCTTTGCACCTGGCTCTCCGCGCTTCTTACCAGATTCCGCACTGGCGCCGTACGGAGTCATCCCAAACGCGGCGCGCAACGTGCGCCCATCCAGACTGGACGCGCTCGTGGCTTGCAACGCAGCAACTTGGAAGTCCAGCCCGCGTTCCCAGCCCATGACTCCTTCGAACACGTGTTTTCGTAAGGTCTCTACCACGAAGCTCTTCCCTGTGCCTGGGCCTCCGTGCAGCGTCCACAGCAACGGCTCCGAACTGCCCATTGTACGCTCGTCTTCCTGACACTCAGCGATCATCCTGTCTATGACCTTCTCTGCGACTTCTCTTTGTTCCTCATTCATGTCTACGACGCGTCCGCCGCTAGGTCCGCGCAGTCCTGCTTTCCACCGCCGCAACTCCTCAGCGCCGCCTGCAGAAACCTGTCTCGCCCTCCCCTCCTCAATTTCGCAACCCTCCAACCCGTCACCTTTCGTCTTTGTTTGAGAGGCCCGAGCTTCTGCTTCCCGTCGCTTCAACTCTTCCTCTGGCACCTCTGCGCGCCCGTCTGTTCTCGCCCACGCCCCTCGGTGGTTCCCTCCATCTCCGCCCACCTCTCGGCCCCGCACACGCGTCGATAATGCCATGGCTTCAGCGCTCAGACGCCGCGCCTCTGCAACAACGCCGGTCGTTTCCCTTTTATCGTCCTCCAAGCGCGCGCCCCCAACGTGCACGCGCCGCCGGACACTTTCGTCGAGGTCGTCGACGCCCACATCTTCGTCGCTGAACAAGTCATCGTCGTGCTTCCTCCCAGCGTCACCCCCCTCGGGGCGCACGTCGACGACGCTCGTGCAATTCTGCACATGCCTCTTCGATTCCTCGCAAGGAAAGCCGCCATCCAACCACTCACGCGCGGCTTGTGCCAGCGTCTTCTCACCAGCGCACCACTCTGACACTCTCGGTACCCCGTCCAAATCTGCGTCTTGCAAAGTGAACGACCGAAAATACGCCATCAAGATGAGCGCGTTCCTATCTGCTTCCCCTTGCCGATGCTTCGGCTGTGGTGCACCGTGGAAACTCGGATTCAGCGGGCTCTCGTTCCGAACTAACACCCACTTGCGCCGTGTCGTTTCCATGCCTTCAACGTCAGGGAACGCGACCCACGCGTCGCAACCGTCGCCGCGAATGACGTAATCGATCCCTGCGAAAAGCGGTGCTTCTTCCACTCCCCTCTGGCGTGCCTCCCGGACCTTTGTCTTGCCGCTCGCCGTCAGTATCGCGCGATATTGACATTCATCCTCCTCGTCCTCCGCGTCTTCCTCGCCCTCCTCTGCTACTGCTCTCCCTTTCTTCATCTTCGTGGACCACTGTGTCATTTCGATGCGCCAACATCGGAAAAACTCATACACAGATAGGTACCGTAGGTCTGGGGCCGATTTGGCATCCAACGGTCTCATGCCGCACAAGAATGCTGGATTTGTTGATACTACGCGCGGCCTCTTCGCGCGCCTACCATCGCGCTCCACATGAACTCTGCCAGGGTCCGATCGCTCCGACGGCACCCCGCACTCTTTTTTCTACCATCCTCACCACGTCAAACCCAGGGACCATTGCTGTTCTCGGCGTCTTAATACTCTCCGCAGCTGTCACGTCTCGCACATCCGAGTACGCGCGCAGGTTCACACTCTCTCGCGCGGACCGCACGACCCCTTTCCCGTGCATATCCGAGAGTAGCCGCGTGATGCGGCGGTGCGCCACGTAGGAGGCGCTACGTCCTTTCACTTTGTCATCCAACGCATGGTGTCCTTTCTTACACTCTTTCACCTCGTTGAGAGACGACGCCAGACGCTTCGCCCCATAGTCGCACGCATGTCCTGCTTGGGCGTTTTGCGCGCGCTGCGCCGCGAGCACGATATCTTTCACCTCCGCGCCGTCCCAACACCTCTCTGCGCACGCGTCCCCGTCATGCGTCTGCTCCAAAATTGGGAACCTGCACGGGAGCTGGACATCGGAGTTGAAATTCAATCCAAGGCCGCCGCTCAACAATGCAGGCAATGCCCCGTTCAGGTTCTCTTGATTTTGCGGCCCGTGTAGGCATCCAGTCATATGCCTGCGCCCCACACACGGCATGGAGCGTTTTTTTTTGTTTTGTTTCTCCTCTCTCTCTCTCTCTCTCTCTCTCTCTCTCTCTCTCTCCAGAAAGCCTGGACACAAAAGCACGGTCTTCTCCACCAGCCATGTCGTCCGAAGGAAAAAGCTCTTGCACTTCAATAGGTCGTCATCTCGCTGACAGTGTAACAAGGGCACAAACTTAGAGTTCCGATGGCTCCACTTGCGCACGTGGTTCTGACGATATCCCTGCCCTCTCTGCACACATTTCAAATACTTTCGCAACCACCATTTCGAAGCGCTCCCGCTCTCCGACTCTGAGCTGAGCTCTTGGGTCCCCTCTAGGGTTCGCTGCACCTGCGCGTCGCTCTGTTTCAGATACGGTTCTGCCTGAATGAGGTCTTCCGTGCCCTGATACGCAGGCCAATATTTGTCGATGTGCTCTTTCTGCCTCTGCCATTCCGCCACATCTGCGTATATTTGTCGCGACGCCAGCCTTTTAAATGCTGCGTGGCCGCATATCAAACGCTGAAGCTCGTCAGGGGGGCGGCGAATGATCTCGCGCAGCGGCGTGTGCTGATGGAGGCATTGGACGAACAACTGAGCGTGCAGGTGCAAACTGCCCGCGGACTTCTGAGCTTCTATGGAGCCGTACACACCGTCCACTCGTCCCGCGCAGCCGCCTACCAGTTTGGCGTTACTACCTGCCAGATCTGCGCAATCACAGTCGGGACACCGCGGACACCACCGAATCCCGAACAGGTGCTCCAACACCAGCCCTGCGATTGTGCGAAATCCGCCGGCGCCCGCCAGAGGATCCCGCGCCAAGCACTACAATCGCATCTTGGCTGCTGCTACGTTTTGGCATACAACCTCCATGGGTATTGCCATGTGCACATCGTCAGCGTCACCCTCCACCGCTTCGTCCTCGATTGGCACGCCGCACGCGCTGGAAAAATCGGGCTCGAACAATCCGCCATTCGACGGGCATTGTTGCTCCTGCGCCCGATGTCTGTTGACTGGGTCCTTTCGGCGCGATCTACTCAGCCGTGCCATGACGAGGTCGTGCCTTTCATCGGGGGACATCGTAAAACATATAGGGACGCCTTGAGCCACCCGACCAGCGTGGGCATCGTACCGCATAATTGTACGTACTTCATTTGTTCCTGCGATATTATTATCAATGGCCTGCGCGTGCCGCGCCATTCTCTGCGCGGTCTCCGATAATGACGTGGCGAATTTCGACTTCGATACGTCCCCATTCACTGCGCGCCGTTGTCCAGCGCCTGGATCTGGGTACGTGCCTCGCAGTGCTTCTACTATGCTTATGGCAGCCTCTTCCATATACGTAAAGTCGCGACCCGATTCGTCCTCCCTCTGCTCATGATCTGCAAACAGCCGCATGCTTCGGGACGTATTTAAGGCGCTTTGGTACAACAAGGGCGACATCGTGAACCCGAAGCGCCAGCCACGTCTGAGCTGGGATTCCACGCGGCGTGCCATGATTCGTGTCCACAGCGGAAGTTCCACGCGGGGTGCTTCTCCGACGCGGCGGTGTCGGCAGGACCACTCTGGCAGATCAAGCATGCCTACTCCAAACTTGAAGCAGAACGGAAAAGCGACGCCGAAGAATCACGGAACGAACTGTCTCATCATGGCCGTGCCTGGAGACACCACGAGGCGCAACCGCACCTTCTCCATCCACGTTCCGCGTCCGTGCACGTCCATCAGCACCAGGTTGCGCCGCTGCGACGCTTCTCCGAGTCTTGCGATATCCGACACCCCTTTGCATGTGCATCGTACGCGGCCATTGTCTTGGTCGCTCAATAGACTGGTAGCCAACGCGACAAAATGATCACGCCATGCTTCGTACGCGAACTGAACGCTTGCACGTTCTTCTGCACGCGAAGTTGCGCAACCGCCACCATGCCCGTCCGTATCTCCTTCATGGACGCCGCGCGTCACGTGCTGCAAAGCTGCTTCCGTCATAGCGTTTTCATCTACCTCGTTGAACGATGACCTCTCCATGGCCACCATGTTCGGAATTATTCGATCCATGTCGTCGCAAGCGTCTTGCACCGTCGCCTGCTTCGCATCTGACGGCGTCGCATTCTTCTGCACCATGATCTTATCCAGATGATTGTCATGCGGAAGCAACCGCACTAGTTCGGGCGGCACGCCATTCTCTGGTAGTTGCTCGGCGCGAGCATCTACTGCTGCAGCGTCCCCTATGACCGTTAGCGATCATATTATTGATGTGGTGCTTCACCACATCCCGCCGCACGGTTGCTTGATGGATGAATGTCGGTAAGTTGCCCTTAGGCGTTGCGTCACTCACCTTCAACAAAATTTGAACAACATGGGGGAGATCGTGGCCCACACGCGGCACAGGCGCACCACCCGTGTGCTCTCCTGACGCGACCCTTCTCCGAAGCTCTGACAAGATGCCCTGCCATGGGAGGGCGAACGAGGTTGCATTCCCCCGAGCCGCGACTCGCGTCTCCTGCATCCCAGCTACGGAATCAAATAAATTCTGGTACTTCACCTCCAACGAGAAACAGATCATGGCAATTATGCACGGACTGCAACAAATCATCTCCATGACGGTCATCCCCTCGCCGCACATGCTTTTCGGACCGTAAAACGACATCAGATCGTTCGCCAAGCATCGCGCAGGCATCACTGGAACCATCGCGTGGGACGCTTCGTTCCACGATCGTTTCGGAGTATCTACACCTTCAAAGCACTCCCGACATAACGGAATCTTGCATTGAGCACAGACTTCTCGCTTTGCCCGACACCCAGCACTGCACCGCTGGTCCTCTGGACAACTCCAGGTAGCCCCGAGGCACTCCAGTAGACGACGCGCACCATGCATTCACCGTCCCGTCCCATCCACCGTCCCGTCACTTCTGGAGGTCGAGTTTATCGTTCCCGTCTTCACACCTGTTCCGGCTCAGATATGCCGCGAGGATCAATTCCTGAAGCACCTCCCACATAGACCATGCTCCCATGTGCGTCACTCCACTGCCATCCCGCGCATCGCTCTCAAACACTCGTTCCCACGATATATCATTATCTTTCCGCCCCGACACCCACGGAAACGAACGGCCGCACATGAAACATATCGGCGATGCTATCTTTCCCTGTGTCACTGTTTCTGCATCTGCTTTCAGACTTCTCCGACGCGTCGCATGCGACGATATGGGAGCTCCTCGCCGCACGGCGTACGCGACGACTTCACTGTAAGCAGTGAGTACTCGCTTGTGCAGCGAGTGCGCGGGCGAATACATGTCCGCGATCGGCTGCGCGACATCGCTGTGTGCAACGCCGATATGGTTGAGGAGCTCAGACTCGTCTACGCCAGTCCAGGGGCAACCTCGGAAAGCACAGTGAGTTGGTGGCAGTTCAACCGCGTCATTCTCGGCCAAAGCTGCCCCCCACGGTATATTAGGGTCTTCAGGATCCGCGGGCACAGTAGGGATCTCCCGCACCAGCCTCGCAGCCGTTGCCACCGCTTCTTCCCGTGCTCGTCGGGGATCATTCGACGCTGGGTTGACGCGCGCTGCAACAAACATCTCTTGCGTTGTATCCGCCTCTGGGACTGCACCCACTGCGGCACCATCCTGCACTGGCTTGTTGAGGTTGCTGGCTGCTGCTGCGCCCGCGGTCGTCCCAGCGCCTGCCTCGGGCTCGTTTCTGCGCGACTGGCCACAAATCATGGGCGAACAATGCGTGGGCTCTGTCGCGCTCGCTCTATACGACTCGCAAAACGTTTCTTTCTGCTTCCCCCAGCGCCTCGTTCGCCTCGCCCGCGCCCCCTCGGCGGCACCTGCGCCCTCCTCCGGCTGACGGTTCCCGACAGGAGCGCCATGCAAAGACGGAGACGCACCATGTGCACCATCTCCCGCCCTCGATGGCGCGCGCGTTGATGTAGACTCTCTATCGACGCGGCCCACAGCCATCTCGCTTTCCAGCGACGTTTTGGCAGCACCGTCGTCGTCTACGGATTCTGCATGTCCACGGTTCGCTCCACCCAGCTCGTGCGTAGCTTTTTCCGTGTCGGCTGTTGCTGACGACATTGGGGGGTCTGTCGCCCAACGACAGCGGCCCCTCCGTGGACGAGGCCGCTTCCTTGGCGGCATCTGTCGGCACGACTGGTTCCCTTCGTTTCCTGGAAAACACCACAAGGGCAATGTCTCTCTGATTCTTCGAGCTCTCTGCAAATTCCTTGAACTCCATCCGCACCACCACGTTGTCGTCGAACCTGACGACGCCGACGCCAGGGCAGTCGCAGTACGCGACGTAATGAGCTGGGTGCTCCAGATGGCAAATCGCGCCCTGGAACTGGCATGTCCAGCCCGACGTGCCTGGCCACTCGAACGCCCTTGGGACGCTTACACGGCAATTCACTCTAGTCATTCCGTCCGCCATTCTTCTGCTCAGGACCACAACAAGGAATCTGGCAGGTGTCTCCGATGGCACGTCGTGAGTTTGCGACGGGCCCGGGCACCCATGCCACGCCTCTCCGTCTCGCAAGGCGGGTCGATGCGGGCATGGCAAACCGCGCTGGGCTCGGGTGGATTCCAACGCCACGAGATGCTCAAGACCAACTGGTCCAAACATATCCGTATATTCCCACATTTTGAATTACCATGGATCGTTCTCGTCTGTAAGCATCCGACACCCAACCGCGTCCGCCGCAGAACCGCCTTTGACGGATGGTGCTTCCCAGTATGGACCCGTCTACTAGTGTGTAGTGCTGCGCCGGGATTCCCATGCCCGCCAACGCACTCGACTCTGCAGCACAGATAGCATCAACAAAGGCGCTCCACAGCTCGCTGGCGTCGCATTGGCGAGTGCTCCTAAAATCATTAGTGCGACCGCGCTGAAACAACCCATCGCGCACCGCTCGCACTCCTGGTACTTGATCGCTTTTATCCACAGGAAGGTCACCCTCGGCTGTGCCCATCAGATCCGCCTGCTGTGCCAACGCACACACACCGCACTGATGACGCCGCCGGGCGCTGCATCCGCGTCGATGAAGCAACACTGCGTGCCGAATAAGTCCCAGACGCAGCAACACTTGCACTGCGGCGTTCGCAAAACACGAAGTTCCAATGTTTGGCATGCCCTTTATCCGCTCTCGAGCGCACGCCCAGGCCCCATCTTCAAGCACGACGCGAGCGGAGTCACCGTGCAACGCGGCCGCCAGATCCACTTCTGACACAGCTGGTCGCACAAGCTCCAACAATGTGCTCTCGCTTGGGCGTTTCGCCAGAATGTCCTGCACGGTTGCGCCCCCTCCCGCACGCTGCCGCTCGTCCACTGCCACATCGCTATTTGCACTTGCACCGTCCGCGCAGGTCGTCACTACCTGAGCGAGCTTAGATGATGGCACCGATGTGCTACCCCCAACCGAAAAATGAAGCCACGGAGCATGCTCTGCTTCTCCCTCTACAGCGTCGCGCGCGGGCACATTTCCCCCGCTGACCACGCGAACAACGCGTTTGGTAGACATCCATATTACTGCTCCTGCGCGCACGCCGTGGGCGTCGCCAAGCTTCCATCTATGCCGCAACGCGGCTGCCATGACTTGCTGCACGTCCTTCGCTTCATACACCCACGCAAACACGCGCTCGTCACGCAGCCACGTCTGAACAGATTAGAGATTTTGTCTCTCTATCGACTCGCCACTGCCACCCCCTGACGCCATGTCGTTTCTACACTCTGTTGCAAACCTTCGCTGTGCTTGCTGGCGCCACCGCCCCCCACGCAGGTTCGCACACGCGACTTGTAAACATTTATTTTCATGGTGGCCAATGCTAGATACGTCGCACCCCAGTACCACTGCCGACTCGGCATCGGCAATCCCGACATGAACATCCTGCGCGACCTCCGCTCGCGGCACCCCGCCACCAAGAGTTTTCTTCCCAGCAACGACACGTGCAGCTCGGCCGTGGGACCTGAAAGCTGGGAGCCTTATGCCGTGGTGACGCTTCACGCTGGCACACGCCCACCACGCGCATTTGGAAATTTGCGAGAGTTTCCCCTTTGCAACGACTTCCTTGCCCGAAAGAAGACGGCCGCCGTCGCGCCCGCCACGAACCCCATGCGGACGAACGCCGCGACCCCCGCAAGATCCTCTGTCCACGGCGTAGACCGCCCAGAAACGCAGAATTAAACATTTGCGAGCGTTTCCCCCTTCTACAACTGCCAAGTAATCGGGAATGAGGACGACCCCACGACCGCTGAGCAAGGCGTAGTATAGCCAAAACATAAAAAATCAAAAATTTGCGAGCGTTCCCTCCTTCTACGGCGTCCACATAGCAAGGGATGAACACGACCACGCGCCCGCCACGCCCACCCTGGCCAAGACCGCCGCCTTGCCCCACGCCCCCCACCGCGCGCCATTTCGCATCGCCTCCACTCGCCGCTCTCCCGCGCATATCGTCCACCTCTCCACTTATCTTCGCGCCTCGCTTCGAGTCTACTCTTCCCCGTCGTTTTAAAATCACTTCTCAGACTGGAGATGGCACAGCCACCCCGGCAACAGGGGGATGCCCACCGGATTCCCCCCCAGAAAGGGTCACCCCTGAGATGGCAGGGGGCGCGGGTCACCGCGGCAGCGGGTTTCCCACCGGATTTCCCCCCGGGAAGGGTCGCCCCTGAGACTGCAGGGGGCGCAGCGCCGGATTGCCCCCCGGGAAGGGTCACCTCTGAGAAAGCAGAGGGCACTTTGGCTTTATCTTTCGCCATGCGCTCCCCCCCCCCGCTCGCCCGCCCGCGGGGGCTGGGGGGGGGGCGCGCGCAGCTAAGCAATTCTTGAGCCTGGGAGCGGCGCGGGAATCTTTGCCCCATGTGTCTGGTCCTCTTGTCCATGTGCCCTTCTCATCATTATCTCTCACCGCCCCATCTCAGCCCTTCGCTATCAACGCGCGTCTTACTCGTGAACCTCTGGCACCAAAACTACCAGCTCAAACTTGCCGGAACACGGACGCGCCCAGAAGCGTTGAGTTCCTCCTGGGTCCGGCCACGCGACCACAGGCCCAATGTCGCACCAGGCCCACCCTTAGCAGCCGTCGCGCGACTCTTCATATGTCACGTCTACATTGTGCATAACATTGGTAATACATATACATATAGTTATGACGAATATGTATACGCACACGCGTACTTAACATGAACAGGCATGCGCGCACGGAGGTGGCACTGCGCGGCGCCACTCGACTGGGACAAGAACGTGGATGTGGATGACAGAGAGGGATGTGGCTGAGAGAGGCATGTCGACATTGCTGCCGACGCGGCGATGGCATGTTGATCCGCTCGAAGTTAAAGCACGCGCCGCCAAACGATCTGTCCGATACAGCTTTTTATCCCTGGATCAGATGATGTGCCACTTTGCGGCGCCTGTCCAAGTGGGATGCTATGTACAAGAGCAAAAAACAAGGCTGCCTCCCTGCTGCGCAGCTAGATGCGTGAGATGCGACAGATTCTTCGCTGAGGCTCGCGTCGGAAGTCCCCCCCCCCCCCCCCCCCCCCCCCCCCCCCCCCCCCCCCACCCGACCTCCACCCGCACCTGCCACTGTCTACCTCTGCCACCTGCCACTCCACTCCGACACAAGCGTTTCCCACGCGCGCCCGCGCATCCCCGCCCATCTCCCTCCCCAATCGCGTCGTCCTCTTGTCCACGGCGTTGCCCCTGCCCGCCCCTCCTCTTGGCCGACATGGGGGCTTTGTGGGCCAACTATCATCCCCACCATTGGAGGGGTTGTGAAACTTGGGAAAAGCTCGAGCGGACGGGCTGACGATACAATGCCCGTCCAAATGTCACCACGGCCGACATTATCAGAACATTGACGATCGCAAAAAAATGATGCCCTCGTAGCGGGGATTTGCAGGTAGGTCTGAAAGACGAACCACCAAAAGAGCACAGCAGATACGCGTGGTTAGATAGTGAGGTGGTCGTTGGGAGCTGGAAGACCTGTGCATCAATCGCTGCACGTGGGTCGTCGGAGACGAAAATGACAGTGACTCGCCGATGCAGTTCTCCGCTGCAGCCACGCTTTCATCGCACCGAATTGGAGACCTGCATCGGCAGAGGGGCAGGATACGGCCACAATAAGAATACTAGAAGAGGGCATATGGATGGCCGTCCACTGTACCTAGCAATCCCAACAGTCGCCCTGACGCGTGAGCTCGGCGACGACGTCGCTGAATGGGGGCCCTGGGGGCACAGACCTGCGGCTCAGTGGTGCGAACGGCGGACGCAGGTGAGGAAGGCTCTCGGATGTCAGTGTTCTTTGTGAATGAGGATCCCAGCTCGATGCGGTAGTTTCTGATGACGTCGAGGGCGTGCGCATGACATAAATAGTGAATAGCGCCAGTGTTTCTTGGCGGTCGACCCGAAGACGACGGAAAAGTTGGCCACTCCATACTGTCCAGAAAATCCGAAATTTGTCGTCACCGTATACGAACGTGCCATTGTTGCTGTAGATTTCCTCGACCAGCAGCAGATGCTCCATTGTGGTGGCAAAGTGAATGTGGCATACGCGGTGGCCCTCCCACCAAACGACCACCGCTGCCACTGGTTGGAAGAGCCAAGGAATCCACGTACACACCGTGGATCGTGGGCGATGTGTGGGGAGTCTGAGGAGCAGTGAACGACAGGCTGGATGCTGTTCGTGTCTCGCCGATCAAGGAAGGGCTCGACCTGCGGCCCGCATGTCTGCAGCGATCGCAGTTGGGCAGGCATTGCTATATTTCCCCCGTGTGTCTTGTTTTCTTTCTGCCCATCTCCTTCCCCCTTCTCATCGATACCCGTCAACATGACTTTCTCTCTTCGCAAGCCCACATTATACACGCGCGCGTACCTACCATGGCCAACCATGCGTGCACGGAGAGAAATCACGGCGCCACTCGAGAGCGCATCTTGAGTCCAAATCGAGTTTGGATGGGAACAACTACGGAAACCACACCCGACGCAACAAAAAATGATCAACCCGCCCACACCGACATCCGCTGGAAGTTGATTAACACCCCGATCACAGAATCCCCTTATATACTTTTACGTTCCTGGCATCGATGATGCGCCACTTTGCGGCGCCTCTCCAGGCTCACTGATATATACAAGACTTAGAAATTTGCTGCTATTTTGCATCGCAGCTTGACGCGTGAGATGCCACAATTCTTTGCTGAGGCTCGCGTCGGAAGTTCCAGCATATCGCAGAATCGCAACCTGCCAGCGCCACTCGAACACTGAATCCGACGGCCCCCACGTGGGGCCACCAGGCTGTAGGCGCGGGTTCGCAGTTTCCAGTGCCAGTTGTAGCTTGTAGTTTCCAGTGTTGCAGTTCTGCTCCTTGCTGGTTAATGCAACTAGTTGATTGACCGCGCGAGGGGGGGGAGGCCCAAACAAGATTTTTAGCATCACCTGGGCGCGTTGTCTGAATTGCTGAGGGGGCTCGAAATCGACACCCCTCACGCAGATCCGCGGGGTCAGGGTCCAAAAACACCAGGGATTTGCCACATGTCTGCAATTCGGTGCCACCCCTCACGCAGATCCGCGGGGTCAGGGTCCAAAAACACATTGGATTTGCAACATTTCTGAAATCCGGTGCCACCCCTCACGCAGATCCGCAGGGTCAGGGTCCAAAAACACAATGGATTTGCAACATTTCTGCAATTCGGTGCCACCCCCCACGCAGATCCGCAGGGTCAGGGTCCAAAAACACAAAAGATTTGCAACATGTCTGAAATTCGCTGCCACCCCTCACGCAGATCCGCGGGGTCAGGTTCCAAAAACACAAAGGATTTGCAACATTTCTGAAATTCGGTGCCACCCCTCACGCAGATCCGCGGGGTCAGGGCCCAAAAACACATGGGATTGGCCACATTTCTGAAACTCGGCGCCACCCCTCGCGCAGATCCGCAGGGTCAGGGTCCAAAACACACAAGGGAGTTGCCACATTTCTGAAATTCGATGCCACCCCTCACGCAGATCCGCGGGGTCAGGGTCCAAAAACACATGGGGTTTGCCACATTTCTAAAATTCGGTGCCACCCCTCACGCAGATCCGCTGGGTGAGGGTCGAAAAGCACATGGGATATGATACATTTCTGAAATTCGGTGCCACCCCTCACGCAGATCCGCGGGGCCAGGGCCCAAAAACACACGAGATTGGCCACATTTCTGAAATTCGGCGCCACCCCTTACGCAGATCCGCGGGTTCAGGGTCCAAAAACACAAAAGGATTTGCAACATTTCTGAAATTCGAACCCATCGCGCACATCCATCGCAAGGCGTGGCAACCCAAACTGAGAGAACCCCCTCGGCCCTTCAATCGCCAGGTGTGGTAACCAAGCCCTTAAACCATACACGTCTTACCAATCGCCAGGCGTGGTAACCCCTCTTGTGAGCAGTTGGTTTTGCTGAGTGCGACTCGGCTTCGCATGAAGTTTCGATACTGCTTCGCGACAGCGCCAAGGCCTCATGACTTAGCTCTTCCATGGCCCATTCTCCGAGAGAGGGCGCTGGCGGCAGGGGGCGAAGCCCTTGCGGATATACATATATATAACTATATATATTAGTATTTTTTTCCGATATATATATATATATATATATATATAACAAAACACACACACACACACACACACGCACACACACAACCCGCACCGCACCGCTCGCATATTTTAAGCATCCTCATTCATCTCCTCTCCGATGCGCTTGATCCGCTTGTCGACGGCATTCTCGACGCCCTCGGCCCTCCTCTTGGCTGACATAGCGGCTTCTTGGGCCGAAGCGACCATCCCTCACATGAGTTCACCACGAGCCTGTTGGCGGGCCGCCGTCGAGTTGGATGTGAAGTACCGGTCAAGCTTGTTGATGGCGGCGCCGATCGCCTGTGCGTTCAAGGCGCCCTTCGCTTCCTGTCAAAAAGCCCGCATGCACAAGAATGGCACACACGAGGGCAAACAAGCATTACATTCGAACACCCACTTGCATGCACGTGTGCACGTTTATCTCTCTCCTTGCTTGGCTTCCCGATGCTCATGGTTATATCCACTCTCTACTGCTAGCTGGAGCTCTCGTAGAACCACGCCTTTTTTGGAAGAGGGCCGCGTGTCGTTTGATGGGCTGTGCCTCGTTTGATGGACCATGGGGACCCGCAGAAACGAGTCCACGGGAATCCAGCATAGCTTCGGACACCTGGGGAAACCGAACAGGCTCCACGCGCACAATCGGGGAATCAATGTGAAATTTCGGGGCCCTGTCCTGTTCCATCTCTTCGCGGCGCGCTGTGTCCTTCGCCGCGCGCTGCTGCGGGCGCCCCGCTGGTATGGCGGAAACAGCGCCGAGGGCACTGAGGAGCTCTTCTATGCAATCCTTCGCCAAGGCCGAGACTCTGACCACGTTGCCGAGGTTCCCCCAAGAGGACGCAGGGGGGCGCCCTTATGTCAATCCAGGGGGGCGCCCATATATCATTCCAGGGGGGCGCCCATATGTCATATGCAACATGCAACATTTGTCGAATCTGGTCGTGGCTGAGCACCACCCGCGCTGCTTCCTCCTCTTCGCGAGCCAAGCTGCACGAGCCCTCGCGACGAAGTCGCCGCTGCGCCAACCGCAAAAGGAAAACGCACTCGTCAGCCTCGACCGCACGGAGCGATTATCCTGGCGCGTCCTGGCGATTATCCCGGCGCGACCTCTCCAAAGCCTCTCACGCGCCTCCGCGGGTGAAGCCCTCCAGGCAGGACGTCCGCGAGGCCCGAGGAAAAAAACCGCGCGCGTTTTTTCTTTTTGTATATATATAAAATGCTTGCAAATCCCCCGCGACACCTTCGCACCGGCGCCCATCGCGTCTACATTGATGATGCGCCCGCCGCTGTTCCTGAGCGGAACCACCTTCCCGATGCACTCGTGACGGTCGTCGGGAAGCTGACCGATAACGCGGCGCCTCTTTGGGGCACCAGATACGAAAGACAACGGAAGACCAGCAGAAATACATCCCACGAGCACACGCTACGTAGATAAAAATTCGACGCAGCACGATAGACAGAAAGAAGGCAGGTTCAGAATATACTCTCCCGACGTCGTTCCGTCGGCTACGGTTTCGACAACTGTCGAGGTGGGCTCGGATTCGCACGACCAACGATGTAATGAGAG
Organism: Prorocentrum cordatum; assembly: GCA_963575745.1. Lineage (NCBI taxonomy): Eukaryota > Dinophyceae > Prorocentrales > Prorocentraceae > Prorocentrum > Prorocentrum cordatum. The sequence continues at coordinate 508,456 of CAUYUJ010002914.1, read as the reverse complement.
AGGGGGGTGGTGAGGATTCACTGGCAGCAACACGTGGCGCGGGCGCCTTGCCGCGGTGCGCTTCGATTTGCCAAGGTCTGGCGTGTCCAAGGGGATGTCCACGGTGATGGTGCACGAAAGCTCGGGAGTGTACGACATGGCTCCCCTATGAAACAGGCGGCGCGATGCTTGTCGCTGTCTCGATCCGCCACGCTCGGGCGATATGCGCCGCTCCATCACCCGCTACCCGCGGCCTCCTGCTCTGTCCGATCTTTTAACAACACACTCGCGAACGCCTGATCACGAGGCCTGCCCGCCCGCGGTTCGGAGGCCCCTCGCTGCACGACGTCACGAGCCCTGCCAAGAGATGAGCAGGCGCCGACCGAGACGGAGCCGGATCAAAACACACAAGAAAGATCAAAACCGACACAATCGGCGGCCGCAAGTTCCGCGCGACACAGCGGCGACGCCGACATCATAGCTTCCACTGCAACCAATAGGGCCCCCCGTCCGAGTCTTTAGAGACGAGAGCCTTCTCAGAGAGTTCTCAGAAAAGGTTTTTGGCAGAATCAGCTACAAATGCGTCTCGTGTGAAAAAGCCCCGCGTCGTTCCCTCCCCTCCTCCCTCTCTCCACCCTCAGTTTCCGTCCTCCTATCCGTGCGCTCGACATTCGCTCGTGCTTCCATCGCGGCGAGCTCCACTCGCACGTGCGCGCAGTTGTGCACGAATGAACCTAGCCGCCGTGCGTCGGCAAAAATGCCCTGCGCCGTAGCACACAAGAGGTTCTAGGGGGGCCGCCCCTGTGTAAATATCTATATATATATATATACCTCTACGTTTCCATAGACTTAGCTTTGAACTACGCGTCATGGCATATGCTTCGCCCTGATCATGCGTTGCGGGGGGCCGCCCCTGCATCATGAGACGTACGAGGGCATTGCACTGTACATTCCAAAACTAACTGGAAACTGCTCGCGCCTGGCCACAGGACGCGATGCTGCTCGCTGCTGACGAGCCAACCTGTACAGACTGACGCACGACACCGCCTTTGGACAAAACACGACCGTCGGCATGTGCGCGACGCCGCGCGAGTGCCAGTGGCCGCACAAACATAATGGTTAGGCGAAGGCCCTCTACATCGACCGGGGTACAAACGTTAACAATACATGCGTCCTGCTCCGCGAGGCTACCTGTGCAACGTAACTTTGGCGCCACAGGTTGGGGCTTTGCAGTTATGCGGCTCAGCGCGCAATATCTTCAAACTGCTGCTGTGAGCCCGCAGCTCTAAAAAGTATATGACACAGGCGGGCGATTGCAAAAAATCTTGAATGGCAGGGTTAGTCCACTTCCCCCCTCGTTCCTCGTTTACCCTCCCGCATCACTCAAACCGCCGAACGCCAATTTTCATTCCTACGAGTCTTCCGTGGCCTCGTCCAACCTCGCCCGCGTCGGCGCGCCCCCGCTGTCGCCCAGGTCCTCGCCCTCATCCTGCGGGGAAGGTTGGGCGTGCAATCCGGACACCTTCTTGACGTGACATGTGTGCGTCACGAATAGCCACGTACCCACTCAGTTTGCGTATGCATCGACACACTCCACCAATACAAGTCCGCCGATTCCTCCCCTTTCTCCAACTCAGTCTGTCGCCCCCGTCCACCGAACTCCCTTCCAAGTTGTTCCTCTTCGTGCTCATGTGTATTCTCCTCTTCCTCCTTCTGCAACTCTTGCTCGCTTGGCCCGGTTCGAGTTGGGGCGAAGCATAGACACGTGAACGCTCTGCGCCGTTCTCGCCCCCCCCCCCCCCCATCCCCCTACATCCTTCGGGTCACCCATCGGCTGCCGCGCGGCGGCGACGTCTTTTGCGGGCCCAGGCCCCTTGGATCAGCGGTGGCGACCACAACGCGCGCGCGCCAGTTCTCGCCCCGTTGTCGTCGTCGTCGAAAGACAAATCAACCGTTATGAGGAGTATACGACACACCGAGAAACGATAGAGAACCGCACAGGCACGACAGCGTCAATAGAAATCATGCGTTGGGGGACCGTTGAACTAGGAGACGAGGGGTGGGTTCTCTGATAGGAATGGCTGCTCGGCAACTCTTTCGAGCAATCAACAAGGGAAACTATCGCTCGACACCGCGCACGAGAGTCAATCGCGATGATGTGCAGAACAATGCGATACCAACCCAAACCATGCAAAGAAGCCTCGGGCACGTTCTTCTCAATGATGCCAGTATCGGGGTATACGTTCAGCTTTTCTTGGCCTGGTCCGTCCCAGATAAGGTAGACCGACTGTGCGCGCCATGATTGACCGCAGCGCGAATCGCGATTCTTCATCGAGGCGACGCACACGATGACGGGAAACGCACATCGACACTCGGATATCCCGAGAGAGTGCTGCTGACACGATGTACACCACAAATGCTCGTACTCCCGCTCCCTCGTCCTCTCCTCCACGTCCAAATCGACCTGCATTGTACTTGCCGTTCTTCACGAGTACACTGTCGCCCTCCGCGAGCTTCAAACCACACCTCATCATCGCGTGCACAGGACAAGCTAGAGTACGTGCGTACGCCCTTCCCAATGACTCCTCAGAGTAAGGACACCACAAAGCACGAGGCTTGTGAAACAGACACAGATGCCACACCGCTGCTGCTCGTCTGCTGACCGTTTCGCATTCGAAACTCCGACTGTGAATGAGCTGAGGCAAGCACGTCGCGGCGGCAAGTTCTTTCCACGCCGTCGCCTTGATTGCGGTGTCGTCGACAATGAGATAGATGTGGAAAAAGGTGCCATCGTTTACGGTCCCGTGCACGATACCCTCCACCGCGTGGATGGCGTCATCCACGTCGTTGCGCAAGTCGTCCGCCCCCGACAGCTGACAAGGTAAGAAGCGCAAAGAGATCAACACCCAATACAAATTTACTATTGCTTCTTATCCTCGTTGCTCGGTCCATGCACGCTGTGTCATCTCACGCCCTCTGTGTGTGCTGACTTGTACTTGCGGCGCTCTCGCAGCTTCTACTCCGCCCCCCTCTTCGCCCGCAGCATTTGTTTTTCTCCTCGTCTGCTCGTCCCCTGCTTCACGTATTCATGCTCTGACCCCTGCGATGCTCTGAATTGCGACCACCTTCTGTTTTTCCACTGCGTGTTCCCTCACGTGCATTCTGACTCTGTATAGCATTGCATGTCAGAGAACATCGTCCCGCGCATCCCCTGCTGGGATCCTCGGCCGTCTCCTGCGCCGGGATGTTCTCCTCTTTGATGTGGGCGGGCCGTGCCTCTTTGATGGTGCCCCTGCGAATGCCCAAGGACAGCTCCACGTTGCCTGCGAGTTCAGACAATGTGGCAGATACACGGTGGTCAGAACCTCCAACATCTACATCATTACCCCAACACGCATGTGCTAGAGACTCGAGTCTTGGCGAGCTCACGCACAGAATTCCCGCTGCAACGCACCTCACTGTCTGCAACCCACAGCCAACAAAAAAACATTATTATATATATGTGTGTATATATATTCACAAAACAAAACAAAAAAACTCCCCTCCCTCCACAGCTCGGGGCTCCCACCACGTTTCGAAAGAAGGTCCAAGTTGCGACTGCGGCGCCCACCAGAATATCCAAAACGCTCTTAGCTTCAACTTATGCCCTCGCCCATTCTACATCAGCATGCATGACAACGAGCCCCTACGACCCAACGAGACTGAAAACAAATTACAATCCTTGCCAGCGCTGGATCGTGTAGTCTCGGAGCAAATACACCTTCCCTTTCTCGACGAGAGCGAGAGCCCCCGACCCGAACATCTCCGCGACAACCTCCTCCCTCACCACGTCGAGGAATGTGGCGCTCCTCGTGCGTTTGCCGCTCTTTGTGGCGTATGCCACGCGCTTGTCCTTGCAGCGCAACGCGATGGAGTAATTCATCGTCGCGACCGTCAGGTCGGCCACCACGTGCGTCGGCCTTGCCATCTCCGTCGTGCGTGGCACTGCAGCGACAGGTCCTGCCGCGGTCGCATTCGGGTTGGTCACGTGCGCCGCAGATGCTGCGCCTGGCGCCCGCCGCCGGCGCTGCGGCGTCGAAACGAGAGTGTTGGTGGACATTGCCGCCCTGGGACAGCTGCAGGGCTGGGCGGCCGCGCTGCGTCAGAAAGCCGCAACGAGCCCCGCTGCAAACGAGCTGCGGTTTTCACGAACTGGTTTCTTGTTCCGCACAGTCCGAACATTGCACAAAACCTTGCACGCGGAAAACGACACAGCATATGGGGGGACGCCCCTATGTCCATAATACCATGCGCATGCAAATCCTTTCGCGTACGATATGCATAAACTATATGCATTCGAGGGGGGCGCCCTATGGAATTAGAAGACCACACTACACCGAGAAGGATCGAACTTCCTCCATCTCGCGGGGGAAGGGGAAAGGGGCAGGGCAACGCAGTATTTTCCCCGACAATCAAGCGCATCCACGCAAGATCTCCACTTTGGGCATCGGGACGGGAACGCACCGCTGTCCTGACCGCACAAGACGCGTTGGGGGGAGAACTCGATTGGTGCCGGATCGGGAAAGGGCGGGGAGGATAGTGAATTAATGCCCCCCTCTTCATGTCCGTCTTCGTCGCGCGCATCGCTGAGTAGTCTCGCTTCTGGACCCTCGGAGTCTCTGCGCTCGGAATATGAAGTAGGAAGAGGAAGAAGGGCTGAATAAGTTGAGAAGGACGGGATGGTATATATGACACATATCTGGGTGTCCATATGCGGCGCGTCGTATTCGTGGAACAACGCCGTGTGTTCGCCGCCCCCTTTTCTTCGATCTGCAGCGCAATAGTACACGGCACGACGGCGTCGTCCGCGCGCGTCCTGCTTGAAACCATCTAGCTTGCTAGAGAATTCCAGGGCTGGTCCGAGAAGGATCGAGAGAAAGAGGAAGTTTGTCGCGCTTCTTATGATTGCGATGGTGTTCGCGTCGCAGATGGCGGCCCTCCCCGCCCTCGCGGGGGGGCTCTGCCGCGTTGGGGAGTCGCGGAGAAAGGTTGGGTTTGGGGATAAGGGTCGATACAGCAAGCCCCGAGGGTGAGGATCGATGAGGATAAGCTCAGAACGGCTGCCCTCCCCGCCTTCGCGGATCAGCTTTGCCGCGCACGAGGCGGCGGCCCTATCCGCCCTCGCGGAGCGGCCTTGCCGCGCGAATGTGAGCATTGAGGATGCTGGGAAAAAAATCGAATCGGCGGCCCTCCCAGCCCTTTCGGGCAAGCCGACCGCGCGGCGCCGACCCCACCGACGCACCACAGACCACTGGAACAGGAAGCCTAGGATGGCGAATTCCTGCCAGATCTTGAGAGACACTGCTGGATCATGTCGTGAACGATACGAACACGCGGCAGTCCAATTCGATCGTCTTAACATCCCCTCCGCACGTGCTCACCAACGATTGCTCTTTCTGATCCGTCGCGGTGGCCGGGCAATGGCCGCATCTATAGATATAGGTCGACGGCGCCACAGGCGCCCACCCCTGCACGGGCACGCACAGCGGCCAAAATTCGTTCAGGTTTCGGCGACCAACTGTGGTCCACTTCGTCATCTTCGATGTGTTCAAACCCACTACATGGGTCACCTTTTTTCATGTCCAGATCCAACTCTTGATCGGCACAGGCCGCCGAACGATATACGCAAAATGCCGCGCTATTGCATGGGGAGGACTCGCGAGCACATTGAACTACAGCCCCTTCCCCACTCTCCTATCCTACACGCATCGCGTGGCACGAGCATAACACAGGCGATGGCACTCGCAATGCGCAGCACAGAAACAACTTACAACAGAGATGTTCTCGGCGTGCAATCATGCGTAGTTCCGCGCTCGCACCTTCACACCATAATCCCCTTCGCATACGAGGTCTGAAACATGCCAGGGAACGTTTAGCCAATGAGTCCGTAGTAATATCCCTGGCCACCCCCTCTCGTGGTCAACTCCCTCTTCACTTTCCCATGTCTCCCCTTCCCCCCCCCCCCCGCCCCTTCTTTATTCTGCTTCAGCCTCGCACGCCCATTCCGACTCCGACGCCGCTGGCGCCAGGGACGTAGCGCAAGAACTCACTTTCACATGCGGCGGGCCGCCGTCAGGCATGCCGCTGTTCAGCACATCGGCGTCCTCCGCGGGGATCGCGTGGTCCATCGTGCTGCTGCCGATGCTCATGCATCCGTCGTGGTCCGTGTCAATGGCAGCTTCGCCGTCGAGGTTGTCACCATCGTCGTCGCTCTTGCAGCTCTCGTAGCCCGTACCTTCGTCGTAGTTGCCCTTGCCGCCGTCGTCGCCATTGTCACTGTCGCGTGGCCCGCTCTGCTGCCCCCTGTCACCGAGGTGGCCCTTGCTCCCCGTGCCACCGTCGTAGTAGCCGGTGCCACCGTCGTAGTCGCTTTCGCCATCGTCGTCCTGGCCCATGAACTCCTCGTCGTAGCCTTTGTCGTGGATCTTTCCGTCGTAGCCCTTGCCGTCGTAGCCCTTGCTCGAACTGCCGTGCGGGTCGTAGCCGCTGTCGCTGCCCTTGCTGCCGTCGTAGCCCTTGTCCAAGCCCTTCCTGCCGCTGCCCTTGCCGCTGTCGTAGCCTGTGTTGCTGCCCGTGCCACCGCCGTGGCCCTTGCTACCGTCGCGGTCCGCGCCGGCGTCGCCGTCGTCGCTCGACTGGCACCACAAGCCGTAGCGGGCGTCATAGTAGTACCACGAGCTGTCGCGGGGGTGTAGGTACCATGGGCCGTGGCGGGCGCCTCTGTCGCGGCCTTTGCCGCTGTCGTAGGCCTTGTCGCGGCCCTTGCCGCTGTCGTCGTCGCCTTTGTCGCGGCACTTGCCGCTGTCGTCGTCGCCCTTGCCGTCGTAGCCCTTGCCACCGTCGCCGTAGTAGCCCTTGCCACCGTAGTAGCCCTTGCCGCCGCAGTCGCTCTTGCCGTCGTCGTCGTAGCCCTTGCCGTCGTCATGGCCCTTGCCACCGTAGTGCCTCGTGCCGTTGTAGTAGCCGTTGCCACCGTAGTAGCCCTCGCCGCGAGCACCGCTGAGCAGCGCACTGGCCATATGCACGCACTGCAGCAGCCTCTCGCAGCGGCTTGTCAGCTGCCGCTCCCACGCCAGCTCCTGCATAAAAAACCATTAACTCCTCCTCCTCGTGTGCATCCTCCTGCTCATTCTCCTTCTCATGTGCATCCTCCTCTGCGTCCTCATCCTCTTCTCTCCCCTTCTTCCTCGCCATCCTCGTCACCATCATCCTCGCCCTCTTCCTCCCTCATCCTTCTCGTCCAACTCCACCTCCACCTCCCCCCATTCTGTTCCTGCAGTCCTCGCGCAGGCGGGCGCAGGCTGCCGCCCGCGCGCTGGCCCCATCGGCGTCGTCGGCCGCGGCAGCCGCGGCGTCGGGGCGAGCCACCGTAGCGCGACGGCAGGGGAGACAGCGTGGGCACTCCCATCCTCCACTCGACACATGGGACCACGGGACCATGCCAACGCTTTCACCAGTACCAAGCCTGATGTGGTCGATGCCCAAACACGCCGAAGACTGCCAGCACAAATGGCTGCGGAGGATGCTGAGGACGAGGATGACATCACGATGGTGATCAGACAATGCCATGGACAAATAAAGATGACGAACATGACAATTATGTTGCCATGATGACCCAGTCTTCGGGCGCGTCCATTTAAGCGACAAGACTTCCGCCGACCTGCCGCCGAGCTCCTGTCAACGGGGCCGTTGGCGCGGCCGCGGTCTCGGCTGTACTCAAGAGGCGGTGCAGCTGCGTCGGTCCGAGTCCGTGGAAACAAGACCATCACCAGAGAACAGGCCATGACTTGTTTTGTCGGGGTCGTCCTGCCGTGGTTTCTTGGACGAGAAAGAGCACCGCGCCGCTGAGCCCCTTTCCCCTCCCCGACCCTTCCCCCCCTGATTGCCCCCATGTCCTGAGCTCCACTCGCCCGTGGAAGCACCGCGCCCGACGCGCCCAAGCGCGACGGCAGCTACATTAAACGGATGCGCCACTGGCGCCGACTCGCCACGGGCCGAAACAAGTCCTCTGGTGCGAGGCCACAACGCGGACAGGTTGCCTCTCTGGCGCGGAGTCCGTCCCCGCGCGTGGGCGCGCGCATGAGATGGAGACTGAATAGCTTCAATGTTTCTTCGCGGCCCAACCGAAGACGACGGAAAAGTTAGCCACTCCATTCTGTCGAAAGAATCCGAAATTTGTCGTCACCATATAAAAACATTCCAATTGCTACAGACCCCTCGATCAGCAACAGATGCCCCATGGAGCTGCAAGAGTGAATGCGGCAGATGCGGTGGCCCTCCCACCAAGCGACAACTGCTGCCACCGGTCTGGAAAACCCACAATTTCACATACACATCGTTGGCAAGGCAGCAAGGATCGCGTGCGATCTGTGGAGAATCTGGGGAGCGGTGCCGAAAGGCAGGATGTTGTCCGTTTCTCACCGAACAAGGGAGGGGTTCGACCTGAGGCCCGCATAGCTGCAGTGATCGCAGTTGAGCCAGCAGTTATATCTCTCCCCTGTGTGTCTTCTCTGCTTTCTGCCCCATCTCCTTCCTCCAACTCATCGATGCCTGTCCTGGTTCCGTCTCGGCCTAGCGGCCGCGCACAGGGCACCGAGCAAGCCCGCGCAGACCAAAGCGCGCCAACCTACATGAAACGAGTGCGCCAGTAGCGCAGGCGGAATCATCCTGCAGCGATGCATCTTAGAAGCGCACGGGCCCCGCGCCACTCAGTCCCATTCCCCTCTCAACCCCTCCCCCTCTGATGGCTCCAATATCCCGAGCTCCACTCGCCCGTGGCTGCGCCGCGGCGGACGCGCCAAAGCGCGCCAAAACTACATTAGACGGATGCGCCGCTGGCGCCGACGCGCCGCGCGCGAACCAAATCCCTGGCGCGAGGCCACAGCGCGGACAGGTTGCCCTTCTGGCGCGGCACGCCTGTAAGACCAGAGGAAAAAATGCAAAACACGCATGTTTTTTTTTTTTGGCCACGCCTCGGACCACTTTTGCGAGTGCACGGCATGGCTGGCTGATGTAAACAATGACAGACGACATTGGCTACTGCAGACATCCAGCCACACTGGGCAACTGCAGGGGCCGCCCGCCCCCCGCGCATTGCAGTTCCTACGCGGTCGGCCAATTAGGCGTTAAGAACCGCCATGGTGCACGCAGCCAGCCAGATCGTTCAATCGTGCCCCCTCTTCTTCCTCGCCCCTCCTCGCCCTCGTTGCCGTTTCCTCCCTGCCCCCCCCCCCCCCCTAACATGATGGTCTTGCTCCTCGGTGTGTATGCGCGAGCGCGCGGTGTCGGTGAGTGAGATCGACGCCGAGATCGATAGTGAGATCGAAACTGCGCGCCGATGTGTCCCGTGGCTTTCCAAAATGCGCGATCGATCGCGCGATCGACAGTTGCCCCGTCTCGCCGCGCGCGAACAAGTCGCGCGGCGCGAGGTCGCCGCGCGGACAGGTTGCCCCCCTGGCGCGGCCACCCGCGGGGCCGGAGAAAAAACCGCGCGCGTTTTTTTTTTGTTACTTCAATAACTCCCCCGACGCCATCGCCCCTGCGTCCTTCCGTCTACATTGATGGCGCGCCCGCCGCTGGTTCTGCCCGGCACAACTTCCCGACGCATGCGTGAAGGTTGCGGGGAGCTCACCGATAACGCGGCGCCTCTTGGAGACACCAGATACAAGCGCACCGCGAGAAACAGAAATCCGCAAACACTGATATCACAGGATGTGCGTTCTACACACCTCTCCGGATCACTTGATCCGCTTGTCGACCGCGTTGGTCACGTCCTCGGCCCTCCTCTTGGCTGACATGGCGGCCTCTTGGGCCGAAGCGACCATCGCTAACGTGAGTTCACCAGGAGCCTGTTGGCGGGCCGCCGCCCAGCTGGACGTGAATTATCGATCAAGCTTGTTGATGGCGGCGCCGATCGCTGGTGCGTTCAAGACCCTCTCGAACAAAAAACAACAAGCAATGATGAGCCTAGACGGGGGGCGCCCGTACATGTACATGCGCAGGAGTATGTATAAATTTGCAGTTCAATCGATCCACGCATTTATGTAGCATGCTCTAATGCATCGCGGGGGGGGGGGCGCCCCGAAATCACAATAGTATACATGTTACATTCCATCTACTAGCCCTCGTTCATATCTGCCCATGGCTGGCCACTGGACGCGCCGCTGTCCATGCTGAGTGGTTGGGCTGCATGAGGTGACACATCGTAACCCTTGCCGTCGTAGCCCTTGCTATCGTCGTCGTCAACGTAGTAACCCTTGCCGTTGTAGAAGCCCTTGCCATCGTCGTAGTCACCCTTGCCGTCGTCGTAGCCCCTGCCACCGTCGTAGCCCTTGTCGCCGTAGTAGCCCCTGCCACCGTAGTAGCCCTGCAAGCGAACACCGCTGAGCAGCGCCCTGGCCATATGCACGAGCTGAAACCCTTCCGATTTATCAATTATACTGACTATATTCTTCCTGAAAGTCTCATCCATGCCATCCCACGTCCCTGCCATAACATGCCACAGCTGGGGGATCTCTGTCATGGGATGTTTCTCCCACCCTGATAGTGTAGCGAGATGAGCGAGAAGTGCATGTGCCACATGTCCTTCCCAGTGGGATACGAAACCCATAAGACAGTTCAAATCATAAACGTTGGGGTTCTGGTGTAGTCTTCCGTCTGTGCTATGCCTCGCACACCACGTATACCAATGCTCATCGCAAATGGACGATGTCCCCCTTCGCAGTGAATGCGCTTGTAAATACTGCACGAACTCCACGGCAACCATGCGAAGAACGCTGCTGGAAAAGGGCGGCATTTGGTGTTAACGGGCCTAGTTCTTGCGACTTCGGAGGGAAAGGTGGCGCGCGAACATCTTTATACCAACTTGCAAGCAGGTCCGAGCAGGGCCTCTCCCCTAATTCTTGAGCACAAACAGCAACATACGGATGCGCAGGGAACACACGGTCACCTTCGCAACCAAACAACCGCGTGCATGCCATCGTCGGAAGCACGCAGGACAGCAGTGGGTCCACAGCACCTCCGCGCGAAACACAGTTGTGGTCACGACAAGCAAGGGGCCGCTCCGATAAAACTTCGGCTGTCTTCTCGGGCAGGGCCCCGCTTACTGTAGATGGGTATTACGGGGACCCTTTCGTTACATCGTGTACCTTTCTTTCCTTGCCGCGGTGTGCATGACCTCGAATTCATCGCCAGCATGCACCGGCACCCTCGGGAATGCCTCGGGAAGGGGCCCATGAAGAGCATTCCTTAATGTGATGCGCAGCAACAATTCTGGGGCATGCGATTCCTCTGCGCATCGGGCCTCGACAACACACTACGCTTGATATAACAGGCCCAATTCAATGAAAGGCCCCACAAACCCCGCCCCTTTGGGCCTGGACAAGACGACACCGTGCTTCTGCACAGTAACGCAGGCGGTACTATCCTGCAGTGATGCGTCTTTGAAGAGCATGAGCCCCGCGCCACTCAATCCCTTTTCCCTCTCTCGACCCCTCCTTCCCTGATTGCACCAATGTCCTGAGCGCCACTCGCCCATGGCTGCGCCGCAGCCGACGCGCCAAAGCGCGCCGGCAGCTACATTAAACGGATGCGCCGCTCTCGCCGACTCGCCACGAGCGGCGGGGAAACAAAAACAAAATCCCGGGGAAAAAAGAATGGGGGCCTACTTACGGAACGCCCGTACATATACATGCAAATGAGACAATATATACGCGCCTTTCAATCGAGCCCATGCATTTCTGGTTCCCCAAACTGTCAGGCATCGCAGGGGGGCGCCACGAAATCGCAATAAGGATCGAATTTAACTTGCACCTACCAACCCTCAATTATGATGCTCATAGCTGACCACCCGACGTGGTGCTGCTCGATGCGGGGTGGTCGGGCTGCACAAGCTGGCGGGCGACGGCGCCTCTGGGCGGGAGGGGGGGGGGTCAGCCGCGGCTTTTCGCATCTTGTTCCTGTTCAGGATTCCAAGCCCGATCAGACACATCCAACACAATCCTCGTCTTCATCTTCGAATGGTGTATCTTGCCGCTCCCAAGTCCGGCTCGTTGTCCCTCACCAAATCCTGGAACGTCTTCAGCGCATGAAAATCAATACCCAGCATGGAAAATCCGATTCCTGCACATGATTTCGGACATAATTAACGGACCTGTAAGACGAAGAACACCGATCTTGCCAACCAACTGTTTGCAACCCTGACGGGACTTCTCTGGATAGGCTCGAATGTTTTCACTGACACCCACAATCACTTTCCACATGAGGGGGTGCCCCTTCGCGGCGCATAGGAGTCCATTGAATATCTCACCCCGTTTCAGATTCGGAGAACACTCCCCGTCGTCGTCGTCGTCGTCGTCGTCGTCGTCGTCGTCGTCGTCGTCGTCGTCGTCGTCGTCGTCGTCGTCGTCGTCGTCGTCGTCGTCGTCGTCGTCCGTCGTCGTCGTCGTCGTCGTCGTCCGTCGTCGTCGTCGTCGTCGTCGGTCGTCGTCGTCGTCGGTCGTCGTTGGAAAGATCGTCGCGTCTCGTAGTCGTAGTCCGTGTCGTAGTCGTAGTCGTAGGTCGTAGTCGTAGGTCGTAGTCGTTAGTCGTAGTCGTAGTCGTAGTCGTGAGTCGTAGTCGTAGTCGTAGTCGTGTCGTAGTCCCGTAGTCGTAGTCGTATCGTAGTCGTAGTCGTAGTCGTAGTCGAGTCGTAGTCGTAGTCGGTCGTAATTCGTAAGTCGGAGGCAGCTCGTAGTCGTAAGTCGTGGTCGTAGTCCGTAGTACGTAGTCGTAGTCGTAGTCGTAGCCGGTATGGCAGTTCCACGTATTCGTAGTCGTAAGTCGTAGTCGTAGTCGTAGTCGAGTCCGTAGTCGATAGTCGTAGGCGCAGTCGTAAGTCGTAGTGTCCGTAGTCCGTAGTCGTAGTAGTGTCGTAGTCGTAGTCGTAGTCGTAGTCGTAGTCGTAGTCGTAGCCGTAGCCGTAGTCGTAGTCGTAGTCGTAGTCGTAGTAGTAGTAGTAGTAGTAGTAGTAGTCGTATTCGTAGTCGTAGTCGTAGTCGTAGTCGTAGTCGTAGTCGTAGTAGTAGTAGTAGTAGTAGTAGTAGTCGTAGTCGTAGTCGTAGTCGTAGTCGTAGGTAGTGGTAGTAGTAGTCGTAGTCGTAGTCGTAGTCGTAGTCGTAGTCGTAGTCGTAGTCGTAGTCGTAGTCGTAGTCGTAGTCGTAGTCGTAGTCGTAGTCGTAGTCGTAGTAGTAGTAGTAGTAGTAGTAGTAGTAGTAGTAGTAGTAGTAGTAGTAGTAGTAGTAGCAGTAGCAGTAGTAGTAGTAGTAGTAGTAGTAGTAGTAGTAGTAGTAGTAGCAGTAGTAGTAGTAGTAGCAGTAGTAGCAGTAGCAATAGCAGTAGCAGTAGCAGTAGCAGTAGCAGTAGCAGTAGCAGTAGCAGTAGCAGCCTTTCCACCCCAGGTCGCTAAAACAAGGGGAGGCACTGGTTGCGGCAGCATGCCCAGCATCTGTGCCCAGCCACCCGGCAAATTCATAGTAGCTTTGCGATCTGTCCAAATGCCGCCGTAGTCCGCCACCTTGCGCGTTACAACGTGCTCGATCCGACCCTTGCGAACAAGCACTTCATACGGCATCATGGCAGAGCACCTCGCGGCATACCCTTACACAGCCTAGCTTAGTCACGGTGGGCGTTAGGACAGTATAGTAACGACTCTCATGCCACAACACAGCACCACACAGCATGGCATACGAGAACAGAGCACTACAGTCGTAACATTGCTTCGTGGCACGTCGACGTTCGTCGTCACGTGTCGTCACTCGCCATCGTCCTTGTCATCGCCCTCCCCCGTCTTCCCGCGCCGTCCCCCGTCGAAACTCGCCGTCACTTCGCGTCGCTCGTGGAAGACCTGAGTCGACGACCATTATGTCATACATGATTTTTACACACAAAACGAGTCGTGTTGCAGCAGCATCCACACCCGCGCATGATCAGACATACATCACACGTCTACATGGGGACCTTGTGGGTGTCTCTGTCCACGGCACAACGGATACAACGGACAGCAACCAAATAATACAGAACAAGATAACGGAAAACAAACCAGCCCTTGCAGCGCCGCGCTCAGAAGAAATGCTGTAAAACAACTCACAACTCTCTTCGGTGGCCACCGTATCAAAAAAATGGCACACTTCGGAACGTGACCAAAACATCAGCCGGAACCCTTCCGATTTACCACTTATATCTGATATATTGTTCCTGAACTTCTCATCCATTCCATCCCACGACCCTGCCATGACATGCCACAGCCTGGGGATTTCTGTCGTGGGATTTTTGTACCACGTCGATAGTGTAGCAAGATGAGCAGGAAGCGCCTGTGCCACATGTCAGTAATGCTATTCTACTGGCGAAGCTTTTTGCGACAAAACGTAGTTCAAAATTAGCCTGGCGAAGGACCCAACCATATGCAACTGTGAATACCGCAAGTGTGAATATCGTTTTCGGCGGCGCTACCTCTGGGTAGTGGAGACGCATGCGAACACCCCCACTGGGGCCTTCGGTGGAGCTCCCTATGGGGCTACGAAACGCTGCCCTGGGTGGGGGAACCGCATGCAGGCAGCCCCACTGGGGCCTTCGGTGGAGCTCCCTATGGGGCCACGAAACGCTGCCCTGGGTGGGGGAACCGCATGCGGACACCCCCACTGGGGCCTTCGGTGGAGCTCACGAAACGCTGCCCTGGGTGGGGGAACCGCATGCGGACACCCCCACTGGGGCCTTCGGTGGAGCTCCCTATGGGGCCACGAAACGCTGCCCTGGGTGAACCGCATGCGACACCCCCACTGGGGCCTTCGGTGGAGCTCCCTATGGGGCTACGAAACGCTGCCTGGGTGGGGGAACTGCATGGACACCCCCACTGGGGCCTACGGTGGAGCGGGGCCACGAAACGCTGCGCTGGGTGGGGGAACCGCATGCCACTGTGGGGCCTTCGGTGGAGCTCCCTATGGGGCCACGAAACGCTGCCCTGGGTGGGGGAACCGCATGCGAACACCCCCACTGGGGCCTTCGGTGGAGCTCCCTATGGGGCTACGAAACGCTGCCCTGGGTGGGGGAACCGCATGCGGACACCCCCACTGGGGCCTTCGGTGGAGCTCCCTATGGGGCCACGAAACGCTGCCCTGGGTGGGGGAACCGCATGTGGACACCCCCACTGGGGCCTTCGGTGGAGCTCCCTATGGGGCTACGAAACGCTGCCCTGGGTGGGGGAACCGCATGTGGACACCCCCACTGGGGCCTTCGGTGGAGCTCCCTCTGGGGCTACGAAACGCTGCCCTGGGTGGGGGAACCGCATGTGGACACCCCCACTGGGGCCTTCGGTGGAGCTCCCTCTGGGGCTACGAAACGCTGCCCTGGGTGGGGGAACCGCATGTGGACACCCCCACTGGGGCCTTCGGTGGAGCTCCCTATGGGGCCACGAAACGCTGCCCTGGGTGGGGGAACCGCATGTGGACACCCCCACTGGGGCCTTCGGTGGAGCTCCCTATGGGGCTACGAAACGCTGCCCTGGGTGGGGGAACCGCATGTGGACACCCCCACTGGGGCCTTCGGTGGAGCTCCCTATGGGGCTACGAAACGCTGCCCTGGGTGGGGGAACCGCATGTGGACACCCCCACTGGGGCCTTCGGTGGAGCTCCCTATGGGGCCACGAAACGCTGCCCTGGGTGGGGGAACCGCATGTGGACACCCCCACTGGGGCCTTCGGTGGAGCTCCCTCTGGGGCTACGAAACGCTGCCCTGGGTGGGGGAACCGCATGCGAACACCCCCACTGGGGCCTTCGGTGGAGCTCCCTATGGGGCTACGAAACGCTGCCCTGGGTGGGGGAACCGCATGCGAACACCCCCACTGGGGCCTTCGGTGGAGCTCCCTATGGGGCTACGAAACGCTGCCCTGGGTGGGGGAACCGCATGCGAACACCCCCACTGGGGCCTTCGGTGGAGCTCCCTATGGGGCCACGAAACGCTGCCCTGGGTGGGGGAACCGCATGCGAACACCCCCACTGGGGCCTTCGGTGGAGCTCCCTATGGGGCTACGAAACGCTGCCCTGGGTGGGGGAACCGCATGCGAACACCTGGAGGGCGGGGGCGAGGAGGAAGGAACGCGGGGACCGTCTCTTCAAAACGAGGACCCAACACCACAGGATGGTTGGGAAAAATAAACGCTTAAACGCCAAACGATCGGTATAGCGTTGGGCGAATCTCGGCTGACCGAACGCGAGAACGCGAGCGCCCGCGCGATGCTCCTTGCTGCAAACTGATGCCCCGATGGGGATCACGGCATCAGCGTTTGGCGCGAAAGTGCGCGGACCGAATTGCCCGCCAATCGCGACGTTGCGATCGGGAGCCGCCGCGCCAATGACAGCGGTAGCAATGATAATCGAACAAACACATTGGAGCAAGTGGCATTGCGACAGCCACATCAAAGGCGCCCTCGCGTTCAACGACACATTGAAGGTCGCGCAACCACGCGCGAGCCCCATGCGACACTACAGCGCACAACAGCATGATGAGCGCAAAAGTACACAAGCAAACGCGACGCGCGTGCTTGCGCGCGCTAACCTACAAACGCGTGGGCTCGCGGGTGCGCGCGCGCATGTTCGAGGGCGGTGGCGTCGCCTGAATTCGCGGCGCGGTGGCAGCTGGTTGCGCAAAGCTGCAGGTCGCCAGGCGCGCCTCTGAAAATTCTCGGGGACGCAGATCCATAATGAGAACCGCGCAGCGCATCCAAAGAGACGCGATCACGCGAGACGTACTTTCGCGCGAGACAGCGGGGCGGCGTCGGCAACGTGGCGGCGGGCAAGAACGCAATGCATTGTTCTGCCGCGTTTGCAAACCCAGGCTTCCCCGTGAACTTTTGCGACCAGTACGGGTTCCCGAAACAGAAGAACTTCCACTACACCAGGTATGGTGGAATGGCCCCTGCTAATATTCTGGCGCGCGAGCGGGCCAGGCAGGGCAATTATTTTGGCGCCGCGCGGGCCGACCATGACTGCGAGGAAGGTTATGCACTCGCGCTGGAGGATGTCGATGGGCTCGGACAGGGCCCGAAATTCCTGGATACCTTGCATGCTTTCGCCAGGCCCGCCGATCTGCCAGGATCCATGCTGGCTCGGGGTCCACGTGGCGGCGCCGCCTCATGTGGGCGCACCCCTCAGGCGTTTCGTGGTCCCACATGGAGCTCCCCCGAAGGACCCGGCGGCATGGCCCCATGGCGGTGCCGCCCATGTGGGCGCACCCCTCGCACGGTTCGTGGCCCCAAATGGAGCTCCACTGACGGCCCCAGCGGCAGGTCTACATAGCGGCTGCGCCCAATTTGGGCGCACCCTACGCTCGGTTCGCGGCCCCGCATGGAGCTCCACCGGAGGCCCTAGTAACGTGGTCCACATGGCGGCGCCGCCCCATCTTGGCTCACCCCCAACGCAATCGTGGCCCCACTTGGCACCCACAGCTGCATATGGTTGGGTGTTCCGCCAGGCTTATCTCAGTCCAGGTCCTAATAGGCCTTTGCGAGGCCCCGTGGGCGACCGCGAGGGATTCTTTGAGTTTCTTGACATGCGTGGCCTCCCGCTCTTCGGCGCGAAGGAATTAAGTTACGTCGCCTGCTTGCTGCGTCGCGCGCGGGGCGGACTTCGCTACCATTGTGCCCACAACGCATCCTGCGTACGTTTGCGACGCTGGCATCGAGGTTACAGATTGGAGACCAAAAGTGCCGCGATCACTTCGGCGCCCGCCGTGCGTGGATCCGTCGGGACACGTACTCTACAAGCAAATGTCTTCCTCATTTCGTCATCATCTGCTCTTGCCGCCGCTCTCGCGTCCGCCCCGTGCTGTTTTTGCCGTGCCCTGGCTCGCGTTCCTTATTGTGGTCCTTCTGCGTTGCGCGCGCGCGCCCTTGCTGCCATTCGACCCGTCGGCCACCCTGCACCTATGCGCTGCGGGCGGCGCCCAGCCGACAGAAAACGATCGCCCCGACAAAATTGGCCGACACAAAACCAAACCGCCCCGACAAAAAAAAATAACCCCGACAAAAAAATCTGCCAGACAAAATGAGCCGAGGAGAAAAAAGAAGGTGGGCCGACAAAAAAAAAAACGGCCGCGACAAAAAAAATGACCGACCCAAGAAAGTGTTGCGACAAAATCGTCCCTGGCTTTCGCTGCGGGGCGGATTCCATGTAATTTCACAATTAGGATGCGCCCCCCTGGACCCCGCGGCAATTTTGTTCGACGGTCCGGGTGGGCATTTTGTCTGTCAGTTTGGTTGGGCTGTCTGTCGAAGCGATCTGGTGCATCCACGAGGTCGCGCCGCGCAACGCAGCGCTTTCGTGGCAGCGCGGTTCGCCGAAGGCGCTGGTGCGTCGCCGAAAGCGACAGCCAGGTTCCTTCGGCAGGAGGGCTGGCGGGGAGGGGTGGAATGGGGGCTGCGCGCGAATGAGGGGGGGGAGGGGCAATGCGGCGAAAAGGAGGATGAGTCGGAAGGCGTGGATGAAACGGGGAAAAGGAGGGGGGGGGATAATGAGGGTGGTTGAGGGGGAACGGGGACGCTCAGGGCCCCTCGCGGGGCCCTCTCGGAGCCGTCCCAGGGCTCTCCACGCGCCTCTGAAGACACCGAAAGGGCCCCAAGATAACCCCAAGAAGGCCCCAAGAGAGCCCCAAGAGGGGCCCTGAGAGTTCCCCCCTGCTGTCAAGATGGCGGACCTTGCCGCTGGGGTCTGCGGTGGAGATCCCTATGGGGCCGCAGGCCGTTTGATGGGTGCGCTCAAATGGAGCGGCGTCGCCTTGTGGACCCTGCCACTGGCGCCTCCGGCGGGGCCCCCTTTGGGGCCACGGAACGATGCGTTGGGCGCGCCGAAAAAAATAAATTATACAGGGAGGGGCAGGAACGGAAAACAGGGAGAAGAGGGAGGAAGGAGGGGGACGACGACGAGGAAGGGGGAAGGGGAAGAGAAACGATGGGGCCGGAAGGAGGGGGGCGAATTAGTAGGGCGAGGTGGGAGGGAGAGGGGAAGACGTGGAAAAGGGGGAGCGAGGGCCAGGGAGGGGGAAAGCCAAGGAAAAGGGGAGGGATGGGGCAGGGGGGAGGGTGGACGAAGTAGTAGGGAGGAGGAAGAAAGGGTGATAAAGGGAGAGGGTTGGAATGAGGGAAAACCGCGAAAAATCGCTGCAACCACCAGCCCCAACTTGTCCGCAGCAAGGCCCAGATTTCTCCTCGACGCCCCTGCGAGGCTCCCACGAGTGCCACCCGAAGGCCCATGACGCCGCCGAGAACGCCCACGAGGCTTTGCAAGTTTTGCACGAAAGCACCCAAGGCATCTTGGAAATCCCCTCACACAAAAAGAACGAAACCTGCACCAACATCCAAAAGGCTTGCGACCCACAGCGCCGGCATACCGGCGGGGTTCGCCACAGGCATCGGAACACCAACGCCTCCCCCCCCCCAATTTCCGATGGGAACTTCCTGGGGCGAACTCCACGCAGCGCTCGCCCCGGCCGAACGACGCCCCCCCCGAAGGGTTGGACCAGGCGTGCTGAAGTCGGGGATGCCCGCCACCATGTCCCCTCGCTCTCTTCCTCCTCCTCATCATCTTCCTCCTCCTCCTCCTGCCAATCTCCCCCCCCCTCCTCTCCCTCCCCCGCCGCGCCGCCGCGCCCCCCCCTTCGCCGCAGAATGCTACCGCGCGCCCGTTAGGACCGCGAATCGCCCGGCGAACGCGAGAGTAGTAAGATGACGTGTTTCCGACATGGTGCGTGGGCGCCCAATGCGCGGGCCTACGTGACACGTCGAAGGCGCCTGACACGCGCCCGCGATACAATTCACAATCGAATACGGAAAATTAGCTCCGGCGGCGCACATGCGGCGGGACACTCATGCGTTCGGCGTCACCCGCGCGGGGTGGCTAACAAATTCGCGGCGTTGCGGTAAAAATGCCATTGTGGCCAACATCGTTTCGAAGCGCGCTGCGGTGCGCCGCGCTAGCGCGCGTGGACTGCGGCCTGCATGCGGTCCGCGCACTAGTACGAGCGATTGAGTCTGAAAAAGCAAGGCGTGGCACGTGCGTCATGAAAACGCGGCACACGGCAGAAACAATTATGAGAAGGAAACGCGCGCTTCGCGTGCGTCCGTCGACCGACATTGCTAAATCAGGGCAAGCGCGCGGCGACGACCGCATTTGTTCCCACCAATCAATACGACAAACAAATACAAAACAAATTTGTCGAGGCCCTGGTTTTGTTTCCTGGTGGGGGAGGGACCCGACACATGTCCTTCCCAGTCGCCTATGAAACCAATAAGAAATTTCAAGTCATAACAATTGGGGTGCAGGTGTAGTTTTCCATCGTTGCAATGCCTCGCACACCACATGCACCAATGCTCATCGCAATTGGACGAAGTGCCCCTTCGCCGAGAATACGCTTGTAAATACTTCATGCATTCCGCGGCAGCCATGCGGATAGCATACTGCTTGGACAGGGGCATCACCTGGAGATAACTGCCCTGGATCTCGCGCCTTGGGGGGAAAAGGTGGCGCGCGGTGCATCCTCACACAAGATGTCGAACAGGTCCAGGCAGGAACCTTTGCCCGAAATTCTTGAGCATACACAGCGACATACGGATGGCTGGGTAACATCGTCGGAGACACGCAGGAAAGCGGTGGTTTCGCAACATCCACGCGCCCCATACAGATTTGGTCATGATTAGCAAAGGGCCGCCCCTAGATCATTCCGCTTTTCGGGGGGGGGGGGGGGGGGGCGCACGACTTACTCTATATGTGTATTACGGGGACCTTCGTTACTT
The DNA here is from genome assembly GCA_963575745.1 of Prorocentrum cordatum. Lineage (NCBI taxonomy): Eukaryota > Dinophyceae > Prorocentrales > Prorocentraceae > Prorocentrum > Prorocentrum cordatum. The sequence continues at coordinate 487,620 of CAUYUJ010002914.1, read as the reverse complement.
CGTGCAACGTGCTTGCCTTACCGTGATGGACATGTCTTCGAATTCATACCCAGCAAGGACTGGCACCCTCGGGAATACCTGGGAGGGGGCCCATGCAGGCCATTCCTTGATGTGAGAGACGCAACAACAATCAGCGAGCATGCTAGCTGCCCTGCGCAGCGGGCCTAGGCAAAACACTACGCTGGATATAACATGCCCAATTCAGTGCAAAGGCCTACCCCTGCCCCTTTGGGGCTGGACAAGTCGACACCGTGCTTCTGCACAGTCATTGCATACCACGAGGCCTTGGCAAGTTTGTTCGCGCAGCCGCGCCGAGATGGCATGCCAGCAAACAAAAAAAAAAGCCAGGAACGCGCATGCGTTCGCTGCAAGCCTCTTTGTCCAGGTGGTGAACGAACTGCTGCACTTTGACGATGATCGGGTCAAGAACCGTTTGAACGGGCCCCCACGGAGTACACCAGGTGCTTGGCAAAAGATGTTTGCGATCGTCAAGTGAACCACCAGGCGCCTTATGGGGTGCCACGCCGAGCTCGTGCGCAGGGCAAGCACGATGGATCGAGTCTCCGCTGCGTCGTCGGCCCAGGCGCGATACATACGGCGAGTAACGCTATGCTATCTGGCTGCACTGGCGGGGTCGTCACCGCCATGGCCACCGCGACGTTGCCCACGCAACAAATACTTATTTCAGAATGGCTATGCATAGTCCACCTCTGCTTCCCCTTTCCTCAGAACATCCCCAACATGCACGTCGCTCAGTAGCGCTAGAGGCAGTCGTAGTAGGAGGACGGGTGGGGCGACAGACGGATGTAGGTATATATATCTGCACATAGATATATGCATCTTTTCTTCCGCGCCCACCGGCCCCCCTCCACCTTCACCTCCCTTTTGGCATCCCCTTCCAGTTCTGTGTAGACGAGACCCGTTTCAGAGGGCTGGCCAAACATGTCTTGCCAGAACACACTCCAGGTAGAGATTCGAACGAAGAAGCTGCACGTCTCCCCCTCCTGCTCCTTTTGTTAACCGCCTCCTCGCCTCCCTTCGCCCCGTCTGATGCAGAGCTTCGCTCGCTCGTGATTGCAGCGCGGCAAGCTCCACTCACTATGCTTGTACCTGCACACGACTGAACCTCGCCGCCGTGCGCTGGCAAAATTCGACGCCCCGCCTGCGCGCGCAGAACGGCCCAACGTCTTCAAAAAGATTACTCAAAGAAGCATTTGAGGAGGGCCGCCCCCGTGCACATACATGTATATTCATACATATATATATGTACGTGTATACAGTTCCACCTCTGCACTACTGCACATATTCCTGCGTTGAGGGAGGACACCCCTGCACCATCTGATTGCACGCGCGTCCATCACTGCGCGCGCAAAACCTAATTCAAAGCTGCTCGTGGCCGGCAACAGGACGCGTTGCAGCTCGCTGCTGCCCAGTCTTCGGCCCCGTGGTAAGCATGACCCGATGGGAAAGAAAGGTGCTTAGTTTGCATATGTGCACCCGCGTGCTCTACTGCTTCTACACCTCGAGCAAGCGCGGCGCGCTCGCGGAAGCCCCGAGAGAATCCGCTTCAAAAGAGGCATCGGGGGAGCCCTCTGCAACGAACAAGGCAACGCGGAGCAGTCCGTCCAGCGGTTTCTCGACCACCGAATCGACCACTCAGGGCAGAGCAGCAAAGAACACCATTTCGCGGACATCGTCAGGCAACGTGCTGGCCATGTCAAGGATGTCGTGGGCCTGTCAACGGCACCGCCCCAACCGGGGCACATGCGCAACCAGGCCGTAAAATTCGAGACCACCTGGTCGGATATCTCTGCATCCAACTAACAACACATAACACCAAATAATAATTCAGTTTTGGGCTCCGAAGCTGTGCGGTTATGCACTTGCACTGCTGTGATCCGCAAGTCGCTGGTGCCTGAATACCTATGGGAAAAGAAGATGGGAGAGAGGATAAGAATCAACATGGTATGGAATATCCCAGCCCACGACGCTCAACGTTGGGTCTCTCTCTCTCTCTCTCTCTCTCTCTCTCTCCCCCTCTCTCTCTCTCTCTCTCTCTCTCTCTCTCTCTCTCTCTCTCTCTCTCTCTCTCTCTCTCTCTCTCTCTCTCTCTCTCTCTCTCTCTCTCTCTCTCTCTCTCTCTCTCTCTCTCTCTCTATATATATATATATATATCATTCTCTCCCGCACTCGCCAGCGCGCGGCCACGGTCGGGGAGATGCAGGCGCGAGGGGCCCAGGGAAGGAGACAACTCCCCAACAGAGGCCGCGAGACGCGATTATCCTGGCGCAACCTTGGAGTGGACTACGGGAACGCCGTTGACATCGATATGTCCACCACAACAGCAATGGAGCAACCCAGCAAATAAAACCAAGTGGTTCTGATAGAAGGAAGAGGCTAGCTCGCTGCCAGAGGGGCAGCCGCCGCACGAAGCGCGACCATCCTCGCGCCTCTGGGCCCGCCGCGCGCCGAAACCGCACTCGTCAACCCAGACCGCAAGAAACGATTCTCTGGGCGCAACCTTGGAGTAGACTCCGAAAACAGGCTGCCATCGAAATTTGCAGCCACAGCAGCACTGAAACATCCGAACGATTTTCGCATGGACGGTGTTGTCGGAGGAAGGCATGGGCGCCAGGGGATCTACCGCCAAACGCACGAAGAAAGCACATTCGATAACCCGCGCCTCTGTAAGGAAGCCCATCAGGAGACGCGCCCGTTGGGCCGAAGAAAAAAAATCGCGTTTTTTCTTTTATCTATATATATATATATGTATATATATATATATATACGGCCTTCAAAACCTCCACCGCCGCACGATGAGACATCCGCGCGCTGCGAGTTCACCCTCGCATGGCTCTTGTCGCTCCTCCTACAATATGGCGACCTGGAAGAGAAAACGCTCCGCGCTACGAATCCCTCTCCTTCTCTAAACTCCCCTCGTCTCTCCTCCGCCCCCCATGCGTGCGTCGCGGAGGCTCAACTAGCCAGCGCATAATTCAGCACACGCGTGGGCGTCGCGGCCGTCCATCGGCGAAGTGCGACGTTGACCTGCACAGCAAGACGCTGCACTATATGTTCGACAAGGATACCATCAGGAAACATACGAGGGGGACGCCCATGCGCATTCCTGCGATGTGGGGGGGGGGCGCCCCTGCATCATCTGGATGTGCAAAAGTGACGCTGCACACGCCAAAACAAAAACAACTGGAAATCTGCTCGTGGGGCGGCAACGGCCGCAAGCCACTGGCCGAGCGCCTGCCACCACTGACGCACTACAAGAGCCCCTCCCTAATCAGTTTTGCCGTCGCATTTGGCTCCTCCTGGCGCTCGGCGCCGTTCGCAACGCTAGCAGTCGAAGCCGCGGCGGCGTCGCTCATCCTGGACAGTCTGCCGGCGATTATCTTGGGGCCCTCTCAGACCGGTTCGAATGGCAGGATACAATGAGCAACATGCAGGATGAAACCGCAGGATCCAATACTGCGAATTCCACGGCAGCCATGCGAATAGCGTTCTGCTCGGAAAGGGCGGCATTTGGTGGTAACGGGCCTGGATCCCGCGACTTGGGAGGGAAAGGTGGCGCGCGGTGCATCTTCATGCCGACTGGCAACCATTTCCGGGCAGGAACCCCCCCCCCAAAAAAATCTCGAGCAAAAACAACAACATACGGATGCGCAGGGAACGAACGGCCACCTCCACAACCAAACAACCGCGTGCATGACATCGTCGGAAACACGCAGGACAGCAGTGGGTCCACAGCACCTCCGCGTGAATCACAGTTTTTTCCCTGACAATCATGTGCATCTACGCAAGATCTCCACTTTGTCGCCTTCGCGACGGGCACGTACCGCTGTCCTGACCGCACAAGACGCGTTGGGGGGAGAACTCGATTGGTGCCGGATCGGGAAGGGGTGGGGCAGGGATAGCGAATGCATGCCCACCTTCACGTCCGCCTTCGTCGCGTGCATCGGTGACTAGTCCCGCTCCTGGACCCTCGGAGTCTCCGACCCTCGACGCATATCGGGGTGTCCAAATGCGGCGCGTCGTACTCGCACAACAACGCCATGTGTTCGCCCGCCTCCTGGGACGCAGGGGCGAAAGGAACAGCGCGCGCCGCAAAGTGGCCCATTGCGCGTGCATGCAATGAGACATACATGCCATGCGCGCCATACATGCCACGTGTCACATCAACACCATACATGCCATATATATATATATATATATATATATATATATATATACATATATGTATATATATATAAGTATCATAAACATAGACCGCCTAGGTCTACACAGCGGCTCCTTTTCTTCGATCTGTAGCGCGTGAAATAGTACACGGCGCGACGGCGTCGTCCGCGCGCGTCCTGCTTGAAACCATCTAGCTTGCAAGAAGATTCAAAAACTGATCCGATCAGGATCGAGAGAAAGAGGAGCATATCTATTTTATATATATGCATGCATAATGTATACAAATGCCGGCGAGTGCCGCTCCTGGACCCGCGGAGGCTCTGAGCTCGACCGCGCGCGCATGGATGGCGAAGGATCGTGATAGCGCGTGCAATAGTACACGGCGCGACGGCGTCGTCCGCGCGCGCCCCGCTTCATGCCACGTAGCAGGCTAGAGGATTCAAAGACTGATCCGAGAAGGATCCAGAGCAAGAGGGGCATCAGGAGAAGCAGCCCTGGGGCGGGGATCAAAGCCCCAAAGGAGTCCGCGAATGTGACCACTCCAGCGAGCAGGACCGAATACTCTGCTTGATCGACCGGGGCGCGCTGCAAGAAAACACTTTTGTCGTGCACCTGCATGTGGACGCTGCGAGCGCCGTCGGTCCGGATGCGAAAGAACCAGCATGCCGCTCCAGCTTCGAGCAGCGAGCCGACGGAGCCATCAAAGCCACGCATCTATCGTATATATACATGTCGGTGAGTCCCGCCCCTGAGCCCGCGGAGGCTCTGAGCTCGAACGCGCGCGCACGGGCGTCGAAGATTGCGATGCATGTTTCGTGCGCCCGCGCCAGACGTACATGATCATAAACGACGCAGTTCCTTGATTTCGTCGCGAGGGCAATCGATGGGGAATCGTCGGTCGAGAAGGATCCAGGATCGACAACTATGAGATCGGCGGCCGAGAAGACGATCGAAGAGTAGGGTCGCGGGGGCGAGGGACTGGAGATCAAACGCCCAAACAACAGGGGATGAGAACAACCCCCACACGCCCGCTGGCTTTTTTTTTTCACGCATCATGGATGGAGCTGGCGCCCTCACCGCGCTAGGATTTCCGTCGCTAAGGTGCGCTGGAACTCCTTTTCGCCAATCGCGGGAAGAATAGGAAAAGGGTGGATCAGGAATATGAAGCACGAAGATGCAAGAAGGGGCTGATTGAGTGGAGAAGGAAGGGGTGATTTTAATGAAACAGATGTGCATATCCAAATGCGGAGCGTCGCATTCGCAGAACAACGCCGCGCGTTCGCCCGCCCCCGGGGACGCAAGGGCGAAAGAGGGCACCTGCGCGCATTCCATCTCCAACTGAAGCACGCGCGAACGCAGCACAGCCTGCGGGTGTCCATGGAATACACCTTGACGGAGACCCGCATTGCAGCCGTCGCTCCTGTGATTAAAGGCGACGGCCCAAATCCCCGACGCCGTGATCTCGTGTTCGCGACGACGACCCCCGGAGGTCTGAACCACCCGAGGTCCGAGAAGGGTGGGAGTGGGAAAGGGGAAGGGGATCATGCGCGCTCGATGCGGCCACGAACGATCACGGAGGGCGGTTCCCTGAACTCTGGCGAGGGGCCAATGCTGCGTCGAAAAATCCAAGGGGGGGGGGCGGGGGGGAACAAGAACAGCCAAGTCCAGGCAATCGGCAGCGAGCGGTGGGCCACTACAGCGCGGCCTGCGCCGATCGGCGTGCCAGCGCGCGACTGGAGATGGGAACGAGCGCGATGAATGTGTCGGTGGTGCGCCCGCTCTCCTCCTCTTCCTCCTCCTCCTCCTCCTCCCCCTCCCTCTCTCCTCCTCCTCCTCCTCTTCTGGTTGTCCTCCTCCTCTTCCTCCTGATCCACAGCCTTCTGCCCCTCCAGCGCCGCCTCGCCGCCCCACCTTCAACTGTGTCGCAGAACCAAAAAAGGGGGGGAGGTGGCAGCTGAGCCTCAGGCGCGCCGCCAGCGCGCTCCTGCAAAATGCCCGCGGTCGCGCAGGGCCAAAGATGGATAGAGCGTGCGTGTGTGTGTGCATGTGGGTGTGTGTGTTGTGTGTGTATGTGTGTGTGCTTGTGTGTGCGTGTGTTTGTGTGTGTGGTTGTGTGTAGCCCTGGCCGTTGCCCTAGCCCTTGCCGTCGTAGTAGCCCTCGCCGCGAGCACCGCTGAGCAGCGCACTGGCCATATGCACGCACTGCAGCCAGATCCTACATAAAAAAACCGTCAACCTTCCTCGCGTGCATCCTCCTGCTCATGTTCCTCCTCTCGTGCATCCTCCTCTTCGTCCTAATCATCCTCTCTGCCCTTCTTCCTCGCCATACTCGCGATCAGTATCGTCCTTTTCCCCCCTCATCCTTCTCGTCCAACTCCATCTCCACCTCCCACCATTATGTTCCCGTAGTCCTCGCGCAGGCGGGCGCAGGCTGCCGCCTGCGCGCTGGCCCCATCGGCGTCGTCAACCGCGGAAGCCGCGGCGTCGGGCCGAGCCGACGTAGCGCGACGGCACGGGACCATGACAACGCTTTTACCAGTACCAAGCGCGATGTGGTCGATGCCCGAACACACGGGAACCTGCCAGCACAAATGGCTGCGCGTGATGCTAAGGACGAGGATAGCATCACGATGGTGATCAGACAATGCCATGAACGAATCAAGATGACGATGATGACATTGATGTTACCCTGATGACCCAGCCTTCGGGCGCGTCCACTTAAGCGACAAGACTTCCGCCGACCTGCCGCCGAGCTTCTGTCACCGGAGCCATCAGTGCGGCCGCGGTGTCGGTCCACCTCCAGAGGCGCTGCGTCTGCGTCGGTCCGAGTCCAGGCCATGACGTGTTTTGTCGAAAACATCATGCTGTGGTGCAAACTGGACGAAGAAGAGCCCCGCGCCACTAAGCCCCTTTCCCCCTTCTCGACCCCCCCCTGATTCCCCCCGTGCCCTCAGCTCCACTCGCCCGCGGCTGCGCCGCGGCCGACGCGCCATAGCGCGACGGCCGCTATATTAAACGGATGCGCCACTGGCTCCGACTCGCCACGGGCGCAACAAGTCCCCAAGGCACTAGGCCACAACGCGGAGAGGTTGCCTCCCCGACGCGGAGTCCGATCCCGCGCGCTGGCGAACCGACGCACCCGGTTCCGTCTCGCCCGAGCGGGCGCGCACAGAACACCAAGCAAGCCCACGCAGAAAGTGCCGATTCCTCGGCTGGGACAAAACCGCCCAGAAGGTGCCCCCAGTGAGCTGGAGAAAAAGAAATACCACGCCTGTGTTGTTTTAAGGACTTCGCGGCATCTTAGGGGGGCGCCCCTATTTATATGTGCATATGTATATATATATGTTATATTTATATATAGATATATATATATATATATATGTAGATATACACGCATGGATAGAATTCAACCTATACGCTGCATACATATTTATACCTATATTCCTGCTCTGCGGGGGGGCGCCCCTGTATCAAGTGGGTGTACATATGTGCACGCCCTACACACGCAAACACTAGTTCAAATCTGCTCGCGGCTGGAATACGGACGCTGCTGCTCGCTGCTGGCCAACGATGCGGCGCGAGCTGAAGAACGAAGAGAATTCCCACCACTCTATACAAGAAAGATTGCACATCACAAAATCGGTGCCCGTTGTTGAGAGCCAGTTCGCATCGCACTTTCTTCGCACATCGGCCTCTTCCACGCGTGAAGGACACGAGGGCCTTGGCAGAAGCGTCGCCGCGAGAACCCGCCAGCGCGATTGACGCCCTTCGGCGCAGTTGAATATTTGCCCCTAGCGCCTCCAACAACTTGCCCCTACGCTGTTCAGCGCAATGCGCGGCCAGCACCCGAATCAATAGAGCGCGTCGGTTCGCCTCGCTAGCCTTGGAAGCCTGGCCCATGGACACATCTAAAAAATCGGATGGCTGGAAGCGCCCCGCCTCCCGCGCCAGCGCCAACCGAGCGTCGGCCGACTGGGCCAATTCCTCTACCTTGGTCGCTGGCACCGAAGGGGGGCCACTCGCAGCTGCAACGCCGCGCGACAATGGTCTAGCCGAGCTGGAAGGCAAAGTGTTTAAGTCTTTCCACGCCATGCGCAGGGCGCGCTTCTTTGGCGGGGCCACGACGCGATCGAATTGTCTCCACTTCCCCATCCACGAAGAGGCGTGGTGCACCACAACGCAAGGGCATGCGACATCCACACTGCGCGCCCATAACGGCTCCGCGTTCCTGCTTTTCTCTCGGTGGAATCTTTTGGTCAAGGGCGGCGCCTTGACGCCGACGTCTTTGGGCCGCTGCTCCCAAGCCTTCGGCCCCGCGGTGAGCGTGACCCGATGGGGCGGACAGTTGCTTTTTTGTAGCTTGGTATCAAGATGAAGTATATATATATATATGTATGTACATATTTAAATGTGTACTATACGTATACATATATGTATACATGTACCTCTACATATTTGTATGCATATATATACATGTATAGTCGGGCCATAGTGGCATTCAGTGCTCGAGGCGAACTTGTATAAAGATAACATTAAAGCCAATCGAGCAGGACCTGGCGGCCAACAAAACTACGAGGTGCCTGTCATGTAGAACCTGTGGCCTCAAATCCTGTGGCCGTCGATCCCAGCGAAGCTCGTCGCATAAGTCGCCCAGGTTGTACTTCGGGCCCAGCCGTGGAATCGATCGCTGCACTGTAAGTCGCGGGTGCATACAGGGCCCCAACGCGCCACCGTGCGGAGTCCCACCAGGACAGCGCGCCCGTTGGGCCGGAGAAAAAAAAACGCGCGTGGTTTGTTCTCCGGCCTTCAAAACCTTCACCGCCGCATGATGAGACATCCGCGCGCTGCGAGTTCACCCTCGCATGGCTCTTGTCGGCGCCCCCTACAATGTGGCGACTTAGAAAAGAAAGCGCCCCGCATTACGAATCCCTCTCCTTCTCAAAAACCCCCCCATCGCCCCTCCTGCGTTCCCCGCGCGCGCATCGCGGCAGCTCAACCAGCCAGCGCATAATTCAGCGCGCGCGTGGGCCTCGCCGCCGCCCATCGGCGAAGTGCGACGTTGACCTGCGCAGCAAGACGTTGCACTATATGTTCGACAAGGACACCATCAGGAAGCATACGAGGGGGGCGCCCATACGTATTCCTGCGATGTCGGGGGGCGCCCCTGCATCATCTGGACGCGCAAAAGTGACGCTGCACACGCGAAAAAACAACTGGAGGTCTGCTGGTGGAGCGGCAACAGCCACAACCCACTGGCCGAACGCCTGCCACCATTGACGCACTACAAGAACCCCTCACTAATCCGTTTTGCCGTCGCATTCGGCTCCTCCTGGCGCTCAGGACCGCTCGCAACGCTAGACGTCGAAGCCGCGGCGGCGTCGCTCATCTTGGACAGGCTGCCGGCGATTATCTTGGGGTCCTCGCAGACCGGTTCGGATGGCAGGATACAGTGAGCAACATGCAGGATGAAACCGCCGGATCCAATGCTGGGCATTCTTCACTATTCCGTAATCCCCGTGTTTTGCATCAAGTCCCTTTTGCATTCCGTTAGGTTCCTTCCTCCCCCGTAGGACACCTCCCACCGTCATGTATCCTTCTTTCTTTTCTTCTGTCTCATCCTTCCTCCGTATTTCCCGCCCTCCTTGCGTCGCCCTTCCTTCTTCCCTCCTTGCTGGCCCTTCCCCTCACTTTCCTTCCCCATCCTTCCTTTCCTCATTGGTGCGTTCCCCAACCCCTTTTCAACAAAGACGCCCGTCTCCGCCGTCGGGAACGAGCCGATCTCCCGGGCGATCTGGGTCGTCATGGCCTCGAACCCCCCAGGCGGCACAGCTGGAGCTACACCGTGCCAGCTCGTCCACTTCTGCCGCTCCTCGCTGGGCTGCAGTTCGCTCAGAGCAATTCCAGAGTCTGATCAGACAAGTAACCAGAAGAATAAAGAGAAAGATAGAGAGGGAAAGAGGACATGAGACAACACCTAACACAACACAAGGACAAGACATATAAAAAATCAGAACACGAATGAGTTCATAAACCCTTATCTCCTTCATCGCACCAGCGAGGCCGCCACGCTTCTTCCCGCTGTCGAATCCAAAACTGACGCCGTCCTGGAAGCCCTGCGCGTGGGCACTGTGCCACACCGCCGTTTCGCTGGACGTCCGCACTTTTGTCACCACTGCCGTTGTTGCACCCGTTGCTGAGCCCGTTGTTGCTGCACTCGCTGGGGCCGCATATGCGGACGTCGCCACCGCCACTGCATCTGATGCTGCTGCCACCCGCACTGCAACTGAAGCTGAGGCTGCACTTCGTTTTGGGCGCTTCCTTTCCGGAGGACTGGGAGTCTTTGGGGCCCTTGGTAAGCCCTGGGCCTCGTGGTCACCTGGCGGTGGCGCGAGCGACGCCAGCACAGGCATTGGTGGTGGCGCCTCGGCTCGCCAGCCACGCTGCCCATTTGGCAGAACCCAAGTTGACGTTGGCCGCACCAGCACTGGGGGTGGCGGCACTGGGGGCGCTGGCGGAAACTGCGGAACTGCCCAGTGCAGCTCACCGCGCGGCTGCCCTAACTGTGATTGCGGTGGCGGATGATGCGGGAATGTTGCCTGCAACTCCACAATCAGCCGCGCTGATTGTAGCTCTGGTGGTGGCGGATGCAGCGGGGGCTTCGGTTGCCGCTGATCGTGCGAGCACGCTTTCTCTGGTCGAGGTTCCTGTGTCTCCGAGGCGATGGCTGCACCGTTGGCGCCCTGTGGCAAGGCGCTCTCTTTGCTCGTATCGGCTGTCGCTGCGGAGCCACTGACTGAGGTTGGGGTGTCTGCTGCGGCTCCGGGTGCGGCTGTGGCGTCGCGGTCTGTGGCTGCGCCGCACGGGTGCTCCCATCCGCTGCAGACAACGCCCACGGGCCCCAGTTCTCATCATCATCGGCAGCAGCAGCATGCGGCGGGGGCACTTGCACATCGGCAACGGCTGCCGAAGCCGACGCCAACGCGGCACCCAGCGCCGCCCCATCACCCATGCGTCGCTACTCCCGCGGGAGCCGAAAAGCAGCGCTCCTCATGGGCTCCGCGCTGGAGCCACAACGGTTTCGGCATTGGGGAGTTTCTGAAGGAGGACCTGCGTCGAGCACGGCATCGTGACACCTCAGCGCTCGTCGAGCAGAAGGCAAAAACAAATCGCACGTGTTTTTTTTACTGGTGTCGCAGAGTCTACCGCCAATCGTTGAGTCTCTGCACGCTGCGAGATCATTCTCGCGCACCCCCCCCCCCCCCCCCCCCCCCAGGACCCATGGAAGAAGATCGCTCTCCTACACAGGCCGCGAGGCGCGATTATCCCGGCACAATCTTGGAATGGACTGCGGGGGCGACCCTGCCATCGGTATTTGAACCACAACAACACTGGAACAATCCTGCACGAAGCACATGATTTTCCTGAGGCGCGGGAAAGGGAGCCTCGTTGCCAAAGGAGCAGCCGCCGCGCGATACGCGCCCCTCCTCGCGCCCCTGAAACAGCCGCACGCAAAGCACATTGCCAACCCCGACCGCAAGACACGATTCTCTTGGAGCAACTTTGGAAGCTGTCGTCGAAACCTAATGTCACAACGACACCCGACCACCCCAACGAAACTCGCATGAACCGTCTTGTCGGAGGAAGACCTGGCTGCCAAAGGATCTTGCGCCGAACGAGCGCGACCGCCCTCAAGCCCCTACCACGACCGCATAGAGAATGCACACTCACCACCAGACCGCAAGGGGCGAATATCCTCACACGACAATTGGGTTCGGACTTTTTTTGATCTGGTCTCGATCTGCCCAAAGCCTCCAACGCGCCTCCGAGGACGCCACCCTCCAAGAGGAACCCCCGTTGGCCCGGAGGACAAAGAACCAGCTTCAAAACCTCCACCCTGCGCGAAAGGACGTCCGCACGCTGCGAGATCCTCCACGCAGGGCGTTTGTCGGCGTCCTCCTACAATGTTGCGGCTAAGAAGAGACAGAATCTGCATCACTAATCCCTCCTCCTTTTCTGAACCACCTCATGCCTCCTCCTTTCCCCATATTTGCGTCGCAGCAGCTCAACTCGCCGACGCTTGATTCCGTACGCGCGCGAGCCTCGCCGCAATGCGTCGGCGACGTCCGATCTGCACCTGCGCTTCAAAGACGCTGCACAGTATCTTCGGAAAAGAAGCCCACAAGCCAGCATACGAGGGGGGACGCCCCTACGTATGTGTACACTTATATATAATATAATATATATATATATATATATATATATAATATATATATATATGCGTTGCGGGGGGACGCCCCTGTATCATCTGGCTTATATCTATACATGCCCGGCACCGCAAAACAAACACATTGAGATCTGCTCGTGACTGCTGTCGATGGCGCCTCATCATCATCCGCTGTCGCTGGCGCCGAATGAACACACCACGAGCCAATGTTTGACCCCAAAAAACACGGTGTCGAATGGCACCGCGCAGTGCCACCTCTGTGCACGCATGCCTGTCCATGTTATGTACGCGTGCGTGTAGAATATAAGATTGCATGTGCTTCTGTACATATACACATATGTATATATACGATCATTAGTACATACAAACGTACCAAGTTGCCGAAGGTGGGCCTAATGCGAGGCCGCAACAACCGGCGGCAATTTGGCGCGGCGAAATGGGGGGCCACTGCACAAGACAAAACCACGCGCGAGATAGCGAGAGACGGATTGCTCATGCTGCACGGAACCTCCCCCCCCCCACCCAAGGCCTTACCAGATATCCCAAGGGGTCGGCGGTGTGGCGTAAGCCCATGAATCATCATCATCGACAGCAGCACCCACAGTATCATCATGCGCAGGCAGTATCACCATCATTGAGATCATCATCGCCATCATCATTGTCGTCATAAGCATCAGCAGCATCGGCATCACGATCATCACCACCAAAGATAGCCATCATTACCAAGCACAACCTCATCACCATAATAACCAGCATCGTCATCACCAACACCAACCTCAACATTATCATCATCATCATCATCAGCAGCAGCATCATCACCGCCATCACCACAACCACCATCAACATCAGCATCAGCATCAACATCAACATCAGCACCACAATCAGCACCATCATTATCAGCACCATCATATCATGATCACCATCACCACCACCACCACCACCATCGTCATCACCATCGCCATCACCATCACCATGACTACGAGAACCCGCAATTCTCGAGGGCGCCGGCCCCCCGCGCGGACGGAAAACGTCCCTCCAGGCGCTGGACACCGAAGAGGCAACGTGGAGCCACCACGGCGGGTGCGCAGCGCTCGCCAGCGTAGCATTAAGTCGGGCGTGTCCCCCATACAGGGGGATTCTCGTCGAAAAACAACAAATACTCCAAACATGCTCCAAAATGGTCATAAAATACTTTACATATGTAAACATATTTATATATACATATATATATATATATATACATATATATATATATATATATATATCCATGCTATGTTTGACTATTTTGGAATATTCCCCCCTGTAGAGGGACAGGCCCGACTTAAGGTGAAGTCGGGCCTGTCCCCCTACAGGGGGATCTTCGACGAAAAAAAATCCCCAAACAAAAATCCAAACATAATCCCCGAATGGTCTGGGGACTATTTGTGGCGCATGTGTTTGACCATTTTGAAATATTTTTGGGGTATCTTCTATGTTTCGTCGACAGTCCCCCTGTAGGGGGACAGGCCCGATTTAAGGCAGCGTGGGAGCCACCACGGCGGGTGCGCCGCGCTCGCCGGTGCAGCACGCACATCTCCACCGACGGCCCGGCGCGGCACGGGGAGGCGGGCCCCAGGCGCGGGCGGGGGCGCCCGCGGCGCTCCGGGGTGCGTGGAGCGTGGGGGCCCTGGGGCACACTCGGCGGTGGACAAACCTCCCTTTAGCAAACCTCCCCTTAGTGGAAACGGCCTGGGACCGAAACCGACGGACCTGAAACCGCAAAAATGACGGCCGCGACGCCCTCGAGAACCGAAAACGGCCAATTCCTTAATCGACGCGTCAGGGTAGGAGGTCTGTCCACCCCCGACACACAGAGAAATGTGCACACAGGGAACGTTTTTGATTCGCGGGTCGAGGGCGCACCTCTCCCGGTGGAAGCTGAGCGGGCCGCGCGAAGCTAGAATTTGGCAGAGAAGGAGGGAGGAAGCGGCGGAGCCTCGGGCACACAGGTTCCCCCATGCTTTCCCGTAGATTATCTGTGCTTTCGTCCTCCCCCCCACTTTCCACTCCGCGCCAGTCACTCACATCCTCGCCGCCGCAAGTGGACAACGTGGATGGCCCGTATGCCGCAGCGCCCAGAGTGGCTGGGCCTGGAGGCCCCTCCAGAATCGAGATCATCGATCATGACTTCGCGCCTCTGGCCATGGCACCGGAGGCGGCCTTCGCTCGCCCCCGCAACTTGCGGACGTTCTTCTTCCGGTGACGTCCAACACGGCGTGGCAGATCATGCTCCTCGGGAGGCTGGCCGAGCCCGTTCCGCCCATGAAATCGTTGACCTCCTCCTGCGACAGCTTCTACTGGCTGGAGTCCTGCACGGGCTGCTTCTCTTTCTCAAGTGCTCGATCAACTGCACCTAGCCTCGCTAGCCGCTCGATCCCCGCGAGGCTCGCCACGGTGACCTCGTCGGTGGTGGCGAGGTCCTCGAGCCCCGTGCTGAGGGCGCGGTGCTCCTCGACCCCGTAGTCGGACGCGCTGAGCCGTTTCCGAGCCTTCCGGCTCTAACGATGCTGGATCGCCCCGCCTTCGAGCAGCAGCCAGCACACACGCCAGGCGGTCGAGCGCGGCACAGGCGTGAACTTCGGGTCGGGGACCCACTTCGCGACCTCCGCGACGGAGAACCAGCTCCGCGGGCCACTGCCCCCAGGCGTGGCTGATCGGCCCCACCCGGACGACGGACCCGAAGGCGAAGGCGTCCGCATCCTCGGCAAGCACTCAGGATCAGCCCGGCCCCAGGGGAGGCCCGCCATCATCCTTCCAGCCTGGGCCCGGCGGCGCACCGATGGCGGGAGGGGCCCCGCCGCCGATGGGCGCAGCCACGGCGGCGTCGGCCAGGGGGGCGGGCGGCAAGGCCGCCAGAGGCAGCGCGCCACCAGCAGCGGCCCAGGCCGCCACAGGCGGCCCCGGGGGTGGCCCGGCAGCAGACGCCGCGGCGCCCACCGCCGCGGGCGTAGGGGCGACCGCATGGCGACGAGAACTCCTCCCGGTGGGACCAACGCGCTGGGGTGGCGGCTTGCGAAATAGGCCTCGGCCTCGGCCGTGGCGGCCGCCAACAACGCGGCCTCGCGAGCGGCCGGTGGCGCACGCCCGAAGAGATAGGTCGCCTCGAGGCGGCGCTGGTGGCCAGCTTGCGACAGCAGATCGTGCCGCAGCGATGCCAGGCCCCGCCGCCAGCAACCGCTCCGCGTAGATGATGCCTTCGGGCGTCACTATGAGCACGCCATCCGTGAGCGCCAATCGACCCTTCCCTCCTCTGGTGGACGAACGGCGCGCCTCCCACGTTGCACAAGACCCGCGCCCAAGCATCCGCCATCCCCGGCGGCAGCCAGAGCCTTGGGGACTGGCAAAGCGGCCGGAGGAGCAGGCGGCGACGCCGCGGCCCCCGGGCGGCGGGCCCCTGGCATCGGCGGCGGAGCGGAGCGGGCCACGAAGGCGCAGCGCGGCGATGGCTGCGAGCACGCCACAGGAGGCACCAGCGAGCGCTGCCGCAGCGCAGGCCAGGGCCACTGCCCCCGCAATCACCCCCACGGTCGCCCCTGGGCACGGCGGGCGCGCGGGGCACGCCGGGCAGGCGGGGACGTGCGTCGGCGGGCAGCGAATGACCCAGGCCTGCAGCGCGGAAACCCCAAGCGGCCCAGCAGCCCCAGCCATCCCTCCGGGAGGCCCAGCCAAGCCATGCACCGCGGGTCCCCGCGGCACGAGCTCGAGAGCCGAAGGCTAAGGAAAGCAAGCATTCGGCCTGTCGCCCCCCTTCGCTTTGCAAGAGAATTCGAAAGAAAGGAGCATCGTCAAACCTAGCAGTCATCCTCATCATCCTCCGACTCTTCACCAACACCATCCGATCCTCCTCATCCTCATTATCTCGTCATCCCCCCACCCGTCCAGCAACGCCCGCTCCTCCTCCACCTCCCTCTCCTCGCTCCCCCCCACCTCCACTCTCCTCCTCTCCCCAAGCATCTCCTCTCCTCCGTTCTCCGCCTGCCCAACTGGCACGAGGCAGCACCCCCTCCGCCCAGAGTCCCGACCCACAGACCGACATCGCCGCATTCGAGCCCCTGTCTCGCAGCCCCGCGAACGCCAGGAGCCGCCCCCTCCAGCTCCTCATGCACTTGCTCCCCTTCCTCCTCCTCGTCCTCCTCCTCCTCCTCCTCCTCCTCCTCCTCCTCCTCCTCCTCCCCCTCCTCATCCTCCTCCTCCTCCTCCTCCTCCTCCTCCTCCTCCTCCTCCTCCTCCTCCTCCTCCTCCTCCTGGTGTCTGTTTCCCATGATCGGCGGGAGAAACTTGCGACAGACAGTGCCTTCCTTCTCCGATGCTCCGCTGGCTTCTCTTGGCGACGGTGAAGAGGAAGCCCCCCCCTTGTCGTGTCCCCCCCGTTTTCCCATGCGATGTACCTTCCGTCTTAACTTCCCCACTCTGCAACGAGGCTGCGACACAGAGAAGCAGGATCATGCCTGCCTCATCCCCCTTTCATGCCCCCCCCCGCCTCCTTTCCTCCCCCTCCCCCTCCCATCACCCCCAATCCCCTCCTTCCCCCTTCTTCACCTCCCCTCCCTTCTGCCCCCGCCCTTTCCCCTCCGCCCCCAGTTCCCCTCCACTCTCCCGCTCCCTCCCTTCTGCCCCCTCCCCCATCCCCGCCCTCCGCCCCCCTCCCCCGTATCCACTCATGCTCCCCCCTCCTCCTCGTCCAACCCCTCCCTCCCGACCCCGGATAAGATTGGTCGGCCCGATGGCGACTTGTGGACTGGGCGGCCACACCCTGGCAGCAAGGAGCTGCCGAGGTGGAAGAGTGAATACGGTCGGCAGTGGAGCGCAGACACTGACAATGCCATAAACACAAAACTCGGAGGTCCGCGCGGACTTCTCGGATCGGCGCTGGGGCCCCCTCAGTGGCGCCTCCGGCGCCGCCCCTGCTGCGCTCCGCGCGCCAAGGAGGGAGGTCCAGCGCCGATGCGAGAAATCCCCGCGGACCTCCGAGGTTTAATGCTTACGTCTGTCATTCTTCAGAACCCTGTATGAACTGACGGGTGTGCCGTGCTCGCCAGCGGCCCGCCGGTGCGCTTACCTCACCGGCGGGGCGAAGCTCTCTCGCGCGAGGTGGCTCGGGAGCCACGAGCTCCACGGCTCGGAGATCATGGTGGACACCTGACGCAAGGCGGCCTGCCTCCTCCCTCCTCCTCCTCCTCCTCCTCCTCCTCCTTCTTCTTCTTGTTATTATTATTGTTATTATTATTATGATTATTATTATGATTATTATTATTCTTATTATTATTATTCTTCTTATTATTATTATCATTATTATTATTATTATTTTTTGTCCTCCTCCTCCTCCTCCTCCGCCTCCTCCTCCTCCGCCTCCTCCTCCTCCCCTGCTCCCTCCGCCTCCTCCTCCTCCGCCTCCTCCTCCTCCTCCTCTTCCTCCTCCTAATCCTCCCCCCCCTCCACCTCCTCCTCTCCTCCTCGTCTCCTCCTCCTCCTCCTCCTTCTCCTCCTCCTCCTCCTCCCTTCGTCCTCCTCCTCCTCCTTTTCCTCCTCCTCCTCACATCATTATCCTCCTCTCATCCTCCTCGTCCTTCCCCTCCCTCCTCCTCCTCCTCCCTCCTCCTCCTCCTCCTCCTCCTCCTCCTCCTCCTCCTCCCCTTCCTCCTCCCCTCCTCCTCCTCCTCCTCCTCCTCCTCCTCCTCCTCCTCCTCGTCGTCCTCCTCCCCTCCTCCCTCTTCATCCGCCTCCTCCATCCTCCGCCTCCGCCTCCACCTCCACCTCCACCTCCGCCTCCGCCTCCCACCCTCCTCCTCCTCCACCTCCTCCTCCCCGTCCCCCTCCTCCTCCTCCTCCTCTGTTTCTTGTTCTTCTTAGTTTTCTTATTATTCGTATTGTTCTTCTTCTTCTTATGATTATCCTGCTTAGTATTCCTATTCTTATTTTTATTCGTCATATTCCTCTTCTTCCGACTAGTATCATTAGTATTATTATCAGTATCATTATTATTTTTATTATTATTATCACTATCATTATTATTCTTATTATTCTTATTATTATTCGTATTCTTATTCTAATGATGTTTGTTATTATTATGATTAGTATTAGTAGTATCAAAATGATTCGTCTTAGTCGTCTTCTTCTTCTTATGAGTATGATTCTTCTTCTTTTCAATAGTATTAGTATTGTTATTGGTATTAGTATTTTCATTTATATTACTAATATTTATGGTTATTAGTATTGTTACCATTACTATTATTATTATTATCATTACGATTAGTAGTAGTAGTATTATCATCAGTATTCCCAATATTATTAATACTATGATTATTATTAGTATTAGTATGATTATTATGGTTATGATTAATCGTCTTAATATTCTTATTGGTGTTAGTATTATTGCTAGTATTAGTATTAGTATTATTATTACTATTGGTATTCATATTACTACTAATAATATCAATATTATTATTGGTTTTAATATTAGTATGCTTCCTCCTCCTCCACCTCCTCCTCCTCTTCCTCCTCCTCCTCCTCCTCTTCCTCCTCCCTCCTCCCTCCTCCCTACTCCCTCCTCCCGCCTCCCTCCTCCCTCCTCCCTCCTCCCCCCTCCCCCCCCCTCCTTGCCCTCCTCCCTCCTCCCTCCTCCCTCCTCCCTCCCTGCCCTCCTTGCCCTCCATCCTCCTCCTCCCCCTCCCCCTCCGCCCCCCTCCCCCCCCCTCCCCTTCCTCCCCTCCCCCTCCCCCCTCCCCCCCCTCCTCCCTCCTCCCTCCTCCCCCCTCGCCCGCCCCCCTCCTCCCCCTCCCTCCCCCTCCTCCCCCCCCTCATCCCCCTCCTCCTCCTCCCTCCCCTCCCTCCTCCCTCCTCCTCTCCTCCTCCCTCCTCCCTCCTCCCTCCTCCCTCCTCCCTCCCTCCTCCTCCCTTCCTCCTTCTCCCCTTCCCGCCCCCCCCCCCTCCCTCATGTCTCCTCTCCCTCCTCCCTCCTCCTGCTCCCTCCTTCCTCCCTCCTCCCTCCTCCCTCCCTCCCTCCTCCCTCCTCCCCCCTCCCTTCCTCCCTCCTCCTTCCTCCCCCCTCCCTCCTCCTCCTCCTCCTCCCTCCTCCTCCCCTCCCTCCCTCCCTCCTCCCTCCTCTCTCTCCTTCCTCCTCCCTCCTCCCTCCTCCCTCCTCCCTCCTCCCTCCTCCTCACTCTTCCCTCCTCCCTCCCTCCCTCCCTCCCTCCCTGGGTGGGATGGGATGATGATTGCGCGAGCAGGGACAACTCACTGGGAACAGTAATTAATCGCACAACAAAGATTGCAGTGCATATATTGCGGCATCGATATGGCACCACATGGATTGCACACCATGGATCACACCACATGGATTGCACCGCAAACGTTGCACCGCATGTAATGTACCCTACCGAATGCACCACACATCGTGCTGCATCACATTTACTGTAGTGCTACAAACACACTGTTTGGGATCCACTATGGCTACGTAGCACCTCGAAATTGCGGATAAGAGTGAGGGGCAGGCGCGGGCGACGCGGGCGTCGAGTCGGCGGACCTCGATGCCCTCACCTTCCCTGTCGATGGCGCCCTCCTCCTCCTCCTCCTCCTCCTCCTCCTCCTCCTCCTCCTCCTCTTCCTCCTCCTCCTCCTCCTCCTCTTCCTCCTCCTCCTCCTCCTCCTCCTCCTCCTCTTCCTCCTGCTCCTCCTCCTCCTCTTCCTCGCGGGGTTCCCGTGGGAAAGCCGCGGGCGGGAGGGATCGCTGGTGGGCCACCCGGAGCGAATTCAAAAACACCTCGCCGCAGGCGCAGATTTTTTGGTTTCTTCAGTGAACGTAGTTTGGGTCGCGGGTGGGTCGCGGGCTCTCCACCTCCACCTGGAATAAACTCAAAAACAGCCCGCCGCAGGCGCCGAACATTCTGATTTATACACTGGACGCGGTTTGGGTCGCAAGTTATCCACCTGGAACGAATGCAAAAACAGCCCGCCGCAGGCGCCGAAGTTTTGGCTTGTTCAGTGAACGTAGTTTGGGTCGCGGGTGGGTCGCGGGCTCTCCACCTCCACCTGGTAAAAATTCAAAAACAGACCGCCGCAGGCGGCGAAACTTTTCATTTGTACACTGAACGCGGTTTGGGTCGCGGGTGGGTCGCATGTTCTCCACCTGGAACGAATGCAAAAGAAGCCCGCCGCAGGCGCCGAAAATTTTGTGTGGGTCGCGCGGTGGGTCGCGGGTGCGTCGCGGGTGGGTCGCGGTGGGTCGCGGGTGGGTCGCGGGCGCGGTTTGGGTCGCGGGTGGGCCGCAGGTTCTCCACCTAGCACGAATGCAAAAAAAACCCGCCGCAGGCGCGTAAAATTTTGGGTGGGTCGCGGGGTGGGTCGCGGGTGGGTCGCGGGTGGGTCGCGGTGGGTCGCGGGTGTGTCGCGGTGGGTCGCGGGTGGGTCGCGGGGTGGGTCGCTGTTGGGTCGCGGGTGGGTCGCCGGTGGGTCGCGGGTGGGTCGTTGGGGGCTCTCGGGGTGGGTCGCGGGCGGGTCGCGGGGTGGGTCGCGGGTTGGTCGCGGGTGGGTCGCGGGTGGGTGGCGGGGTGGGTCGCGGGTGGGTCGCGGGGTGGGTCGCGGGTTGGTCGCGGGTGGGTCGCGGGGTGGGTCGCGGGTGGGTCGCGGGGCGGGTCGCGGGTGGGACGACGACAACAACAAGCAACAACAACAAGAATCCACATCGCGGAATTCCACTTCAGCCACGCACCCAGGGACAGTGAATGACCGTTCGGTTCAGCATCCTCACTCGGAGAGGAACTTTATAGTGCGAATATGACAAACGACGGTAGGAATATGACGCACGGGTATGGATGCAGCAGCAGTGAGGCGCATATAACATGTTAATCTGCGAACGTGAGGGCCAAGGGTAATCTGACAATGGGCGTGGATAGAAATTACAGGTGTACTTGCACACACGAGTCTGCATTTATCTAGCGTGGGTGCATACACAAATCTAGACATAGATGCAATTGCGCGAGGTGATTTTCCATACCATGCGACACGCTCTCCAAGTCACAATTCCCAATGCTAGAACACAAGGAAACACAACAAAACCACATAACACATAACAAACAACTTTGAACACAAAAAACCTTGCGCGTGGAAGGTGGGACTTACCTGGCCAGTGTGTTGAAGGGCAGATCGGCACCGCTTTCGGTCACAACGTGCCGCCGTGTCGACGCGCAGGCCTGTAAGGCTGCGCGTGCACCTTCAGTCAGGCCCAGAAGGCACGCATAGGCTGCTGTGGAGCCAACAGCTGCCGGCACGCGATTTAGCGCCACAGGAGTCGCTAACGGAGGCAGAGCCGCTAAGCCCCGCGCGCATGACGCCGCGCGTACCAGGAAGCAGCAAGCCCTGCTGGGGAGGGGCGCGGACACAGCAACGCCAATCTGGGCTGTAGCGCGGCCGAGATGGGCAGCAGGGCAACGAGGGGCAAGGGATAGTGGGGGTGGGGCGCACGATGCAGAAGATGCACACGCTTCGGAGGGAGGGCCGCGGACGAAATCCGAGAAGGGGCACACCTGCAATTAGAGACGTCAACATGGGCTGTGACTGGGCAGCCCTTAGGGTGAGAAGTAACAAGAGGCAAGGCGGGACGGACTGCTAAAGGCAAGCTGAAAAAGGAGGAGTCTTTTTTTCCGCATGCAGGTCTCAATGCCGCGATTCCAACGCTTGAGATGCGACTGGGAGATTGGCAGGCTGTCCTGCCGAGGGGCCCTCATCGCCCCTTCCTCCAGGGTGGGGCGAAAACGCTGGCGCGGAATCTCGCCATCGCTCGGACGTCCATTCCCTGTGTTTTCTTCGGTTTCGTGCGTGGTTCTTTCGCCAAATGATCAAGGATGCTCCTCGATGGTCCTCGCCGAAGGAAAAGTGCACACGTCCGAGCGATGCCAAGGAATGGGAACAGTAACCGCACGACACCCCGAAACAGCGCGCCCATTCACCTGCAGTACGCAAGCCACTACGCGTAGCCAAGGACTGGGCACACGGGCACACTTTTTTGGGTCGCGTCCGCTAGCGAAGGCGCTAGCGGAGTGAAGCGCTACGGGTCACGACAGCGGCCTAATTAGCAGCTAAACGCGCCGCGAGCCGGCCGACCCACGCATCCAGCAGCGGCTGACTGCGCGGGAGGAGCGGCAGCAAACGGGCACACGTGAAGATTGATTTAACCCCTATGGCGCAACGGGCCAAACTTAAAGCAACAGCACAAGACGATAGATAAGACGGAGGAAAGGGGGGTCAACGGGAGGAGATGGGCAAGTTCAGGCGTGCGGGTGTGGCGCGGAGACAATAATTAGCACCATTCCAGGTGCAAAATGCCTGCCCAGGAAGACCGTCGCATGACCTCCCCCAAACGTAGAACGGGGGAGGAAGTGCAGACGACGCAAGCCAGTGAGGAGAGGGAGGTAACGACATGGATAATTGGGGACAGCAGGAGAGACGGAAGGAGACGAGCGGAGACAGCGAGGGCCGCGCCAGTGCAGGTGCTGAACTGGCCAGGGTCTCAAAGTCGTCTTCCTCCCGGCTGCACTGCCCTGCACTGGCAGGCTGGGGGAGGAGGAAGAGGAGGAGGAGGAGGAGGAGGAGAAAGAGGAGGAGGAGGAGGAGGAGGAGGAGGAGGAGGAGAAAGAGGAGGAGGAGGAGGAGGAGGAGGAGGAGGAGGAGGGAGGAGGAGGAGAAGGAGGAGGAGAGGCAGCTGGGGGGGGGCTGAGAGGCAACTCTGGGGGAAGCCAAAAGGTACCGATGCCGCCGCTCCCTGGACCGCTCCAGGGGTGCGCTCTGACCAGAGCTTCGAGGCGAAGCCAGCGGTGACGGCGAGGAGCCTAAACAGGTGAGCACGAGGCGATGGTACAGGGCAGTTTTTGTTTATACATGAGATGTTTAAACCTATCGGATATTTAATGCATGATTGAACTATGAATGAACTTATGCATGAACTCGTCGTTGTCTTTAATAATAAATCCCTGCATTTTAAATACATGATCCGCACGCGGAGCATGTATTAAAAACGGCACTGTAAACAGGTGAGCACGAGGCAATGGTAGCGGTACGATACATGTTCCTCTCGTAAGCAGCTCCAAGGCCACGCTGACGGCGATGTTGGTTAACGGCGGCATTGGGAATATGTTGTTTGCGGCGACGTGCTCGTTCGGAACAGATCGCTGGTAAACACGAACAAGGCTCTCCCGCAATTAGGGTGGCCACGAACCACCCACACATACAATGACGCAACCTGCATCGCCGTTACCCACATCGCCGTTATCGTGCCTACGGCGAATGGGTAAATCCTCTTCCACCTCCTCCTCCCCCTCCTCCCGCTCCACTCCTCCTCCTCCTCCTCCTCCTCCTCCTCCTCCTCCTCCTCCTCCTCCTCCTCCTCACCACCACCACCACCACCACCACCACCACCACCACCACCACCACCGACACCACCACTGCTCCTCCTCCTCCTCCTCCTCCTGCTCCTCCTAGTCTGTCGTCAGGCCAGGGTATTTCAAACAGTCCCTGCCACCGCGGCCAAGCGGTGCAGCCTGGGCGCCGTGTGGCACCTCCTGAATGAGGTGTACTGCCGATGGTCCCATTTGGGCTGAGGCATGTCCCCTCCCCCCCTCCCCCTCCTAGGGGCGATCGCTGTTATTGCGTGAGCTAGGAGGCCCCTCCCCTCCACCCCCTCCCCTTCGGACCCTCAGAAAGGGAAGGCGGCAAGGCCCCTGGGTTGAAAAGGGACGTTGCGTGCACCCTTGGCCGGAGAGTGGCCCTGCCCTCCCCCTTTCTAACCCCTCCCGGGCCTTCGTGGCCAGCTTTGAGCCCTGGTGGTTGGGTCCTTCGCCGAAGTCGGGTTCGTATCCTGACGCGGCTGATGCCGAGGTGCCGCGCTGATGCGCTGTCGGGCTCCCCCCTGGCTCATGCCCGTTGCCTGCCTGGTCTTGGGGCTCGCGCTGGAGGAACAGTGATGTGAGACGTCCATACTGGGGTCGGGCACTGGGCAACCGCTCCGTTGTGTCTGGGGGGGTTGGGTTGTTGCTCTTTTTTTTATGGTTTCCCTGCTAGGGCACGCGGGCGCGGCGATATTGGAGGTTAGCCTATAAAAGGGAGCCAGAGGACGGTCCCTTGCTTGTGCCCGCATCCCCTCACGCACTTATCATGCCCCTGCGCCGCTGCGCGAACGCGGTGCCCTATTGTGTGGCAGATACCGCCCGGTCCAGCCACGTCTGCGTGCTGTCTCTCATCCTCCTTCTGCTCCTCCTCCTCATCATTTCCTACAGGGCAGTTTGCTTTTAAGACATTGGATGTTTAAACATATAGGGTGTTGTATACATGATTCATGTATGCATAAATGTATGCATGAGCTCATCGTTGCTTTTGATACCAATTCCCCTGCATGTTTAATACATGGTCCGCACGCGGAGCATGCATTGAACACGGCACTGTACCATCTTCGGCGAGAGCGGGCCACACGAGGGCTTCCAGCCCACACTCCAGGAGCCCAGCCAGCCCTTGGCCGACGGGGCGCCCCCCCCCCGCGCAGGGTCTCCGCAGCCTCTCTCCGCGCCCGCCCCCACGCAGGGGAGAGGCGCTGCTCCTGCGCGCCGGCCCGTGGAGGCCGCAAGGAGGGGGGGGGGGGGGCGGAGGAGACACGGAAGGGGATCGGGCGACCTCCTCCTCCTCCTCCTCCTCCTCCTTCCCTCCCTCCTCCTCCTCCTCCTCCTCCTCCTCCTCCTCCTCCTCCTCCCTCCTCTCCTCCCCCCTCCTCCCTCCCTCCCTCCCTCCCTCCCTCCCTCCCTCCCTCCCTCCCTCCCTCCCTCCCTCCCTCCCTCCCTCCTCCTCCTCCTCCTCCTCCTCCTCCTCCTCCTCCTCCTCCTCCTCTGCAGCCACCACAGCGGGGGGCATCGCACGGCCGCCTCCTCCCCGTCGGCCACCGCGGCGGGGTATCACACGGCCTCCTCCTCTTCAGCCGCCAGAGGATTCTCGAGGGATGGAAAAACGGCCCCACCCTGGGCTACAAGTGCGTGGTCTGCAAGCCTCCTGGGAACCCCCAAAGCCCAGAGCCGCCAGGACGCGGCACATCACGCAGGGTGTACCCTGTCAGCCCACAGGAGTCTCAGCGCACAGCGCCTCGTAAAGCAGGGTAGGGGCCACCACGGCGGGGGGATCGCACGGCCTCCTCCTCCGCTTCGGCCACCAGAGAATGGGGTATCGCACGGCCTCCTCCTCTTCGGCCACCAGAGAATGGGGTATCGCACGGCCTCCTCCTCTTCGGCCGCCAGAGAATAGGGCTGCATGGCCTCCTCCCCTGCAGCCACCAGATAATGGGGTTGCATGGCCTCCTCCGCCTGCAGCCAGGAGGAGAGGAGGAGGCGGAGGAGGAGGAGGAGGAGGGAGGAGGAGGGAGGAGGGAGGAACCCTCATCTCTCTCTATATATATGTGTATATATATATATATATATATATCACCCCCACACACACACACCGTCTGCTGCTCTTCCCCTCGCCGTCCACCTTCCTCTCCAGCTCCGCTCCCTCCACCTCGGCCTGCTCGCCCTCCTCGCCCTCGTCGTCTTCCTTGTCGCCCCCCTCGCCCTCGTCGCCCTCCTCGCCTCCTCCTCCTCCTCGCCCTCCTCGTCTTCCTGGTTATCCTCGCATTCCCCGCCCTCCTCGCACTCCTAGTCATCGTCGTCTTCCACCTCCTCCTCTTCCCTCTCCTCCTCTTCCACCTCCTCCACCTCCTCCATCTCCTCTTCCTCCTCCTCCTCCTCCTCCTCAACCTGTCCTTGTCCTCCTCGCTCTCCTTGTCTTCCTTGTCCTCCTCGCTTTCCCAGCCCTCCTCGCACGCCTAGGCCTCATCGTCATCGTCGTCGTCTTCCTCCTCCTCCTACTCCCTCCTCCTCCTCCTCCTCCTCCTCCTCCTCCGCCTCCTCCTCCTCCATTCCCTTCGCCACAATGTCCCAGGAGCGAGGCGCGGGAGCGAGGGCCTGCTCGGGCTGCTCAGCACGAGAGTGCTCCCCGCAAGGTGTGCCCTAGAAGCGGTACACGCGCCCCTCGCCCGGCACGATCCTGGGCCGCTGGGGCGAATGGGGGGGAGAGCTGGGAAGGTGGAGGTAGCTCGTCGTCGTCCTCCTCCTCCTCCTCCGCCTCCTCCTCCGCCTCCGCCTCCTCCTTCTCCTCCTTCTCCTCCTCAGGCCCACGAGAAATCGATCCCTTTCAGGGCCATGTGCAAAGTCGAACCTTGCCGCCCACGGACGGCCTGGAGCAGGGAAAGCTTCCAACGCCGCCGTTCTGCGTGATTCACAAACTCGGAGGTCAGGCCAGCAGAATCCTCCTCCTCCTCCTCCGCCTCATCCTCCTCCGCCTCCCCCTTATCCTTTGGGGATCTACTGACCCGGGTCAATGCAAACTCGGGTTAATCAGGCCTTGCAAGATACTGCAAGATCCTGCAGGATCGTGCGCCCTAACCCGGGTCAATCGCCATTGCATCCGAGGGATCCTGCAAGATCTGGCGCTCTGGCTGACCCCCGTTGCACTGACCCCCGTCTCAAGGCTCCCGAATCCTCCTCTATCTCCTCTGACACCGCTGGGCAGATTTCAGAGCAGATTCAGCTGCGGAGAGATAGATTCAGTTACTGCTGCCGATTGCCGAGGCCTCCACCCGCTCGATTCGGGTACGAGCGACCTCTGTCTTCCCGGCGCGTTCCTTGGATGACTCAGACCTTGCCCGTGCTGGGCCCAAGGCCAAGGCAACGGCCAGAGCTCAGAGCAGCAGCCAAGCCCAGCCAGCCGAGGATCGGCAGCAGGCTCCGGGCAGCATATCTGCAGTGCTCGAGCTGCCTGCTCTCTCCGACCGTGCGTGCCTGCCACGCCGGCTCCGGGCCCGCGGCAGCAGCCGAGCAGGTGCGCAACCCGTCTCTCGGGGCCCAGCGGGCGCACCCGAGCCACGAAAGGGTGGTCACTCCTCGGGCGGCTGTTGCATGCGCAGGCTGCGGGCCCGGGCGCGTCCCGCAGCTCTCCGAGTCTTCGCAAGGAGTGCATCCACGGCTGCAGGCAGAGCCATCCTTGACCGACTTGCGAAGGGAGGAGTCCAATCCCTGCGAGTGGCCACCCTCGGCTTGGAGGGCAGGCGTGATGACTTGTCACATGACCACTGGTCAATCTCGGGGTCCTATTTCTCATCTTCATCCTGTCCTTCCTTGCTTCCTTCCATCCTTCCGTCCTTCCTTCCTTCCCTCATCTTCCTCCTCCTCCTCCTCTTCCTCCTCCTTGTCGTCCTCCTTCTGCTGCTGCCTGGCCGCTGCTCTTCCTCCTGCCGCTGGTTGTGTGTGTGGGGGGGTGGATGATGAGATAGTATGCCGATGGACAACAATATCTCTTTTCATCTTGAGCCAAAATGGGCGCACGGAGGAGGGTGTCAGAATCACTCCTCCTCGGGCCTGGCCGCAAACCGGCCAGGCACGACCTAAGTCGTACGCGGGCGCGCCCGAGCCGACGCGCCCAGCTCATCAGCTAGGCTGCGGCCATGCCGCGAGCCCCTCACTCCGCCCGGCGCGATCATACCGCCGCCGGCGGAACCTCATCCAGCCCCACAGGTAGCGGAGCATGGATTCGATCCACTCCATCACTTGAAGTCCTTCTGAGTCGAACTCGGTGCCCGATCCCAGATGTTCAGCGTCGCCATGTGTCTCCTCAAAAGGGATCCACCCACGCTCTTGGTCAGCACGTCCGCGACATTGTTCTTGCCAGGAACCGCAGCGATCGAGATGTCGCCCTTGCCAACACGCTCCTGGATCCACAAGTACCGTGATTGAACATGTCGCATCTTCCCGAGACCTCGCCGTTGGACGTGGCCCCGGGCCGCCGATGAATCCGAGGCAAGCTCCACCTTCAGGTCCAGCCCCCAATCCGCGAAGAGGCTGTGAAGGCCTAGGCCCACGCTCCCGCCCTTCACCAGGGCGTAGTACTCGCTCTCCCCGCTGCTCAATGAAACCGTCGACTGCAGGTTGCTGCCGTGCTTGACTACATGATGCCCTAGCATCGCCATGAAGCCTCCTGTGCTCTTCCGCGTGACTGCACAGCCTGCATGATCAGAGTCCACGTACACCCGGATCTTGTCGAACATCTTCTGCTCCGTGAAAACCGTCACCGTGCTAGGATGCCGCTTAAGGTAGCGGCCAACCCTCTTGAGCATGAGCCAGCTCGCCTCCGTTGGCGTCTGCATGGACCTAGCGAGCGTCTTCGATGCCTCTGCCAAGTCCAGCCTGTCCTGAGACAGGTAGGCCACCCTCATGGTGAGGGATCGGAAGCGCGAAGCTTCCGCTGCTCCCAACGCCGCCGACTTCGCATCCATCATCTGCTTGTCGGCGCTGCGCTTCTCCGTCGGCGTGTCCACGCCGTTGGCCTTGCTGAGACCCAACTCGTCGATCACGATCTCCGCGTGCCGCTTGTCCGGCTCGATCATCGCATGCCGGCAGGGCCGGCCACCGCCAGGCGGAACTCCCGCACTGACCTCGATGACCCGATTCAGGAAGACCGCCTGCTTGTCATCGCCCTCGTCGAAGCCTAGGTTCGCAGTCTTCTTGAACTCGTACTTCTTGCCCAGCGTGGCCTCGAAGCTGTCGATGTCCTGCTGCTGAGCCAGCACCGCGAAGTCGTCGCCGTGCCCCAGCAGCCTCGCCTCGTCCACCTCCTTGTAGAAGACCGCTGGGCACGACACGCCCGCCTTGTAGCCGTTTTCCTCCAGCAGCTCCGTGTAGTCGCCCTGCCAGATCTTGCTGGCGTCCTGCGTGCCGTACCAGGACTTGAGGAGTAGGCCGCGCTTGTCCTCGCCGTACTCCTTGCGACTCTCCTCCTCCAGCTCCACGAAGATCCTCCGCTGCGCCTTCCCGTAGAAGTGCGCCCTGCTGATGTCGAAGAAGCCGATCTTGAAGTTGCCCGGCTTCCTGCCCTTCTTGCGAAGCGACTCCTGAATGTGGAGCGGTGGTTCCCGCGTCCACGTGACCATCAGCGAGACCAGCGACCGCATGGCCTCCAGAGGAGGCATGGCCGAGAAGACCTCGGACGCCTCCAGCTGCTCGTCAGGGCGCTTCTTCGCCTTGATCTCCTTCACGACGAGCCTGCTCCTGTAGTTGGGCCTCTCCGCGTCACCCTTGTTCGTGTCGACCCACTTGAGTGGGATGGGCGGACGCCCAGTCTCGGCGAAAGCCTGAGACCTCGGGACGATCTCGATCAGCTCCTGCTTCTTGACCCACTCGCGCTCGACCGCGCGAGCCTGGGCCACAAGGCCCGCCTCCAGGTAGCCGCCATTGACGTCGTCCCAGTAACTCGTCCAGTCCCCGGGCGGCACTGCCGCGTCCACAGGGACTGGGCCCGACTGCTGCACCTGGGCGGTGCTGAGCTCTCCCACGTCATTCAGCGTGTCCTTGAGCTCCTCCAGCACCGCCTCTACCAACTTCGGTGGATAGACCTTCGCGAACCGCGCGATGCCGCCCACGAGCGTGATGTGGCGGTGCCATTCCGCGCGGCCGTCCACATTGCTGC
Source organism: Prorocentrum cordatum (assembly GCA_963575745.1). Lineage (NCBI taxonomy): Eukaryota > Dinophyceae > Prorocentrales > Prorocentraceae > Prorocentrum > Prorocentrum cordatum. The sequence continues at coordinate 457,643 of CAUYUJ010002914.1, read as the reverse complement.
AAGAGCCCTGCAGCCTCCGGGCTAAGCCTGGATGGTTGGTGACCCATCCGGTCTCCTTGCGCACGAACTCCTCCTGGCCACTGCGTGGGTTCGTGAGCTTCATGCCCCACCGACACATGGGGCCTTTGACCGTGAAGACTCCTGGATGCGCGACCAGCTCCTTGACGATGTCCTCATTCCACGATCGCGCGCTCCAGGGATGCTCATGCAGGAAGTACCTGCCTGGCTTCCTGAGCTGACGCCAGTAGGCGTCGACTGCCACCTTCAGGTGGTGTCTGGCCTCCTCCATCTCAGCCGCCTCCTGCTCATCGGTCCTGAACTTGGCGCTCAGGCCCCTCAGCAAGCTGAACTTCTCGCATGGAGGGGACCCCGTGAGCAGGATGGGATCCATCCGCTCCTGCTGCCTCTCGAGCTCCTTGACATCCTCGGGGCGCCGCAAGTCCCACGGCGCCCCGTCCTCCTTGAGTTCCTCCAGGTCCGCCGCGAAGCCCGGGCGCAGCTGAAATTCCGCTGCCCGAGCCGAGAACCGATGTGGCGAGTACACCTCGGCCACGTCCACGGCGCCCAGCTGCAACGCCGATAGGGCGATGCTGTCCACCTCTTCGTCGGCGATGTCCACGCCGGCGCTGGCCCAATGGCCACTGACCTGTTCGCGAACGAGCGGGAGCAACTCCGCCTTCGCTCTCGTCAGCACTCCGAGCTCAACCAGCTCGATCGACGCCACATCGAGGGCGAGCACCCGCATGTGCCTCCCCTCACTGGCGTTCCACACGACTGCCACTCCAGCTGGCAGCTGAGGTCCTTCCGCCGGCGCCGGCTGCGCCGCGAGATCCTCCATGTCCACCGGTACCGGCACGTCTGCCGGCTGTGGATCACCGCGCTCGAGGGCCTCCGGCACGTCATCCGGGGCCACCTCTGCCAAGCGCTTCAGCCGCGACCTGGCCGCGGTCATGTCGACATCCGCGGCGGCCTCTGCCGCTCGCGCCGCTCCCGAACTGGAGCTCGCTCCTCCTGAAGGAGCCGCCACGCCGAAGCCCGGTGCTACCGGCTGGCTCTCTCGCATGCGCGCCGCTGTGGCTGCCACGGCTGGCGCTGCTGCCGATCGGGCCGCGGCCGGCGCGGCCGATGCCGCTGCCGCCGCTGCCACCGGCTCGGTGATCCTCCGAGCCGTCTTCGGCGGAGGGGTCCCTGCCGCGGCCGCTGCCGCTGGTCGGACTCTGGCCTCTTGGCCCTGCCTCCGTTCTCGATACTGGCCGGTCCTTTCCCGGCCTGCCTCCTCCGCGTCCAGCGCTTCGAAGATCCTCTTGCTGCACACCGCGTTGTGCGCGTGGCCAGCCAGCACCCGGCCGTGCTTGGCGATCGAGACGCACCCTGGGCATCCCGGCGTTGCGCCCAGCCGCTCGACGTCCGCCTTGAGGACGTACATCCTCCTCGGCGCCTGCGGCTGCGGCGACACCACCACAATTGGTGGCGGACCGACCTCTCCAGGTCCGACGATGGCCCGCGGCGCGCTTGCCGCACGCGGAGCCACGTCCCACGGCAGGCCCTTCAGGCCATCCCAGCCCGCCGTGATCCACTTCTCGCTCTGCGGCAGGCTGCGAAAGCCGACCGCCTTCTTCACGCCGTCGCTCGTGATGACCATCATCGAGCCGTCGCGCGGGTGGTGGCCGATGTAGCGAGCCTCCACCATCTGCTCCTCCAGCGCGTTCTTCCTCGCGCGCTCCCCGGCGAACCGCGCCATCAAGCGTTCGCCGAAGAGCGGGACCGGCTTCCTCCACTGCCGTCCCGTGAGCCGCTGAAGAGCGGTCTTGCCGTCCTGGCCGCGCCGGTATCGGTTGATTACCGATGCGGCGTGCTCCGGCAGGTGCGCTAGCACCGGGTGCTTGTCCTCCACCTTGACGCCCAGCTTGGACTCCAGGTCCATCTTGAGCGCCCGCACCTGCTTCTTGATCTCGCGCACCGTGACCTCGATCTCCCCATTGGCCTGATGATCGGCCGGTGCCGATTCCTGGGGAATGGCCTCGAGGCCAGGAACCTCCTCCACCGCACGCCTCTTGACCAGCAGGATCGCTGGCTCGCCGTCGGACTTGTTGACAATCTTCCTGTAGCCCAGGATCCTTAAGAAGCGTGCAAAGAACTTGATGGCGTAGGCGTCGTCGCCCTTCTTCTCCACGAATGTCGCTGCCATCATCTTCGAGCGCCGATCCCTAAGTACCAGCATCGGCATGGTGTCCGCGTCGTCCTGGCCCATGAAGGCGTAGTCGGACGAGACCACCGGCACCGCCGTCTCGTCGTCCTCCGGTGCGCGGAGATGCGGCTGGCCTTGGCCCTTTGCCGCAATACACACGCGACACCAGCTGCGATAAGTCGCGTGTCCCATCGCCTCGTGTTCGTCGATCTCCCTCTGAGAGGGCTCATGAGGTGCCTTCAGCACTCTCGGGCGAGCCTCCTCCTCGCCCTCGTCGGCCTGCTGTCCATCAGGAGCAGCTGGCAAAGCGTCGGCCGCAGCAGCTGCCGCTGGCTGAAAACCCGGCGGTCTCACGTCGGAAGGTCCCGACCCCGCCGCTGCCGCCCCCGCAGCCGATGCCGCCGGGGGCCGTGGTATTAAGTCCTCCAGTGGGCTTACGCCGAGGGCTGCCTCCTGGGGACTGTCTTCTCGAGGATCTCCAGCAGCTCCTCCTTCGACTTGCCGCTGAGGAGCTCCACCAGCTCGGACTTCGACTTCGCCGAAAGTCCCTCCTCGAGAGGAGCAACCGAGCCATGTTGGCCCTTCTTGAGGTAGAAGTTGTAGACGCCCTGCTCGCGATAGACCGGCAGCATCTGGTGCTTCGCCGCCTTCGCCTCCTTCTCGAGCATGCCTACCACGCGCTTGCCGATTGGGCTCTTCTCGTGGAATATCCAGCCGCCATTGCGGCCCAGGAATGAACACTGTCCAGCTCCTGCTGCCTGCCCCACCGAGATCAACGGCTTGTGCACGTTCGTCACGCGTCCCTTGAGTGCTCGTAGCACTCCGTACTCGTCCTCCGCCTTGAGCTGCAAGCTGCCCTCGTCCGGGACGAGCTCACCACTGGCCGTACGATACGTGCTGCCGTTGCCCTTCATTCCCGTCGGCGGCGCGAAGCCCCGAGGGAATGCTGAGATAGCTGCGCCGCTGTCCCAGTTGAACTTCATCCAGTCGTCCTGCGCGAAGGGGGAGAGATCGACCGCCGCCACGCCGCGGCCGCTGCCGCTGGCGAGCTCCAGGCAGTCCAGGCTGCCCATGTCCAGAGCGGCGACCTCCGCTTCAGGCTCCTCCTCCAGGCTGCCTGCCGCCTTGCCGCCGGCCTTGCCACCGCGGCTACCGACTTTACCACCAGCGCTTGCCCCCGTTGCGGATCCAGTTCCAGCCCTCGTACTCGATCCCTGCTCTCTCTTCCAGCAGTCGGATGCCTTGTGGCCCCATCTCTCGCAGTTCCGACAGTAGCCGTCGAAGCGCCCGCTGGTGCTTCGAGGTGCCGTGTGCCCTGAACCACGGCCCGAACCCGTCGGGGATGTGCGGGAGCCTGAGTATGATCCGTTCGTCGATTTGCTCTTCCCCTTCGGCTCCTGAGTCTTGCCTTTCCCTTTGCTCTTGCCGTCCTTGCCTTTGCCTTTGCCTTTGCCCTTCGGGGCTCCGAATGACCCGACGTCCATGTCGTCCGGATGATGTGCCCGCGCACGGATCGATGGCTCCTTGATCTTCACGCCGGTCCGAGCCTCCACGATCGTCATCACCTCGTTCAGACTGTCCTGGAACGTGACGAGCCGATGCTTGTTGAGTACGAGGTGGTTCTCGATGTCCTGAGGCACGAGCATCTCGAGGGCCGCCATCTTGATATCCTCCGGCAGCTCGGCTAGACCATCTTCTCCTTGGCGGCGTTCGTACCTGCCTATCTGCTGGATCCACTTCTCTAAGGCTGATCCCAGCTCGTCCGCGCTGCACTTCGGAGGCGAGATGATCGACCTCAGGATTAGCCTCTTCCTCGGACCTGTCGTCGGATCCCACCTGCGGTGGAGCTTCCGCCAGGCTTCGAGACCGTTCCCATCGGGGGCGCCCGTCACGAGGTCGTTGCTCTCGCTGCCGTCCGCCGTCGTGCTGATCAGCGCCGCGTACAGCTGGTTGACCTTGGTCTCCAGCTCTGGTACTCCGTCGTGCGCCGCCTGTGCCCCCTCGATCGTCACGGGGCGTTCGGCTTCTGCAGCCCACCGAAGAACGGGACGGAAGCTCTCTCCGTACACACCTATCACGTAGTTCTCCATCTTGCGATTCCAAGCCCCGAACTTCTCTTGATCGTCGCCCATCGTCGTGGGCTTGCCAATCCCCTTCGTGTCGACGAGACCTTGAGCGGCTCCTCCCGCGCTCGACGCGCCTCTGATCTGCTCGCCCATACGTTCTATCGCCTGCGGAATTGCCGCGAGGCCTCCTGCTACTTGTTGCTGAAGCCGCTGATTCTCGTTCTCCAGCCTCCTCATCTCGTCGGCGGTCTGACTCATTCGAGCCGCGAACTCCTGCCTCAGCAGTTCGAACTGCTGCCGAACCTGCTCGTCCATGCTTGACAGCGTGTCTCTCGGCGAGCTCCTCCCTGCTCTCAGCTATCTCCTGCCTCGTACGCTCGAGGTCCGTGATCCGTCCTAGGACTTCCTTCTGCGTTCTCTCGACAACGTCTGAGGAGTTCTCCGACGGATGGTCCTCGATGTGCGCGAGGTCACGAAGCCTGTCGCCTGCCTCCCTCAAGTCGTGCTTGAACTGGAGCTGCTTGCGCCTGGTCTCAATCGCTGCGTCGCTCCTCTTGCCGCGCCTGCGGCCACTCTTCCCGGCCCCTGCCGGTTGCTCGGTCGCTGCCGAGCTCGCTGCGGTCGATGCCGCCCTCTTCCAGCCTCGAGCCTCCTGCCAGCTCGCCGTGGCGCCCGCGGCCGCGGCGCGCCGAGGCCTTGGTGGGGTCGGCAGCAGTGAGTGGCCAGCTCACGCTACCATGATGAGATAGTATGCCGATGGACAACAATATCTCTTTTCATCTTGAGCCAAAATGGGCGCACGGAGGAGGGTGTCAGAATCAGTGGAGACGGGAGTGGGGGGAGGGTTGGGGAGGGTCGGGAAAGGGTGATATGTGCATATGTATATATATGTATATGTATATACGTATGTATATGTATATAAATGTGTATACATATATATATACACATATATATATGTGTGTGTGTGTCCACCACCGCGCCGATGGGCACGTAGTGGGCGTGCCCTTAGGTCCTGGAGCCAATCCCCTAAACCTCACTCCTGAGGAGTCCTCGATGGGCCCGAACCCCGAGCGCTCGTCAGTCGGTGATCCCTCCCCCCCAACCTCCTTATCACCCGAAGGGTGGTCGTATGAGCGCAGATGTATACATATACAAATAGTTGTACACTAACACCCCGCAGTTTCAGAAACGCATGTTTTCCGTTTGTTCCCCGTCCTCCTACTCCTCCTCCTTCTTTTCCTCCTCCTTTTCCGCCTCTTCCTCCTCCTCCTCCTCCTCCTGCTCCTCCTCCTCGTCCCCCTCCTCCTCCTCCTCCCCCTCCTCCTCCTCCTCCTCCTCCTCCTCCTCCTCCTCCTCCTCCTCCTCCTCCTCCTCCTCTTCGTCCTCCTCCTCCTCCTCCTCCTCCTCCTCTCCCTCCTCCTCCTCGAAATCCCTGTCATCGTCCTCCTCCTGCTGATGCTGCTGCTCCTCTCCTGCCGCCGGTGGGTCGCGGGTGGGTCGCCGGTTAGGTCGCGGGTGGGTCGCAGGTGGGTCGCGGGGTGGGTCGCCGGGTGGGTCGCGGGTGGTTCGCGGGGTGGATCGCGGGTGGGTCACGGGTGGGTCGCGGGGTGGGTCGCGGATCCCGGGTCGCGGGGTGGGTCGCAAGTGGGTCGCGGGTGGGTCGCGGGGTGGGTCGCTGGGTGGATCGCGGGTTAACGCGGGGTGGGTTGCGGGGTAGGTCGCTTGTAGGTCGTGGGTGAGTCGCGGGGTGGGTCGCTTGTAGGTCGTGGGTGGTTCGTGGGTGGGTCGCGGAGTGGGTCGCGGGTGGGTCGCAGGGTTTGTCGCGGGGTGGGCCGTGGGTGGGTCGCGGAGTGGGTCGCGGGTGGGTCGCAGGGTGGGTCGCGGGGTGGGCCGTGGGGTGGGTCGCGGGTGGGTCGCGGGGTGTGTCGCGGGTGAGACGACGACAAGACCACAAAATTAGCCTGGCGAAGAGCCCAGCCCCCTTTGAAACATGAGGCGACTACAAGCAGGACCGCTCAATACACGAGAACACGTGGAGGGAGCTGCAGTACGCCCTGAAAGATTCGCCAGGGACATGACCATGGCGCCCCGAAGACGGTCAGAGGTGTCTGGGAAAAGGTCGGGAGGCGGTATGCGAACGCTGCCACTGGGGCCTTCGGGGGAGCTCCATAGGGGCCACGAAACGTGTAACGGGAGTGCCGAAATGGTCGGTCAGCGGTTTGCGAACGCTGCCACTGGGGCCTTCGGTGGAGATCCCTAGGAGCCACGAAAAGTGTGAGAGATGTGCCGAAATGGTCGGGTGCGGTATGCGAAGGCTGCCACTGGGGCCTTCGGTGGAGCTCCCTAAGGAGCACGAAACCTGTGAGGGGTGCGCCGAAATGGGCGGGGATGGTATGCGAATGCTGCCACTTGGGCCTTCGGTGGAGCTCCGTAGAAACCACGAAACGTGTGAGGGGTGTGCCGAAATGATTGGGAAACGGTATGCGAAGGCTGCACCTGGGGCGAAGGGTGAAACTCCGTAGGAACCACAAAGAATGTAAAAGGTGTGCCGAAATGATCGGGGGGCGGTTTGCGAACGTTGCCGCTGGGACATTCGGTGGAGCGCTCTGCGGGGCCACGAAACGTGACAGGGGTGTGCCGAAATGATCGGGGAGCGGTATGCGATCGCTGGCACTGGGGCCTCAGGTGGAGCTCCCTAGCGGCCACAAGACGTGTGATGGGTGTGCCGAAATGGTCGGGGGGCTGTGTGCGAACGCTGCCACTGGGGCCTTCGGTGGAGCTCCATAGGGCACGAAACGTGTGAGAGGTGAACCGAAATGGTCGGGGGGGTATGCGAACGCTGCCACTGGGACCTTCGGTGCAGCTCCCTATGAGGCCACGAAGCGTGTGACGAGCATGCAATAAAGATGGTAAGGGTGATACTTAAATGTATGTGATATAAAGATGGTGATGCTGACGAGGAGGAGACGACGGAGGAGGAGGAGGAGGAGGAGACTGGAGGAGGAGGAGGAGTAGGAGGAGGAGGAGGAGGAGGAGGAGGAGGAGGAGGAGACTGGAGGAGGAGGACGATGACAGGAGAAGGTGCAGAAGGAGGAGGAGGAGGAGCGCGGCGCTGCGAATTCAAAAAACGAGGGCCCAACTCCACGGGAGGGCTGGGAGCGACAGGGAGAATCCGCACCGCGGGAGGCCACTTGAGCCACGCACCTGGGAACAGTTTAAGACCGATCGCACCCCCCTCACTCTGAGAAATATGTATATATATAGTATGTCACATCATACATGTATATGTACTTATATGTGTACATTAGATATAACAACTATATAAACATTATCGCATATGAGATTTATGTGTCTATATATACATATATATATATATGTGTGTGCATGTGTGTGTGTGTGTGTTTGAATGCATGCATGCAGGGCTGCCGGCGGTGGTGGCAAGGAGGATCCGGCACGAGCGATCGACGGTGCAGGCAAGACGCTGCTGGGTTTCGTGGCCGCTGGCATGACATCTCGCGGCAGGGGGGATCCGAAAACACACCCCGACCCCGTCCGAAGGACCCTTGGGAGGATCGAGGAGAGGAAGAGGGAGCAAGCTAGGTGCGCTCGCACCATATCTGAAATCCTATCCCTCCCTCCCATCCCTTCAAATGTTTTTGATTATTATTCTATCCGCTGACGCGTGTCGTAGCCGGCCTGGAACTCAAACAACAAACATCGTCTCAAACGCAATCGGAGAAGGGGAGCTGCGCACCTAGAGGAGGTGGCGGGTAATCAAGAGGATTCGCAGGAGGAAGAGGAGGAGGGGGAGAAGGAGGAGGAGGAGGAGGAGGAGGAGGAGGAGGAGGAGGAGTTGATGGAGGAGGAGGAGGAGGAGGAGGAGGAGGAGGAGGAGGAGGAGGAGGAGAGGAGGAGGAAGGAGGGTGACGAGGACGAACAGCAGCAGCAGCAGGACCTGGAGAGGGAGGAGCGTGTGGAGCAGGAAGACCGTAAGCGAAGGAGGGGAAATGAGGGGGTCGACAACAATGCAGAAAGTGACTACGTACCAGACTTCCCCAACCCAACCCGAAAGCCCGAATTTCGGGTTCGGGGGGTGCGGGTTACGTATCTCTTGTTTTCAATGTTCCGCGACCCCCCCCACTGGAAATGGAGGGCAGATTGGGGCCTTCGGCTTGGGTTGGGGTGGTTTGGTGGGTGGTGAGAAAGACCGCGTGGTTCCCCGTGTGTGTTCTCCCCTCCTGAAGCCCTCCACCGTCGTGGGACGGAGGAGGAGGAGGAGGAGGAGGAGGAGGAGGAGGAGGAGGAGGAGGAGGAGGAGGAGAAGGGGGCGGAGGATGAGGGGAAGGAGGAGGAGGAGGAGGAGGAGAAAGAGGAGGAGGAGGAGGAGGAGGAGGAGGAGGAAAACGAGGAACAGGAGAGGTTGAGGGAACGAAAGAAGTGGATCTGAATACCTGACTTCCTCTGGCCGCCCAAAGCACGCTGTGGGCCATTGGAGACACTCCCGGATGCCTCCCTGGAGCCGCCCTGGAATCCTGCCCTCCCTGCCTGCGGATGCGGAAGCACTGGCGTTTTGAGGCGACCGACTCGCAGAGATGCCCGCACCTGGCAGTACATGGCAGAAGTGGGAGGGCGGAGAGCGGGCGGGGAACGGCGGCGAGGGGGCAGGGGAAAAGTGGAGACTGACACGGCGAGGGGGGGGGCCCGGAGCGGTCCAAGAGGTCAACGCGAAACGTCGAAAGTTTGCGTCGACATGCAGGTTTGCGTCTTCTCCGAGGCATGGGCAGGGCGGGAAGAAGAATGAAATGGGCCTGTTTTCCACCACCACCACCACCATAAGTTGGAGGGGGGGAGAAGGAGGAGGAGGGAGGAGGAGGAGGAGGAGGAGGAGGAGGAGGAGGAGGGAGGAGGAGAGGAGGAGAGGAGAGGAGGAGGAGGAGGAGGAGGAGAGAGAGGAGGAGGAGGTGGACCCCCTGCCCCTCCTGCTTGTGGCGGCGGCGGTGGAAAGCAGGCTCACCAGACGCGAGGTGGGTCGGCCCGCGCCGCGCTTTTGCCCAGGCCGCGGGCACCAGGTGGAGACCAGGGTCCGGGCGAGCTTCGATGCCTGCGGCTCGGGCGCGGCGCGGTGGGGGTGTGGGGCAGGGCGGCAGGGCGCGGACAGAGGAGGAGGAAGAGAGGGGAGGGAGGGGGAGAGAGGGGGGAGGGGGCGGAGAGGGGGGTGGGGCTGAGTGGAGGGGCGGCGCGGTGGGGGTCCGGGGCAGGGCGGGAGGGCGCGGACCGAGGAGGAGGAAGACAGGGGGAGTGAGAGGGGGAGGGGGCGGAGAGGGCGGCGGGGCTGAGTGGAGGGGCAGCGAGAGGGGGGGCCAGCTCCGGGGGGGAGGCCTCGGCCCGAGACTGGCGACGCACCGCCGATCGATCGCGGGAGCTCCCCCGATCAGCAAATCTCCGCCCGCTCCTGGACGGCGCGGGCTGTGGGGCCCCGACCGGTGATGAGTGGGCGATTGGGGCCGACGCATCCCCCCGATCGTTGCCCCTGAGAGTGGAGGGGGAAGGAGGTACAGTATTCGGCCTGACCCAAGGAGCGACAAATCCGCCGACCCTGTCGGCTTGTGTGAGGGGCTTCTCCGTTCGCGTCGTGCTTTCTTTCCTGCTCGACATCAGCAGAGTCGCACCCAGCCGCCCCCATCCAGTCATTTCCGTTCGCATCGTGCCTTCTCCTCCTCTAGCCGCATCCAGCTTCCACTCACCGCTCTTCCGCTCTCCGTCAGCAGAGTCCCTTTCCTTGCACATGCCGTGCCAAGCAATGGATTGAACGTCGTCAATACTTCGAGGGGAAGCCCCTTCCCTTTTTCCTTCCCCGGTGCAGTGGGGGGGGGGAGGCGGACCGGGGGGTCCTGGGGGGGGACCGGGGGGCCCCCGGGACCCTTGTTCAGGAATCATTGGTAAAGAAGTCTTACTGAGGAACCTTCACTATGGAAATATTACCAAAGAGTTGCGATTAAGGAGTATGGAATAAGACAGTTGAATTAAGACATCTGAGTTGTGGAATCTGTATTCAGGAATCTTCATCAAGGACGGATTACCCCAGAATCTGTATTCAGGAAACTGCATTAACGAATGCGTACTAACGAACGAAAGGGATCCTCATTCAGGAACCCTTTTCGAAAAGAAACTTAACACGAGGAACCCATACGATGGAATCATTGCTAAGGGGTCCTTCGCAAGCAATATGGATTATGGAACCCTTGCCCGGGAATCTATATGAAGGAACCTGCATCCTGGAACCCTTACTAAGGAATCCTCTGTAAGGCATATGGCTTAGGGAACCCTTACGAAGTCCATCATTACCAAGGAATCCTCACTGAGGATTTCTCACGGAAGAATCATTACTGAAGATGCCCTACTGGGGAACATGGACGATTGAAGAAATCTTCTCTAAGGAACCCGTACGATGGAACCCATAGCAGGGAGTTTGTTACAAGGAATCCTTATCAAGGAAATCGTCATAAGGAATCACAATTCAGGAATTGTATAAACATACATCTTGGTAAACGATCTTTCCAATAATCTGCATTTCAGAACTGTAACTAAATATTCGGTCTTAAAGAGAACGTGCGAAAGAAATTGTATTACGAAGTTATTCGTAAGGAACGTGATCGCGGTCAAGATGCTGCCAAAAACGTGCTCGGCGCTGGGGCGAAAACGCCACGTTTGAAACAAATGTGCGCGGCGCCGAAGCGAGAATGCAAAATACTGCCGTGGCACGGGCCCCAGACCGCCAACCCAGAATCCCCCGCCCTCCAACACCAGCCTTCGGGTGGGGGGGGCACCACCAGCAAGGCAAGGCGAAAGCAGTGCCCCGACGGAGGAGGAAGGAGGAGGAAGGAGGAGGAAGAAAGAAGATGGAGGGAGGAGGAAGGAAGGAGGAGGAAGGAGTGAGGAGGAGAGAGGAGGAGAAGGGAGGAGGATGAGGAGGAAAAGGCGGAGGAGGGGAGGAGGAGGAGGAGGAGGAGGAGGAGGAGGGAGGAGGAGGAGGAGCAGGAGGAGGAGAAAGGGGGGAGGAGGAGAGGAGGAGGAGGAGGAGGAGGAGGAGGAGGGAGAGAGAGAGAAGGAGGAGAAACGGGGAGGAGGGAGAAGAAACACGAGGAGGAAGGAGGTGGAGGAGAGAGGAGGAGAAGGAGGAGCGGGAGGAGGAGGAGGACGAGGAGGACGAGGAGGAGGAAAACGAGGAGGAAAAGGAGGAGGAGAGAAGAGGAGGGAGGAAGGGGTGGCGGGGTGACGCCGGCGGCCCACGGGCCTGCGGCTCGGCGGGCGCGCTGTTGAACGCCGAGACGGGTTCCTGCCAGGCCCCGGGGGGCACCAGCGGCGGGGTCTCCTCCAGAGCGGGGGGGCGGAGGAGAGGCACGGCGCATCTCCCGGTTTCTGCGCCCACCTCCCCATCTCCCACTCCTCCTCCTGCTCCCCCTCCTCCTCTTCCCCTCCTTCCCACATTCCGATCCCCCCCCTCTGCCTCCTCCCCCTCTTCCTCCACCTCCTCCGTTTACCCCTCCGCCTCCTCCTCCTCCTCCTCCTCCTCCTCCTCCTCCTCCTCCTCCTCCTCCTCCTCTTCCATATTTTTTCCTTGACGCGGGGGCAGCACGTCGAACTGCTGGACGTTCGCCGGTCGCCGGCAGGCAGGCGAAAACAAAAATTAACAGATTTTACAAGGGCTCCGCGGCTCTGCCTGCGACTCAGCCCGGGCCGAAAGAGTTGCCCACGAAGGCGCGACTTCGCCTCGAGACTGGACTGGGCGCTCACGGAGGATCTTTCCCCCTGGACCCCAGGCACGCGCGCGGACTCAACGCGCGGGCCAGCCGGCGGCGGAGGGGCGGCCCCGCTGCGGCGCCCAGCGGCCTGGGGTTCGGCCGGGCGCCCGTCGGCAGCGGCGGGGCGCCGGCGCCGGCGGTGCTGCGGGCAGGGCTCACGCCGTGCCGGGACTGGCTGCCGCCGCGGCGTGGGCCTCCCGCGCCAATTTCGCGGCGACCGTCACCCCCGCCTCGATGTCCAGGCCCGCGCGCAGTCCGGCGAGGATGGCCGCCGACGGGAACTGCCTTGGCGTGGCGGCAGCCCTCCAGACGGTGGGGCCCGTGGCGGGGGATAGCCTCCCTGCACTGTGGGCACGGCAGCACGTAGGCGGTCGCGCGCACGGTGAGGCGGCCCTGGAGGCGCAGCTGCTCCTGCGCCCGGATGGCTGACCGCGGGGCCGATGTCGTGGTCGCCGCCTGGATCGCCGTGCCGTCGCCCCGCGGTGGTAGGCGGCCGCCTCGCGAGTGCGCAATCCCAGCTCAACCTCTGCCGGCCGGGGGTCAACGGCCTCCGTGATGCAAGTGCGAGTTGCGCCGCTTCCTGCCCGCCCGCGCTGGCGCGTGTGCGGGTTCCTGATACCTGTGGAGAAACATCTTCGAGTACTCGGGGATGGCGCGCACTGTCCACATCCACGTGGGGGCCGTCGGCGCCGCGATACGCGCAACCGGGCCGGGCTGGGATCACGGCGCGGGGGACTCGATCCTAGCCGCCAATGCCGCCGCTGCTCGGAGGGTCTGCGTGGAGAGTCGCCGCGGGAAGCCGAGCTCCCGGAGGAGGAGGATCCTCGGCATAGGCGCGTCGATGTCCAGGAGCCGGCTGGCCCACCGGTCCTGGACAGCGTTCAACCGCGCCTCCCACTCGTGGCGGACGATGTGGAGGGGCGCCGCCCAGCACGCCTGCGGTCGGACTCTGGCGTCTAGCGCGCGAAGGGCCACCGTCATGGGCAGCCCGAGGAGCTCCAAGGCCGTGAGGAGGGCCATCCAGCCTCGCATTGCGCGCGCACGTCGTGCTGCATGAGCGCCGTCATGCGCGCACCTTCGTCGATGGGGGCGCCCACGCACGTGCGCTCATCGACGTACTGCGCGCCATCGTGCGGGAGGCGGGTGCGGAAGCCCTGTGCCAAGCATTCCTTCTTGCTCGGCCCGTAGCGAATTTCCGCACTCCGCACGCAAGCTGTCCGCCGCGACCTGCAACGCCCGCGAGCCCACGGCCTGGGCACCCCATGAGGAGCATCGCAAGGCGCTGTCGCCCATGAACTGCGCCAGGCAAATCCTCGTGGGGGCTGCGGCGTCGACGATCCAGAGCCTGTCGGCGTCGGAGGTTGCCTCGGTCACGACCTGGTCCCAACTCTTCTCCCCCGCTGCTGCCGCCCTCGCCGCCGTGCGATCGGGCTCGGTCGCATCGCCCGTGCCGCGGCGGCTCCAGTGGTACGCGGGCACAGCCTCCTCCGGCGGGTCGAGGCCCACGCCAACGTGGGCCGCTGCGATGGCGACCGGGAAGCGCCTGGCTCAGCACGCAAAGAAGGCCGGCGCTAGCCGCCGCCCTTCTGGCAGCCTGTAGCGAGGGGCTGTAGCGCTGTGGCGACATGGCCGGAGGTGACGCTGACAGAGGAGTCGTGGATCATGGCTGCTGCAAGCGCTCGGTCCTCTCCCTAAAGGCCTCATCCTCCTCTTCTTCTTCTTCCTCCTCCTCCTCCTCCTCCTCCACCTCCTCCTCCTCCTCCCCCTCCCCTCCCCTCCCACATTCCCCTCCTCCTCCTCCTCCTCCTCCTCCTCCTCCTCCTCCTCCTCCTCCTCCATCAACTCCTCCTCCTCCTCCTCTTCCTTGTTCTCCTCCCCCATCCGCCCATTCCACCCTCGGCTAGGACGATATGGGTACTGGGAGAGGGAGGAGGAGGAGGAGGAGGAGGAGGAGGAGGAGGAGGAGGAGGAGGAGGAGGAGGAGGAGGAGGAGGAGGAGAAAAGGAGGAGGAGGAGGAAGAGGAGGAGGAGGAGGCGGCGGCACACCTCCTCATCGACAACGTGGCATCCCATATAAAAAACAGCTCACGGAAACTTCTTGCCGTCCCCGTCGCGCCCCATCCGCCACCCGTGCCTCTAGGCACGGAGTGGGCGTGACCCCTCTGAGCATCAATCCTCAATCCTCACTCCTGAGGGGCCCCTTAGGGGCCAGGACCCCAAACTGCCGAACCTTCTGAGGCTTGTCGCGTGTCCCCTAGGGCTTCTCGCGGCTTCTCGCGCATTCTCGGAGACATGAGGGCCCCAAGACGGGCCAAGAGGGCTCCAAGAGGGCTCCGAAGACGGTCCAAGGGGGCTCCGAGTCGCCGAGCGATCGGCAACAGATGCCCAAAACGGCCCGAAGACGGCCCAAGAGGCATCCAGGGCGTCACAACACAACAAGCCTCCAAGAGCACTCCCAAGAGGGCCACAAGAGGCCAAAACCATTGATGTCCATTAGGTTTGCGAAATATTGTAGCGTTTTCACGTTTTCGTCGCCACGACGCTCCAAGACGGCCCAAGAGCCCTCCAGGACCGCCTCCTGGTGGACCGGAAGGCCCCCAAGAGCACCCCGAGACGGCCCGAAAGGACGCCCAAAAAGCACCCAAGACGGCCCCAGACGGCCCCACAAGGGGCCCAACAGGGGGAACCTGGACCGAAAATTCTAGCCTTTCGCTCCGAGAGGGTCGCCAGAAGCCCCAAGGCTCGCCCAGGGGGCCCCGCGAGGCGCTCACGAACCCCCTAAGGGGCCCTCGGAGGCCCCCCCGAAGCCCCCGAGAGGCAACCAACATCCAAGAGACCTCTGTCGTCGTCGTCGTCGTGGTCGTCGTCGTCGTCGTGGTCGTCGTCGTCGTCGTGGTCGTCGTCGTGGTCGTCGTCGTGGTCGTGGTCGTCGTCGTCGTCGTCGCCGTCGTCGTCGTGGTCGTCGTCGTCGTCGTGGTCGTCGTCGTCGTCGACTCCTCTTCGCCCCCGTATCATAATCGTCGGCGTCCTCCTCCTCCTCCTCCTCCTCCTCCTCCTCCTCCTCCTCCTCTTCCCCGCGTTCCTCCTCCTCCTCTTCATCTTTCTGTTTTCCTCATATCAATATTCCCCCTCCCTCTTCGACCGATAGCGAAGTATCTGCCTCGACATGCCTCAACTGGCAAATTACTGGCATCACTTCAAGAATGTACACGATCTACAACAACAGTTTGCAACGTGCTGACGAAATCCCTCAAGTGGTGTGTGAGTGGTACCACTTGAAGCAGGCAGAATTTACACATCAAATGGCACCCGGGGGATACAGACTGTATGCCTCGAGTGATACGTCCATAATACCAGTGAAAGCATGAAGACGCGAATTACCAACTGACACACGAATGGTACCACTCGAACGGCAACGAAATTGACGATTTCGTAGCAGCTGTCTGGACTCACTTGAAGCATGCGGACGACATGCCTGCAGCAACACATGAGTGGAATCACCCGATGCATACAGGCGACATACCTTAAATGATTAGTTCGTCGGTGCGGGCTGCAGTACACCGGCGATGTGCCTCAAATGGTACTTGTCTGGTGCACCGTGAGGCATACACAAGACATGCAATCACAAGTGCTTCGTCGGTACCACTTGGGGCAAACAGGAAACGTGCCTCAAGTGGCGCATGGCTGGTGCCCATTCAAGCATGCAGACGACATGGCTCATGTGGCACTTGTCAGGTTTCCACACATTACGACCTCAATACACGAAGGAAGAGGATGGGCAGGAGAAGGGGCAGAGGGTACACTTAAGCGTCCACCTTACGTTGACCCACTGTTCCTTGCGATGTCGCGCGGGCCTCGTCGCCCGCGAAGAGGGTTATGCAAACGATGTCTTGTTTTGTTTTTATCCTGGGGCCCCTCCGCGAGGGCCGTCGCGGCGATGGTGGCAGCGACGCGAGAATGGCGACGGTGAAGCGGACATGGCGCTTGCTATCAGTGCCGAAAGTGCATTTCGATGTCCAGTCAGATCTGCCCCACTGTATAAAACTTACCGAAGTGTCGAAGAATGCAAAGTGTCCCTACCTTTCTACACACATGGAATCATTCATTGTTCGCGTCGTGCGCCGAGCGCGGGAGTCTGCGAGCCCGCATGGAACGTCAATGGTTTAGACCCAATCCGGAAGACACGCCACGCGTCGAAGCAGTTGAACGCGAGCCCCAAAGGCCGCACATATGCTAAGCAGGAAATTGCAAGCACGGTAACTTCAGCACTGGTTTGTCCCATGCGCCGGGCGCGAGTACATGCTGATATTATCCCCACCGAAATCACTCTCTGGCGATCGCAACGGCAAATGACCCATATCTTTGTTCCAGCCATCAAGCAATCGCAACATGTACACGGATTCCTTATTGCTCGCGAGTCCACGCGGCTCTTCGGGGGAGCCGCTGCCCCGCCGGCACCGACATCAGCGCGCTCGGCAACACAAGCATGAAAACCACAGTCGTCGAGAAGAAAGCGGATCGATTCAGCCAGCGACTTCAGCGTCTGCGCAAAGTTCAGCGGCGCCACGGGCCTTTGCTGACCTTTGCGTCCCCGTTGCAACCCATGCCCCAGCAGGCAGCCCGCGCCCGGCGCCCCGGCGCCGCGCGCCCTGGGCGGCATCAATCGACGCGCCTCAGGCGGCGACCAGGCTGACAACGGCTCCTCGGCAGCCCTTTCGAAATGCTCTCAATCGCCTTCCACTCCTCGCGCGGCCATCGCAGCTGATCGCGGCGCCGCTCGCACGGGGGGGGCTCGACGTCCGCCGACGGCTTCAGAACGACGGCGGAGTGGGCCCTTCAAAGCGCGCCTCCGCCGTGCAACTCGGACTTCTGCACTGGCTGCGCGTCCGGTTGCTTGGCTCCGCGCACTGAGGGCGCCAGCAATCGTGGCGCCTGAGAGCGCGCGCACTGTTGCCGCGCTCCTCGCGCTGTTCCGACGGGAACTCCGCCTCCGACTTGCCCGCGTTGCAGAGGCCGCGCGGCCGCCGCCACTGCCGCGCACCTCCTTCGCAGGGCGAGCCCTGCAGCTAGTGGCGCCCCTCGCGCGGGAAGGACCCCGCCCCCCTCTTGGCCCGCGGAGCGCGCTTCGAACGCAGCTCCGCAGTCGGCTCTTTGCAGCTCGCCTTTAAGTGCACTGCGGGCCCCTGCGCCCCCCGCACGTCTAGCCGCTTCGCCCGGCGCGCTGCGGGCGTGAACAATCGCGGCGCCTGGGGATGCAACCGCGCCTGCCGCGGCCGCTCCACTGCCCCAATGGGAACATCGCCTCTGAATTGCCCGTCTTGCAGATTCCGCACGGCAGCGCCTCCTCCAGCGCTCGCCCGCGCCGAAGGAAACGCGGGAGCCCACGTCGCCTGCGAAGCAACTTGGGCTCGGAAAAGTCGCCCCGCTGCTTCTTCGAGCGGCGGCCGTGGCACTCGCGCTTCAGCTTCGCACCCGAGGCAGACGGCGCCTCGATTTCGGCGGCGACGCCCCCGCGCGGGCTCGGCGCGCCCAGACTTCGGCAACGCGTCTTCGCGCATCCTGCACGGGCGGCGCCCCCCCGCATCCACGTCGACAGCGTCGCCCGCGCAGTCGGGGCCGCGGCGCGGGCAACGTCGTTGACGGCCGGGGCGAAGGACCCACTCGACGCACTCGAGGTCGCAAGTTGGATATCCCGTGCCTTTCTCGCGGAGCTTAGGGAAATGCGGCCGGCACCCCCCCGCCGCCGCCTGTGCGCTCCAAACGCTACCAGGTCGCATATTTAAGCGACGACTCGTTTTGCTGGCTCTGGCGGCATGCTCGCGCCAGCAACCTCAGTCGCCGAGATAAGCCCGTCCGCGTTGAACCTCGAAAAGAAGAGTCTGGCCATGCTTGCGCCCCCAGATGAAACGACAGCGGACTGAACTGTTGCGCCACCAGCAAGCCCCCCGCCTCTGCGACACGCGATAAGGCGACGCGACCACTCCTGGCCGTGGATTGCGACGGCGGGCAACTCTCGTCGCCCAGATCTGGCATGCCTGCGCGCGACCGTCTGCCCCGTTGCCGATCCGACGGCGGGGCTGACATTCGGCGCTAGAGCGCAGCCATTGCGCGAAATCTCACCGGAGCACTTGTTGCCCAAGGGCCAGCAAGTCGCGGCGGGTCTCCTTAACGACACATCGGCGCCGGAACGATCGTTCTGCTTCTCCATGGGCGCCGCCATCTCCACGCGCAAAACTCCTTGGGAAGATCAGGCATTCCAACATCCCCACCAGTAACGCAACTCTGTCTGGCGAGATCTCTGTCCGTCGGCTGCCTGCCCTTCAAGATGCACATCGCACCGTGCTGCGATCCCGGTTGCGACCACGACTGCTACTATGATTGCGACGACGATGACGACAGCGACCACGACTGCGATCGCGACTACAATCGCGCTGGCAACCGCAATTGCGCACGCTACTACAATCACGAAGACAGCAACAGCCACAACCAAATATCCCAGTTGCTCTTTTGGCGACAGGTGGCCTAAGGAGGGCCTCCCCTCTTCCACAACCCTTCTTCCCTGAGGTGTCAGAAGGTCCTTTCTCTCGCCCACTGGGAGGGCCAATTTTAAACACCCCCCACGAGGGTCGTGGCCACCGAGGGGAAGGGGGGGGGGGGGCGAAGGGAATCGATGGCCCCCCCTCTTTTGACCGACCGCCTCCAAGATGGCCCACGGTGGCGCTCCAAGGCCTCCGAGAAGCCCCCGAGAGAGTTCCAAGAGCGCCCGAAGAGGCCCCGAAAGGTCTCCAAGAGACACCCGAAAGGCACCCAAGAGGCCCCCGAGCAGGCTCTGAGAGGCCAAGACGACCGCCAAGATGGCTCGGATAGCCCAAGCTGGCTCAAGATGGCCCCCAAGATGCTCCAAAAGGCCCTGTAGTGGTACCGCCCCAATGAGGCGGTACCACTACAGGCATACGGACGAAAGGCCGCGCGTGGTATCTGTTTGGAACCACTCAAGGCATGCAAATGATTTGCCTCATGTGGCCCTTGGAGAAAAAGCACTCGCATGAGTCATACGGGCAACATGATTTACATACTGTACTTGATCTGGTACTGCTTGAAGCATATAGGCGCCATGCTTCAAGCGGAATTTGGATGCCGCGAGTGGTGTTTGTCAGGTACTTGTTGACTCATACAGACGACATGCCGGAGGTGGCCCTTGTCCAGAATCAGTTGCGGCGTTCAGGTAACACGATTCAGGTTGCACTTGATCTAGTACCACTTGAAGCATGCAGGCGATATGCCTCAAGTGGTCTTTGATCGGTCCCACTTGAAGCAAACAGACAACATGCCTAAACGGATGCTGGGTCGGTACCACGTCGAGCATACAGACGGCATGCCGCAAGTGATACGTGCCGGGCACCACTTGAGGCATACAAACGACATGATTCAAGTGGCATTTGATGTGTAGTATATGAAGCATACACACGACACGGCTAAAGCGGTACTTGGGCGGTACCCTTTGAATCATACAGATGACATGCCGCAAGCTGCACTCGGCCCGTACCACTTGAGGCATACAGGCAGCATGATTAAAGTAGCGCTTGGTCTGGTACCACTTGAAACATACAGGCGACATGCCACATGTACCACTTGAGGCATACCTCAATTGGTACTTTGTCGGCACCACTTCAGGCATACAGAGAAAATGCCTCCAGCGCAATTGGCGTCCAACCACTGGGCGATAGCATCGGCGGCCCCCAACGAAACCACAGGACTATATTGCACGTCCGTGATGTACTTCCATTCCGATACTTCTGCAGCTTTTTGAAAATTTAGCCCAGGCCTCCTTTCAAGCGCAACCCTTCTCGCCGCCGTACACTGAGCAGGAACGATTCTCACACACGCGGATGCAATCACACGCGGAACATGCGAAGGCCAGCTGCTGGATACACGTGCGGATGGCGGACGCATCTGGCCACGCGACCGCCGACCCCCGGAAGGACATGCGCCGAAATGTGCATCCGACTCTCGCCCAAGCTGGCCACGTCATGTGCATACAGCTTCCTGAGGGGGAGGGGGAGGAGGGGGAGGGGGAGGGGGAGGAGGAGGAGGAGGAGGAGGAGGAGGAGGCCTCTTCCTGAGCCACGGGGCCGAGGCCCCCGAGCCCCTCCAACGAGACCCAGGGGGGCCCGAAGACCCCCCGAACACGAGCCCCGAGAGGGCCCCGAGCGCGCCCTCAGAGGCCCCACGGGGATCCCGAGAGAGCCCCCCCTCCTCCTGACATGTCCCGCCGTGCTGGGCTCAGTTTTCCCAGCGAGGCAGCCAGGTCGAGGCGACGCGCGGCCCGCCTTCTCTGACTGCTGGCGGGAGGAGGAGGGGGAGGAGGAGGGGGAGAGGGAGCAGGAGGAGGGGGGGGGAGGAGGAGGGGGAGGAGGAGGAGGAGGAGGAGACGAGGAGGAGGAGGAGGAGGAGGAGGAGGAGACATGTCCCGCCATGCTGGGCTCAGTTTTCCCAGCGAGGCAGGGCATGCACGGGAAGCGCTGCCGGGCGAGAGCGGGGCGTGCGCCTGCGAGCACCGCGCTCGGCGAGGACCAGGACTAAGGCGAGGACGCCGGGAGAAGGGTGAGGAGGACGACGACGACGAAGCCACTCCCAGCCCCGGGCCCAGGAGCGCCCAGAGAGGAGGAGGAGGAGGAGGAGGAGGAGGAGGAGGAGGAGGAGAAGGAGGAGGAGGAGGAGGAGGAGGAGGTAGAGGAGGAGGGGGAGGAGGAGGAGGAGCAGGAGGAGCAGGAGGAGCAGGAGGAGGAGGACTCCCGAGCACGACCTGAACCAAAAAAGTAATCAAGCATGTCGCTTCGGCCCGGCCCCGCCTCCCTCGCCCCCTCCCCTCGTCCCAACTCCAGTCTCCATGCCTATGTCCTTGCGCGAAACGCCCTGCAGTAGAGTGAGGAGGACAGGGGCAGCGAGAGGAGGAACACGACAACGACGACGACGAGGACGACGACAGAGGCGACAGGGGGGAGAAGGAGGGATGCGGGAGGAGGAGGAGGAGGAGGAGGAGGAGGAGGAGGAGGAAGAGCAGGCAGAAGAGGAGAAGGAGAAGGGAGGCGCTCTGCCGTAGCACATCCCCATAGGCATCTGCTATCGGAGCGATCCTTGGCAATTCCAGGGCATGACCAAATGGCGCCTGCGCGATACGTGACGTTACTGGCCCCCTCTTCCACCACCCCGGTAACGCCCGCTATCGCCTGGGAATGAGGAGGCGCTCTCCAGTCGACTCGTCGCAGAGCAACGAGGGGTTGACGAAGCCACTCTCCTTTTCCACTCGTCGTGTGGACATGCAAACGGCGGAAAACACTGGTTTACCATGCTCGGCACACGACTACACGTCGTTCACTTCTAATCGTGTTCATTTCGAAATTGTGCTCGTTTCTAACTGCTCCTGGCCCCCTAGTGGCCAGGAAGAGGCCCAGGATAGCACAAACACAATTTGAAAGGATCTCGGCCCCCAACAAATCAAAGAACTTTCGAAGAGTTCGAGATGAACAGTGTGCGCACACACACACACACACACACACACACACACACACACACACACACACACAAAAACACACACACACACACACAAACACACACAAACACACACACACACACACTACACACAACACACACGCAGCAGCCGCGCCTGGAAGGCATACCGGCAGAACAGCGAGCACGGAGCTCCCGCTGCGCCTCGGTGACCGCCACCTCCTTCGACGTTCGCACCAGGGGCGTGCCAGAGGGCCAGCGGCAGCACACGTCGCGGGGGGGGAAGGTGGAGAGCCACCCTTCCGACTCCCCCGAATCATTGTCCCGTCCCCGCATTCCGATAGGCCTAACACGACATGTTCTTAGAACCCAATCGTGGTCTAAGAACAGAAACAGTGTTCTTAGAACGTAAGCCCGATGGCTTAAAACAAGACAATCCCAAACAGAAATGCTCTAAGAACACTTTGTGGAAACCACACAAGGCTCTTACAGCATTATTTGGTGGGCCTATAGGTACGCCACGACGCTTCGCCACTGCTTGACCTCTGGACCCCTCCCGCACCCCCCCCTTCTTCTCTGCACCCGGCATCGCCCTCCACAGAAATTCTGCCTTCCGGATCCTGGATCGGCGGCGCCCGCATCTTCGTCGGCCGCACCGGCACCTCCACGGGGCGAGAGGGGCCAGCACCAAGACCGTGGGGCGTCAAGATGCAACGGCTGCGGGCCTCGTGATCGGGTGCAGTGCAAGCAGGGACGCTGACGAGTCCAGCAGGGGAACCGGGCCCGGCGCGACTCCATTTAGGGCGACGCCTCCTGAGCGGCATTGCTTAGCATCGCCTGGCATCACACTGCGTTGCTTGGCGCTGCATTGCTCTGCAGTGCTTTGCGTTGCACTGCTTGGCGTTGCTTGGCATTCCTTGGCACTGCTCGGCGCTGCTGGGCATCTTGGCGTTGCTTGGCAAGTCTTGGCATTGCTTGACGTTGCTTGGCATTTCTTGGCGTTGCTTGACATCGCTTGGCGTTGTTTGCCATTACTTGGCGTTGCTTTGCGCTGCTTGGCATTGCTTGGCATTGCTTAGCGTTGCTTGGCATTGCTTGGCATGACAGCACAATGTTTGGCATTGTGTGGCATTGTTCGGCGTTGCTGCGCATTGACTGGCGCTGTTTGGCGTTGCTTGGCAGCTTTTGGCATGCGTTGGCATTGCGCGGCGTGTCTCTGCAAGGTGCTTAACATTGCTTGGCATTGCTTGGCATTGCTTCGCATCGTGCGTCATTGCTTGGCGTTGCGTGGCATTGCCTGGCGTTGCTTGGCACTGCTGCTCGCTGCTTGGCAGGGCTAGGCTTTCCTTTTTGGGGAACCCGAGGCATGATGGCCGTTCAAAAACAATAGAGCAACCAAACCCCGAGAGCCCGGGGAACCCAAGAAACCCGAGGACGGCCCGCCGGCAATGGCCTGTTCCCCCCGGCTGCTCAAAGACAAACACGGAGGAGGCCTCAGGTAAGGGGGCCTTTGAAAACGAGCCCGGGGCCTCGCGACCGATGGGTGGCCAAACGTGGGCCGCCCACCTCGCCTCGAAACAAGGAAGGAATGCGCCAGTGTCTGGGCCCCAGGAAGGCGCTCCTTATCCAGTGCCGTCGCCGGGTGTATCAGAAACCCTGAGGCCGCCCGCGCGGCGCGGCCCGTTGAACCCCACCCCCCCGCCAAAAAAATCCAAACCCCCCACCCACCCCCAACAACAACAAGAAAATCCCGCAGGAAACATAAAAGATACCCCGACAATTCAAAACCAAAAAAAGACCGAAGAATAGAGAAGGGTTCGGCGCCAGAGACGGGGGCGCAGAGGGGGGGGGGGCGCCAGAGGCCCCCTGAGCTCACGCCGCCGTCTCGGGGCCATGCGATATGATCCGCATTGCCCCCCTGTGGCCGGTCCCCAACAGGCTTCCGAGAGGACCTCAGTGGGACTCAAACAGGCCCCCACAAGTCCTCCAGAAACAATGATCCTGGCCAGCGTGGCAGAAGCACTGGTCAGAAACATTGCTGGGAGCGCCTTGCTGGTTATATACACCCCCCGAACCCAGGACCCACCACCTGGCCACGTCGTGTGGTCAGACGGAGGCCCCACCACCACTGCTGTTACGCGATCGAGCGACAGCCACGAGCAATCTTCTCGACAGACTAGACTGCATCTGAGGAACATCACCACCACCACGACTGCCGTGTGCTACCCATGGGAGCCCGCCTAAAGCTCCAGCAGTCGCCAAAAAAACCTAAGAAGATCCAATCCACAAAAAAAACGAAATCATTGACGAAGAGTTCGAGCCTGGCGGCAACACTCCACAAGAAAATGAAGCCTCAGCCGCCGCGCGCACACGCGTCCCGTAAGCTGGACCATGTGGCCTGCATGTGAGAACAACGTCTCAACTTGTAAACCTAAATACGCGCGTGCAAACCAGTGCAGTGCACATTCAGGCCGACATGGCGGTTGAATTTCGACACTATGGAGCTCACCTCACAGACGCCGAGAATTCGGCATACGAGCGCCGCCGCGCGCGCACGCGGGTGACCACAAGTGACCCGAATGACTCGGGTCCTGGGGAGTGGGTCGAGACTTCGGGGGACCGCGCACTGAGAAAATCACGACGTCGGATCTCTGGGGGGGGGGCGAGGCTGGTATGGGGCCTCCGCCGCCGCCGCTGCGCGGGCTGCATCTGTGCCCTGGGGCGGGCTGCCCCGTCGCTGTCGTCAGAGTCAGCGACGTCCGCCCACGCCGCCCTCGCAGCAGCCGGCGTGGTCGGCGAGCACGCTGGCGTCGAGCCCGCGGGCGCAGGACTCGGCTCCTGCGCCCTCGTCCTGCTCCTGCTCCTGCGCCTGCTCCTCCTCCTTCTCCTCCTCCTCCTCCTCCTCCTCCCCCTCCTCCTCCCCCTCCTCCTCCTCCCCCTCCTCCTCCTCCTCCTCCTCCTCGCCCTCGCGGGCAGTGGGCGTCGCTGGACGAGGGCGTCGCGTGGCCGTCTTCGGCCTCGTCGTGGTCGTCGACGCCGAGCGCGGCCCTCGCTTCGGCCGGCCTCGGCGGCCAGCGCTGCAGAGGGGCGCGGATGGCCATCGGATGGCCAGCGTCGGAGGTGCCGTCGTCGGGCTCGTCGTCGGAGCCGGGCTCCGCGTCTTCGGAGGAGGGGGGAGGAGGAGGAGGAGGAGGAGGAGGAGGAGGAGGAGGAGGAGGAGGAGGAGGAGGGGGAGGAGGAGGAGGAGGAGGAGGAGGAGGAGGGGGAGGGGAGGAGGAGGAGGAGGAGGAGGAGGAGGAGGAGGAGGAGGAGGAGGAGGGCTTCCACATGTTGAGGGACGGCGAGGTGGGGATCAGAGGAGTCAGCCCTCGACGGCCCGAGGAGCTCCCTGAGAGGACGGGGGCCCGGCGTGGGGGGCTCGTCGGGGCCGCGCGTCGTGAAGGTCCCCGAGAGGAGGGTCCAAGCTGACTGCCTACCAGACCACCCCAACCCAACCCGAAGACCCGAATTTCGGGTTTGGGGGGGTTAGGGTTCCACAAGTGCTGTTTCTATGTTTCCCGACCCCCCCGCACTGGAAATCGAGGGTAAATCTGAGCCTTCGGGTTGGGTTGGGGTGGTTTGGTGGGTGGTGACAAGCGGCGTCCCCCTCGCACTCCAGCTCGCAATATCGTGGGTGAAAAACAATACGGCTTCAGCCCCCGCTTGAGCCGTCTGATCGCGCGCAGGAGTGCAGATTCTGCGGCACCCTCGTCGTCCAGCCACGTTGGGCGGCGCCCGGCAGGGTCGAAGTGCACGAGGTTCTCCATCAGATGGACCTTCAACCTGGAGAACTCCGTCTGCACGCAGTGAACATGCAATGCGAGTTGGATCCAGTCATCGCCAGGATGAGGAGAGACTGCGTCATACCCCGTGGATTCAAAAGCGTGGATCCATCCAACAGAAGATACCTTGATCGCATTCGGCCGCATCCGCACATGCAGGCTGATAAACGAGATAGCCTTGGCGGCACCTCACTGCCGTCGAATATGTCTCGCCCGCGTTGAAGGGGTGTCCGCCGCCAAAGAGTGGACCGTTGGGATGAAGCAGAGCTTCGTCAACCCCAGGGTCCTTAGGGAGAGCCCGAGCATGCAAATGGGCCTTCGGGCCGCGTTCGTCATCATGGCCAGTCCGTGCAACTTGGTTCAGCCGCCGCCACTGCGCGTGCAGACCCTGCTTGGGCACGCCCGTGAGCGAGTCATCACCCTCCGAAGACGTGGAAGGGTTGGCCAGGGTGTTGGCGTGCTGGAGCTCGTCAAAGCATAGAGCGTCCTTCATGCTGGGCGCCGCCTCCTCGGCGCGGTCGCTTTGCTCCGCTGCGGCGAGGCCCGTGCAAATCGTTCCCACCGAGAAGGGGTACAGCTTCGTTGAGAACCCACCAGGCCCCCTTTGCGCCTGGAGCCTGGTAGACATGTCTATCAAGTTGTCTAGCGTCCTGGGCTGTAAGATATACGTGTGGAAACCACCTGTGTTCACAAAACAGGTGCTTGCCTCCAGGGGGTCTCACTTAGATTCCTTACGATGCTCGGTTGGTGTTCCGAGAGCTCGCCACGTTGCCTCTGGACGCCTCGTAGAGGCGCCCCTGGGCGCCTCGTAGGCGCCCCCGTGCTCCGGTGCCGCCCTTGGACGCCTCGTGGGCGCCTCGTGTGCCGAGTCGGCGTGCCGAAGCGTCGCCGCGTTGCCACCCGTGGCCGGCCGTAGGCGCCTCGCATTAACGGGCGAAGAACGGTATAAAATAAACTTTTTCGCCGTCGGGGGCGCCTGTCCCAGGGTGGCTGGAAAGTTTTTACCCTTACGGTGGCACCGTAGGGGTATAAACTTTCCAGCCGCCCAGGGGCAGGTGTCCCCGACGGCGGAAAGTTTATGTTATACCGTTCTTCGCTCGCTGATCGTAGGCGCTGTGGTGCTGGATAGGTGTGCTGAGGTGCGGGCACATTGCCGTCGGTGGCCAGTCGAGGGCACCTCGTGAGCGCATGCCACCGTATATGTGCAGAGCACACACTGCACAGGCACCGCGCAGCGCGAACCGCGCAGCTTCGCTACAGAGCGTGCACACCACGCAGGCGTACACCGCGAAGCGTGCCACACACAGCTTGCACCACACTGCTTGCACAAGAGACCTTGCGCCACATAGCTTGCACCACATATCTTGAACCACACAGCTTAGACCACATAGCTCGCACCACATGTACTGCACCCCCACCAATTTCACCGAATAGGTTGACACACATATTCTCCTTTCTAAAAAACTAGGTTCTACCACCCTCCCCCCCGGGACTGAAAGACCCCCCTTTTCGTATTGAAATTTACATATGATTTTGCCCCATCGTCCATCCGAACTGTGAATCCAGACTATCCCGACCAAACCAGTATCACCCCCCCACGGTTCCCTTGCGAAACATACTATGCGCGCACACTCGTGCATCAAAAATCATAAGCTTTCAAGAGTCCCTTGCAACAGATGAGACGAAGTGCGCACGCGCGCGTCGTCGCGCGCGCACGCCGAAATCCTTCAAAAACCTTCGGTTTCGGAATGATTTCAAACAAGAATATCCAAAACACATACAACAACACAGTGTTTCGCAACACTGACGTGTTAGAAAAAGCTTACGCGCGCGCCCTTGCGAAATCTAAAAAAAAAACGTAGGTCTTCTTTCTTCCCGACAGTACTACCATGAAGGCTTCGCGCGCGCGCATGTCGAAATCGTTCGAACGCCCTTGCGCGCGTGCCGTCGCGGGAATCCTCGCCAAAAAAACAAAACGAGGTGCACGCGCGCGCGTCGTCGCGCGCGCATGCCGAAATTCAAAAAAAAAAAAAACGTAGGTTTCGGAGGGATTTCGAAATCGAGTGCCCAAACAATAAACAAAGAACAGGGTTTCGCAACACGAATGTTCAACAAAAGCGTGCGCGCGCGCTCTTGCGTCGTCGGCGTCGTCGTCGTCGCCGTCCTCCCTCCTCCCTCGTCGTCGTCGCCGTCGTCGCCGTCGTCCTCTGCCTTTCCTCGTCGTCCTCGTCGTCGTCCTCTTTGGCGTCGTCATCGTTTCCGTCGTCGTTGTCGCCGTGGTCGTCCTTCCTCCTCCCTCGTCATCGTCGTCGTCGTCCGTCGTTCACGTCTCGTCGTCGTCCCTCCTATTTCGTCGCCGTCGTCGTCGTCGTCGTCGTCGTCGTCTTCCCTCCTCCCTTGTCGTTGTCGTCGTCGGCGTCGCCGTCCTCCCTCCTTCTTCGTCGTTGCTGTCGTCGCCATCCTCCCTCCTCCCTCGTCGTTGTCGTCGTTGTCGTCGTCGTCCTCCCTTCTCCCTCGTCGTCGTCTTCGTTGGCGACGTCGTCATCGTCGTCTTCGTCGTCGTCATCGTCGGCGTCGTCGTAGTCGGCGTCGTCGGCGTCGTCGTCGTCGGCGTTGTCATCGTAGTCGTCGTCGGCATCGGCGTCGTCGTCGTCTGTGTCGTCGTCGTCGTCGTTGTCGTCGTCGTCGAAGTTGTCGGAGTCGCCGTCGGTGTCGTCGTAGTCGTCGTCGGCGTCGTCGTCGTCATTGTCGCTGTCGTCGTCGGCGTCGGTGTCGTTGCCAAATGCAATTTGGCACCTACCGTCACGGTCTCAAGAGGTCTTGCGACCAAGTTGCGGGTGGGAGGGTGGGATGTTTGCACGAGCAGTGGAGAGGACAACTTCAAGACAGTCAAAGGGAATTGCACCACATAGATTGCACCTCATGTTCGCACCACCTTAAGTGCAGCAACTGTAGTATACCAAAAAATACACCCCATATAAAGAACCACAAGGGTTGCACCACGCACATAACTCACATAGATTGCACCACATAAGCGTCACCCGGGGTCTAAGAACTCGCTCTCTGGGGTGGCAGGCATTCGTTTGATACGTAATGTGAGGATGGTTGACTGCATAGCAGAAAGGGGCAAAACAAAGAACGGCAAAGTTTCGGCGGCATGGAATCCGACAAGACGGCACCCCTGCGCTAGAAGGCACCAAATGGATCTTCACGGTGAAATGGAGAGGGGCCACGATGGTTGAATAACCAGGTAAGGACCCCTGACCCTTTGGGGGGGGACCTAAGTTCGGAGGGCCAAAAACATTAGGGATGAGGGGGCCTGTTCTGCAGATGTGCCGGACCAAAACGTCCAGATATTTTATCCCTACTGCCAAGACGGGGACCTCAGGGAGGCCACGTCTACATCGTGTTATTAGGCATAGGGGTTGTTTTGTTCTCGATGAATGATGAAAGGGGCCACGACGAGCCACGGAAGGGGGTCGCGATGGACCGCGAAGGGGGGGCCCACGAGGGGTCTCCGATCCCAGGGGCCCGGGCTCCCGCACGGGGCTTCAGAAGAGAAGACCTGACAGGCAGCCTGCTCGGGGAACGGCAGCTCGCCCGCAGCATTGAGGAGCTGCGCGGCAAGAGTGCAAGGGCATCGGAGGGCCACGTTCGCGTGTGTCGAAGGAGGCTGGCCAGCGAAAGCGGCCAAGGATGGACCGAGGAGGCAAGGATGCCAGGGGTACCCTTGGGAAGACTGCCCATCCTTGCTGTGCGGGATGGCCGTGGCAGCCAGAATACGTCGGGGGAGAGGCCGCCACGGCCCACAATCGGAATGCACTAGCGTAGAACCGGATATGATCCATGAGAGCATGTCAAGTGCCCGGCATGCCCGCCATTACCACTCTCCGTGCCCCACTGAACTCTCACTGAGATCAGGATCAGCATTAGATGAAGGGGCCCTGGGACACACAGAAGAATGCACACAAATAACAGGATTCCCCATATTGTGCCACATGTTTTGCATTTGATCGTCTTTCCCTCCACTTCCCATATGTTTCTGCACATGCTCCTGGGAATCGACGATGAATTGTGTCTGTGTGCTTTTTCTCCCCCCCTGAACAGACGCATTGCAGTGTGCAAGCACGGCGTGGCACCGACCAGCGCACCCCGAGGGCGGCAGGGAGGCACCCCAAAGAGGCCGCAGGGCCGCGGGGGCAAGGAGAGCACGCGAAGACAAGAGAGACGGCGCCGGATGCGCCACCGATGGTCCAAAGGCCTCGGGGACCACGACGACACGGCGGGGGGCATCGGACCAGCGGGGACCACGCGACACGACACGGGAACACGACGACACGACACGGGAATCACGACGACACGACGAGTTACGACGACGAGCATGATTACTAGTTACGACACAGCTCGTTCCAGGGCCTTGGACGATCGACTCCAAGGCTTCGGGAATCACGACGACACGACACGGGAACCCTGTGATATCAGGGAGCCAGGGTCTGGAGGCCAGCGGAAGAACTCCAACCGAGGCGTGGCCGCGGATGTCGCCGCCGCCCTCATCGGATAGGGAGCCCTCCAGGGTCTGAAGCCGCCTCTGGGCACATATCTTGACCAAGGCCCCCACCGTAGAGAAGACGCACACGGAACAGAGAACATACCGCATCCTGATGAGGGGTTTTCTGGGGTTCAGGAAAGAATCGCGGAAGATACTGGCAAGAGAGACTGAAGAAGGGCGGACGAGGCCTACGCCAAATTCCACTGATGGACAAGTGTGGGTATGCAGAATACTGACAGTACGAGCTCAATCACAAGTGAGTTCAACGCGCGCTTTCACAACCCTGAAGTCCTGGCATCCGCAGCTGGAAGTAGATCCCAAGATTCCGGTACGAAAACTGGACAGCGCCACCAAGATTTGGAGTGTCCGTAAAGAGAAAACTTGCCATTGCTAGAACAACATCATGCTATTGCGAAATCTGACATCGGTAATCAATGTGGCCGAGTGAGTGGGCCTTGTCGTAAGGTCGCGGAAGGCAACCAGCACCACCTGTCGAAACCACGCCTCTGACAACATGGAGAGCCGCTGCACATCCTCGGCCACAAGACTTGAAGGTCGCTGGGGGGGCAGCGTTGTTTCCAGGGCCAGATCCCCGTACGCTCGGCGGGCGCGCTTGATCGGTCAACAGCAATTTTTACAGCCGCCCTTCGCGAGAAGCTCTGATTTCATGTTTACTCTTGCCGACGATTGGGCTGCTCATGCTTGCTCTTGCCCTACAAAAGCATTGCCCTCTCCCCCGTCGCTCCAGAAACACAGATCGCGTTCGCTGCCCCTCAGCGAGCTTCAGCACAAGACCCCGAAGAAGGAAAGAGTAGATCCTGCGATGAGCATCCAGCTCGGGATGACCATTTTCCGTAGGACCAGGTCTGCGAACGACACCCCAGAGGCACTGGGCGCCCACACTGCAAAACGCGCAGGAACGCATCGCAGCCGGGCCATACCGAGGGAGGCAGGACAGAGGAAAAAGGAGGGACGAGGAACCCAGACCCCCTCGAGTCATGAAAAAATCACGACGGGAGGTTTTTCTATGTTTTCGGCCTCCGGGGGGCCTTACTGGCCCTCGGGACCGTCAAAAAACGACTCGGGGTGAAACACCGGTCCCGGCGAAGAGGTCCGGACCTCTGGGGGTCGCGTCATGAAAAAGTCATGACGTCGGGGGTTTGGGAGGACGGATCGGGCGTTGTTAGAACTGGATTTAGTGGAATCTGGTTTAGTGAGCTGTACCGGGGGCGCCCCCCGACCCATTTCCAGTAACCGGAACTACCGTCACCCGAAAAAATCACCAGCTATGGCAAACCTGGCTTGTAGCGATTCTGGCCAATTCGAAGGCTCCGGGGCCCTGCCACTGACCGGGGCCCCTTACCCGGGGTCCTGTCCATACCCGAACGGCAAGGGCCCGAGGGAGCAGGCAGAGAGGATGGGGAGGAGGGCCGCCTCAGAAAAAGACGCCGCCCGCCCCCGCAGGGCCAGAGCCCCCGCCCTCGAGAGGCAGTGGGCCTCCGCCGGGCGGCGCGCTGCGGGGCGGCCCGCCCATGGCGTCCCTGCCGTCCAGCACGTTCCGCATGCGGGTCCGCGCAATGGTCGACGGGTTGCGCGCGGCCTGGATGAAGATGCCCGGCCCCATGACCGCCTGCTGCTGCTCCTCCGGCAGGGCCCACAGCTCCGCCGCCACGCTGGAGTCGAGCTGGTTGATGTCGATGAAGATGGCGACCATCTCCTGGGTGGAGACGGTCTGCCTCACCCTGGCCATGACCACGCCCGACGGGTTCCGGATCCCGGACATGTTGCCGAGCTCGGTCATCACGTTCTGCCGCTGCAGCAGGCTGCACCGCGAGAGCACCTCGCCCACCCACCACTCCAGCCCGTTCTCGGAGACAAAGGCCTCGATGTTGCGGGGCAGGTGGCCGCCCCCGCCGGGGGCGCCGCGCGGCGGGCTGCGGCTCCGGTCGCGCCCGGCGGAGCCGTTCAGCAGGCCGACGAGGTTGGCCAGCGCGGCCGCCACGCCGTTCTGAGGCTGCCCGCCGCCGAGGGCTCCGCAGCCACCCGGGCCAGGGGCACCGCAGCCGCCCAGGCCGTCCGCCGGCGCGCAGCCGCCGGGCCCCTGGTCGAACCTGCTGGGCCGGCCCGGCTGGTAGTCCGGGGCGGACATGTGCTTGCCGTGGTCCACGCCGAGGCGCTCGCTCCGCAGGACGTCGGTGATGCGCTTCATGCAGACCCCGGAGGGGTTGTTGGCCTTCGCAATCTTGAGCGTCGACTCCATGACCTTCTCGTGCTGCTCGGGGGTCAGGGTGGACAGCCGGTCCACCACCCCCGGGTCCAGTCCGTTGATCTTCACGAACATGCTGAGCCTCTGCTCCGTGGAGGCCACCTCCTTGATCCTGCTGGTCAGGACGCCGTCCAGGTTGCGCGTGTGCTCCAGGTTGAAGGGCGTGCCCATCACGCGCTCGCGCTGCTGGTCGTCGAGGAGGTGCAGGGCCTCCGCGCACCAGGCCTCGAGGCCGTTCTGGGCGGTGAACTCCTCCACGCTGGGCACCGGGCCGCAGGGCGCCTGCTGGCCGGGCGCCTGCGCGGCCAGAGCGCCGCCGCAGCCGCCGCCGCCGCCGGCGCCGGCCAGGCCGGAGAGCATCTGCGCCAGCTGTGCGGCGGCCTCGGGGTTCCCCGTGGCCGCCGGGGAGCTCGACAGCGTGCTGGCCAGCTGGCCCAGCGCGCCCGCCAGAGCCGAGCTGTTCGCCATATGCCCGCAAAAGACGCCCGCCCGCCCGCCCGCGCCCCGGCGGGAGAGGCGCCCGCGCTCCGGAAGAGCCACCGGCCCCGAGCCTGGGGCCAGATATGGCTACGAACCGGGCTTCGCATGCTGTTGGCAAACGCGTTTTGCGCGCGCGCCTTCCTTGCGTACCTCGCCGCTGCGCCTCGTCGAGCCCTGCCGCGTGTGCTGCAAAGGTGGTGCGAGGCCATGGAGCGGCTTGCCTGGAGAGTCATGAACGATGCGTGAGGAGCTCCATGGGGAAACCAGAGGGTACCGATACCGCTGCTCCCCAGACCTCTGGCAGGGCACGTTCTGACCAAAGCTTGGAGCAGAATCCCAGAGGTGGCGACGGGGGCCGCCCAGGAGGCCCAGGGAGGGGAAGGCGCGGGAAGGGCCCCAGAGATCCGATGTCGTGATTTTTTCAGTAAGCGGTCCCCCGAGGTCTCGACCCATTCCCCAGGACCAGTTTTCCATTCTGAGTCCTTTTCTCGACGGTCCCGGGGCCTGGCGAGGGCCCCTAGGGGCCGGAAGTTTTTTTTTTATTTAACCAAAAAAAAAACAAAAAAAAACAAAACAAAAAAAACTCTGTCTTGATTTGTTCAATGCGTTGGATCTCTGGGGCAGCGGCATAGGTACCTCTTCCTCCCCGCGCTGCAGAGGGAGCCGCGAGCAGCACGAGAGAGGCCTCGGGTGGGGGGGAGGAACGAGGCTGTTGCCCTCGCCGGATCGCCCCGGGCCTCCCCGACCCCAGGCGGCCCAGGCCGGGAAGGGCGCAGAGGGGCAAAGGGAGGGAGGCGGGGGTGGGAGGGAGGGGGGGGAAGGGGGGGAGGGGGAGGAAGGCAGGGGAGAGGAGGGCGGAGCGAAGAGAGAGGTATAGAGAGAGAGGGGATCGAGGAGGGAGGCGGGGACGGGGCGGAGGGAGGGGGGAGGGAGGGCGGGCCGAAGTCCGAGAGACGGAAGAGGAACAGGGGGAAGGCGAAGGGAGGAAGGAGGAAGGAGAAACGAGACAGGGGGAGGAATCCAACCAGCAATTCGGGCCGTGAGCGGTTCAGAGCGCTTCCTCTTCCAATCCCCCGCTCTTCCCCGTCTGCCCCCTCTCCTGGACCTGGACGGGGGGGGTCGCGACCCAATGGGGCGTCCAAGCAGGCCGCCTAGGCGAGAAGGCACAGATCGCTGATGTGCCCCAGGTTTCAGCCCCACTTTGGCCTCTTGGTGGTGGGGGGGGTGGGGGGGCAAATATGGTCCTCCCCCCCGTTTCGTTGATCGATTTGTTCAAGGATGGACCTCAGGTCTCCCAAAAGTGCCCCAAGAGGGCCTCAAGAGGCGCACAGGAGGACCCAAGTGGCCCCAGAGGTTCCCAGCAGGCTCCCAAGAGACCCCAAGAGGCCCCAAGAGGCTCCCCCGAGGCACCCAAGACACTCAAAGAGGCCCCCATGACTGCAAAGAGACCCCCAAGTAGCCCCAAGAGGACCCCAAAAAGCTCTCAAGAGACACCCGAAGAGACTCCGCGAGGCATCCAACAGGCACCTGGCCATACCGCTCGCCATCGTCCTCCTCCTCCTCCTCCTCTTCCTCCTCCTCCTCCTCCTCCTCCTCCTCCTCCTCCTCCTCCTCCTCCTTCTCATCATCCCCCACCTGAACATCATCATCCTCCTCCTCCTCCTCCTTCTCCTCCTCTTCGTCGTCGTCCTCCTCATCCTCCTCCTCCCCGCTCCCCTCCCCCTCCTCGATCCGTCCCTTCTTGGGGTACGACGGCTTCACCAATCCGCCATTCCACTGCCATCCATACCCCTGATCAGGATTACTCGCCTGGACATCGTTTCTGGATGGGCTGGTTGGGTTACTTCTTTTTTAGTCAGCGGCCGCGGACGAGCGCGCCGGCGGCGAGTCAGGTCAAAGCGGGCCACGCAGCGACGAATGAGACTAAAGCAGCGGAGACAGGCCACACCTAAAGCGGCTAACCGAGGCCTCACGCGGCAACTCAGCGGCGGACCGGCGAGTGGCAGGGGGCAGCTGAAACTGAGTCGTACTGCCAGCGTGCAAGTATGCATGGCGTCGGAAGCACCAGGAAGTCGGGACAAACGACGACCCGGGTCGGAAGCCGAGGAATTGATGCATGGGCCTGAACCCCGGACAACTGCGTGAGTACCAGGGTGGCCGCAGCCAAAGGACCGCCGGTCGGGGTAGAATTGATGGTTGCAAATACGAAACCCTGAACGACTGCGTGAGTACCAGGGTGGCCCGAAGGACCGTCGGTCAAAGAATTAAAGCCAGGAGGTGAAAGCGTCGGCAGGCTGCAAATCCCAGGGTGGCCGTAGCCGAATGGTCCCGAGGCAGCAGAACGCACGAGGGCGGGGAGCAGCGGAGCTGCGACGCAGCCAAAATGGTGGCTGGTTGGGTTACGCGAACCGTCTAGAACCGAAAGGGCTGAGAAGCGACAAAGGTAAGGCGGATGAGGGGGAGACCTAGGGGGAAGAAGGAGACGGAGAGAGGGGCGGAGAACGACTGGGAGGAGGAAGAGACGGAGGGGCACCGACAATGTCTCTGTCGTTCCCTCGACCTTGCCCGCTGCCCTGCTGGCGCGCATGGTAGCAAGCTTCGCCTTCTTCCGCAACTTCACCTCGCCTGGGCGAGAGGGGGGGGGTAAGCGCAGGGATGGATGCCAGAGAGAGCGAAGACGTGTGGAGGAGGAGGGAGGGGCAACCCAGAGTTGAGGAGCACAGGTCGTCACGAGCCCCTGGAATACATCTCGGCGCCGTCTGGAGATGAAAGATGGAGAATGCAACACATGCACGGACACCCGACGAACTGTGTCAGGTTTCGCCTCTCGGTGAAATTCTGTGGAACGCACTGGGGCCTCTTGAATCGCGTGTGGTGCCATTTGTTGTTCCGTGCTGCTTCGCTCGCTGAGGCACTGCGGCAACTCTCCCAAAATGGTGGGCGGCGTGGGTTTTGAACATGTCCACAAACCTTGCGCCTATCAAACGGATGTTCTTGTCTCACATCTGTACCGTACTGACTGTCTATGGTGCGTGCTGCACGCGTGCACCAGAGCGCCTGCGTGCACCACGGCGCCTGCGTGCACCACTGCAGGGCGGGCAACAGTGGTGTCTGCAAACACGCTCGATACAGTACGGGCGAACAACTGCGAGAACATGATTGCAGTTCTGTCGGCACGCCCGTAGTTTGCGAGTACCGCGGCGCACCTGTGAGTACTTAGCTGCACTTGCGCCCTGTC
Source organism: Prorocentrum cordatum (assembly GCA_963575745.1). Classification (NCBI taxonomy): domain Eukaryota; class Dinophyceae; order Prorocentrales; family Prorocentraceae; genus Prorocentrum; species Prorocentrum cordatum. The sequence goes on along the minus strand of CAUYUJ010002914.1, from coordinate 421,723 downwards.
GGCCACGCACCGAACCTGGAACCTGAAATCTCGATCCTCCGATCGGTATCCAATCAAGAACGTCCGCTTGACCTCAGCTCGGGGCCAACCGACGCCAGATGCTCGAGCTGCGCGCGGCTGCGGCGACGAGGGCCTCCAGAACCGCCCCGAGAACAAGCAGAAGGACAACTATTACGACCAGAAGCCAACGTCCACCAGGACGACTACTACGACTTCGATCCCGACGACCACACGACGACGACCACGATGACGACCGCGACGACGATCACGACGACTATGACGACGATCGCGACGATTACGAATCTTCGACGACTGCGACTGTCACGACGACGGTCACAAAGACGACAACACGCCGACGACGCATATCGCTACGACCAAAATGAGCACGACAATCATTGCGATTTCGACGACGACAACAACAAGAACGACTCACACAACAACGATCACCACGACCACAAGACAACAACGACGATGATTACAAGGACACCCCGCTCCCCCTCCAATTCCTTCTGCTCCTCCTCCTCCTCCTCCTCCTCCTCCCCCTCCTCCTCCTCCACGTCCTCCTCCTCCTCCATATCCTGCTCCTCCTCCTCCTCCTCCTCCTCCTCCTCCTCCTCCTCCTCCTCCTCCCCCTCTTCTACCTCCTCCTCCTCCCTCCTCCTCCTCCTCCTCCTCCTCCTCCTCCTCCTCCTCCTCCTCCTCCTCCCCCTCCCCCTCCTGACACCGCTTTCATGGCTGCGCCTGTTGCTTCTACTCCTGCTACCCATGCCACTGCCACAACTCTCGCGGCTCTGCAGGCACCAGAGCACCCAGTGCGCCCCGTGCGCGTGCGCAAGAACTGCCGCCGGACCCTGCATGTGCGACAGTAGCCTGCGAGCGCAGCACCATGTCTGCGAGCACGGGCAATGAGCCTGTCAACGCTACGCTATGGGACGCACAGAGACAAACTAATACGATATGTCCTCCTCAAAGGCGCGCGTCCGACCCGAACATGTAGTATACCCATCTGGTAGCACATGGTTTCCCGAGCGGTGTGGCCAGGCATATACTAGAAGACTTCTCGGCGCGCACGGCGCCCCTGGAGAGGGCGACGCACATATAATAAAAGCATGTTGGGTTGACGCCGACGCTAAGCCGTGAACATGAAATTAGCCCGCAAGGACCGCAGTGGCCTGCGAGCATCAGTATGGCAGCGCCGGAGGCTCACTACGGGAGGAGGGGAGGGCGTTATACGTTATGGTGTGGGGGGGAGGGGGGGGAGGCATAACACGCGGTATGGCCCAGAGGATTGAAAAACACACTCTGTGGGAGATGAAGCTTTACTTGGGTGAAGACTTTCCCAACGACAGAACACTTCAGTCCGCCGTACGACTCTAAAACAAGTTGCCATAACTTGCGTCATAGTTGCGCCAGGCAACCCGCAACCTACCAGACCGTCCATTGCAACAAAGAGTGCACCAACGCGCCACAGGTTGCACCAAGCGCCCCGTAACCAAATCGTTCGTTGGCCCTTAGTAGATGCTCCATTGCGCCATACTACCAGCGCATACGTAGCGCGTCACACTCCCGGCGGGCTACTAGACCTGCTTGGCACGGGGACGGAAAGCGCACTTACTTTCAGAGCGCACGGTATCGCTGGCTCGTCCGCTCTTACACCTCTTATTGACTCCCTTCCCCTCGCTCTTGTCCTATCTCAGCCTCGGAGAGTCGCGGAGCTTTCTTTGAGCGCGTTTCTTGTTTTGGAGGGGGCGGTCGGGTCGCGTTGCGTTTCCGCGTTTGGGCTGCCAGCTTTCCAGAACCCCGCGTTGTCCTTGCGTGGACCGCTCGTTGTCCACGCGTTGCCGCCCGTCCCTGTGCCCTGGCTGCAAGAACTGATTACGCCGCAGCTCTCTGTTGGGAGCTTTGGTCTTATCAGCTCGATTACGTCACCGCTCGCTCTTGGGAGCCGCGGTGCTAAGAGCCTTTGGGAGTATTTTGGGCCTCTTGGGGGGCTCTGAGGGAGCCTCTTGGGTGCCTCTTGGGGACCTTTTGGGGCTTTTCGGGGGCCTCTGGGGGCCTCCTGGGAGCTTCTGGGCTGCGGGGGTGAAGGGACCAGGCTGCCTTTGGCCGTCTTTGGGCTCTCTTGGGGGCCTTTGGGGGCCTTCTTGGGGCCGTCCTGGGGCCGTCTTGGGCCGTCTTGGCGCCTCTTGGGCCGTCTTGGCGCCCTCTTGGGCAGTTTTGGTGCCTTCTTGGGGGCCTCTTGGGCCTTCTTGGGGCGCTCTTGGGGGCCTCTTGGACAGTCTTGGACGCCTCTTGGCCCGTCTTGGCGCCCTCTTGGGCTATTTTTGGGGCCTCTTGGCAACATCTTGGGCCATCTTGGGGCGGTCTTGGGGGCCTCTTGGACCGTCTTCAACGCCATGAAAAGCGAAAAGCCGTATATGCTAAAAATGCACGTTTTCCCTCAGAAAATCAATGATTTTGGCCTCGTGGGGCCCTCTTGGGACGCAGCGTGGGCGCCTCCTGGGGCGTCGTGGAGGCCTCTTGGGACGCCTTGGGGCCACCTTGGGCGGTCTTGGGCTCGGAGCGCTCTTGGGCCGTCTTGGGCGCTTCTTGGGCCGTCTTGAGCCGTCCTGGGCGCCGTCTTGGGCGCTTCTTGGGCTGTCTTAGGCGCCTAAGACGGCCCAAGAAGCGCCCAAGAAGCGTTCTCCGATGATGCCTCGAGCGAAACGCTGTTTTTAAGCCCCGAAGGCCGTCCTACTCGATAAAAAACGAGGCGGGAGGGCAATTAGATCTCGGGCCCCGCGATGCCAACCCCCTCGAACTCCCCAAGTCCAATTTCTTCCGACTAACGGACCGCACGCTAACTCGCGCTTTCCGTCATCCGCCGACCCTGTCGGAGTGTGTGGGGTATCTATCCTATCCGGTCCCGTCGACGGGGAGCCGTATTTCGTCCCCTCCTTCCCATCCTCCTCTCCCGTCGGCGGAAAGAGAGAGAGAGAGAGAGAGAAAAAAAAAAAAAAAGAGAGAGAGAGAGAGCACCCTTCCTCGTTCTTGGAACGGGCTCGCAGCTTGAGGGAATATCATATACGTCCTCATTGCGTCAAATGGAAGCCCCTTCCCTTTGTCCCTTCCCCGGCGGGGGGGGGGGTCCCGGGTGGGGGGGGGGGAGGGGAATCAGATACTAATTCGTCACTGGGGGTCCTCCTCCCCCTCCCCTCCCCTCCCCTGTCCCATGCTGGTCCTCCTCCGGTCCTCGTCCCCAGGGGAGGGGTCCCACGGGGGAGTCTTTTTCCTCCCCCTTCTCATCCTCATCCCTCCCTATCCTCCTTATCTCCGCCTCCTCCTCCTCCTCCTCTTTCTCCTCCTCCTCCACTCCGGGTCGTCATCGATGTCTTTCAGGATCGGCGGCACCGGCCGGCAGGCCTTCACAATCTTGACTTCCAGTCTGTCTACATTCCTGAGGCCGCGCCATAGGTTGCGCGCCACTGGTTGCGGCATAACCCCGCGGGCAGCCAAGTCGCGATCCCCCTGGCCTGTGTAGAGAGGAGTGAGTCACAAGCGGGTCATGGTAGGATCGCTGGGCGGCTCGCGGCCCGGGTCGCAGGCAGGCTGTGAGGAATGTGGTCACCGGGTCGCATGGCGTGCCCTGAACACCATGCAAGACAGCCCGCAGACGGAGACGGTTCGTACCAAAAGAATAGTTACCAGCCTGGAACATATCCCTATCCCTATGTTCGGCATCGCCTCATCACGATGCCAATCTTAGGGATTCCCTTATTTTTTGAGGGCGAATCCCTAAGATTGTCATCGCCTTTTGGCGTGTCAATCTTAGGGATAAGGATACGCTCGAGGCTGGTAAAGACAGCCCGCAGACGGAGACGGTCTGTACCACATGAATCCGGGTGGGTCTCAAGACGGGCAGCCGTCGGGTCGCGAGGGCGGGGTCGCACACTGGCGCCCTTTCAGCGCCCAGCGCAGAGCAGCCGCCAACAGGTGCCGATGCTTCAAATGAGGCGTGGGTGGGTCTCGTAGGGGGCCACATGCGAACCCTACCCCTACCCCCCACGATTTTTGAGGGAAGGGTGGGGTTCACTTCGCTCGGGAGCTCCCGAGCGAAGTGAACCCCACCCTCCCCCTCGGAAATTGTGGGGGGTAGGGGTAGGGTTCGCATGTGGCCCCCTATCTCGAAGCAGGTCGTCGGAGGGTCGCGTCGGTGGGGTCACGCAGCGGGGCTCCCCGAGGCCAGCGGAAAGCAGCACGCCGCAGGCGCCGGCACCTTGTCAGAACTGTGTGGGCGGAGCGCGGATGGGTCGCTGTCGGGTCGGATCGCGGGTGAGCCGAGGGTCGGGTCGCAGGCATGTCGCTCCTGCTCATCCTGTCCCCCGCCCCCCCTCCCCCCTTTCATCCCTCCCTCCTCCTGCGCTTCCCGTCCTCTTCCTCCTCGTCATCTCCCCCTTTTCCCGTCCTCGTCCTCTTTCTCCTCCGCATCATGCTCCTCATTCTCCTCTTCGCTAGTCTCACACAGGGCGCAGAAAGGCGGCAGGAGGGGGCCGTCTAGGCACAAGTGGCAGCGGACGCAGTGGATGCCACTCTCGCACCCCTGCTTCTTCCAAAACCACGCACAGGGGTTGCACATACCTCCGGGGATCAAAAAACAAGATGAAGAAAAGGACAACAAGAAAGCAAATGAGACACAGAACCAATAGAAGAGGGAACAAGAAAAGGAACCAGCAATGGAACAGCCATGGTTCGTTTAAGGGTATGCATGCGACACGTTGATCGTGCCCAACGCTGGATCTTCAACGGCCCCCCCCCCACTCCTGCGCGACAGCAAGTACTTGCGCAGTGCAACTGGATGAAAACAGTCAGAGCGATCAACAACGACGAAGAGGACGGCGACAACGGCCACGGCGGCGGTGGTGGTTGCGAAGGCCACTACGACGAGGATGACATGGCAGGCAATGGCAACGTGACAAGTGAAAACAAGCAGTCCGGATCCCGAGAGGACTTCCAACAAATCCCCGCTGACATCCAAGCATTCTCTGACCCACCATCCATGCAAACTGGCGGGACGGGCCGAAGGTCGCTAGATCCGCCGCCCCCTTGTGATTTTGCGGGGTGCACGGCGTGCCAAATATCTGGCAAGTGTTCGGCTCCATTCTGAAGAATTCCTCGTGGGGTTCCAGATTCCGGCGTGCAAATGTCTGGCAAAGGCCGGCTAGCCACCTGGAGAGCTGCACAAAGCCGTCGAATAAACCGACTCTGTTGGCGCAGTCGCGTCCAAGACGGCCAAGACGGCCCAAGATACTTTTTCGCCTGGGGGATGCGGTTCCTGACAGAAGTGGGATAAGACGATAAAGCCAAGGTATCGGCCCATCGCTCATGCTAGGTGTATTTGATATGCTCTCTGTAGCACGCTAAGCTGTGAATAAGGGAATGCAAGAAGACAAAGGAAGAGAGGAGGAGGGACGCGGACGACACCAACGACGGCCTACGATCCTTTATCTCTCGCGCCGAAGGGCCCGCGGTGCCCGCGATTGGCGTCATCCGTCACTGATGCTGAAACAGCTACGGAGGCGGCGGCATAGAGCGAGCAGGGAGAGACGAGTAACAACTCCCCCCGCGGCGGGGCGGGGCGGCCCAGCGCTTTAGCCTACCCCCAGGAGGTCCACGGATGCCCGGCACCCCACGCGGCACTTTGGCCCCCGCTGGCGCCAGCCCCCCCAAACCTTTACCGCGCCGGGGGAAGGCGCGCCGACGCGGCCCTGAGGGCCCGCTGAGCATCTGCATCGCCCGCTGCCTCGGCCTCCGCAACCGGCCGTGCTGCTGCAGCGCTCACCGATGGCGCCCGGGGACCATACGGCTCTCCGGCCGGGTCGGTGGACGAATCGCCCCAGGTGAACGCTGCATTCGTGCCGGTGACTGGGCTTGGGCTATAGCCATATTTGAGGAATGAGAAAAACGACCCTACCCGGGATTACAAGTGCGTGGTCTGTAGACCTCCTGGGAACCCCCAAAGCCTAGAGCCGCCAGGACGCGGCACATCACGCAGGGCTTACCCTGTCAGCCCACAGGAGTTTCAGGACACAGCGCCTCGCAAACCAGGGTAGGGGCGTTTTTTTCTGCCCCTGACCTATTGCAGGTCCACCATGAATTTGTCCCTGCGCTGCTGATCATGAGAGGAGGGCGACCGCACGGGTATGCTGGGCGCGCCGCGCCGTGGCCAACGGAGGCCGCCTGGCTCATGGCCGGGCATGAGCCCGCTTCAAGGAAGGAGACTGCCAAGGTCGATGAGCATCTCAGGTTGGAACTGCAACGTCACCACACCATACAGTCATCGGCCTGACCTAATGAACGATAAACAAGGAACGAAACCCCTTTTTATCCAAAGGAATAACGCGTAAGGAACGATAAATAACACATAACGCATAAGGAGCTGTAAACAACGCATGCAAGCCTAAGAAACGACCGAGCCCCTTTTGAAAAGCAAGTGTTCCTTATTCAAGCCGCTCACTGTAGTGCGGATCCCCAACTCGCAGTCGTGCAATTGGTTCGTAGTACCGGGCGCCAAAAAAGAGCCACGCGCACAGTGCATGTCTGTCGATGTCCTGTCGAGGTAACTTCTGAGAGAAGAGGTCTGTTGACCATCCAAACACGAGTTGAGTTCCTCCAAATATTCAACCGCGTCCAGATTCTGGGTGGTGCGAGCCAATAGTTGCCCTGGCTTTGGGTTTCCCCCAGAAACACGACACTTCCACTAGGAATACGACTGTCTAACGAATATATATATATATATATATATATATATTCTAGTGCGAAGACCAAGCTCCCCTCTTCCCCCTCCTCCTCCCTCTCCCCCTCATCCTCCTCCTCCTCCTCCTCTTCCTCCTCGTCCTTCCCACCCTTCCGGCGTTCCCCATCCATCTTCCTCCTCCCTTCTGGACGGGGCTCGCTGTTCCTTCGGTCCTTCAACGATTGGTCCTCGAACGATCCTCGTGCGTGCAGGCGCGCTTGTGGCAACAAATCGGTCTCGCTCCTCGTTTACAGCGCTCCGTATGTTGATAACTTGCCTCCTCCCTTCTGCTTCCCGACTCCCCTCCTCTAAGACTCCCTCCTCAGCCTCCTCCTCCTCCACCTCCTCCTCCTCCTCACCGCCACCTCTCTCCTCCCTCCTCCCCCCATCGAGCTGTCCTCCGCTGGGCTCCCTCCCGAACCTCCTCCTCCGCCGCCTCCCTCCTCCCCCCTCGAGCTGTCCTCCGCTAGGCTCCCTCCTGAGCCTCCTCCTCCGCCGCCTCCCTCCTCCCCCCCCCCCGAGCTGTCCTCCGCTAGGCTCCCTCATGAACATCCTCCTCCGCCGCCTCCCTCCTTTGAGCAGGAACCGACCGTCCGCTCTTCTATAGGCCTACCACGAAATTTTCTCAGGCTCCCAAAATGTTCTAAGAACAAAACCAATATCCTTAGAACATGAACCCGATGTGCTAAAACAAGACAGTATCGGCCAAACATGTTCCTAGAACATCTCGCGGGAACCACAAAAGGTTCTTAGAACATTCTTGGGTAGCCCTATAGGCACGCCAGGACGCTTCGCCACTGCTTGCCTCCTCCCCCCTTCCAGTCGCCCGTGGCCCTGCAGCCGGCCGGGCCGAGCAGAGGGCGAGGGCGGCCGAAGGGCTGGCACCGCTCCAGTGATGCACCGAGCCCTGCGACGCCTGCGCGGGGGGTGACTTGGGAGAGGACGGGCAGGGCGAAGGGGGACGGGGCCGGAGGGTGAGGGTGAGGAGGAGGAGGAGGAGGAGGAGGAGGAGGAGGAGGAGGAGGAGGAGGAGAGGGAGAAGGAGGAGGAGGAGGAGGAGGTCCGTGGCCATTGCGGCGCAAGTTCACAACGCTTCGCTCAGGGTCTTGACCTAGGTGGTGGGGGGACATTGCGGCCCCAAACTGCTCTCCTGGCTCGTGCCAGGCTCACTTCACATCACGATTCGCGTACGGTATTCTCACTCTCTCCGTACTCTCGGCGGCCGATAGTTCCAGACCCTTCTTCTCGCTTCTCTTAGAAGGCCTCTTATCAGCCCCGGATTCAGTCTGGGGGCGATGGCAGTGGCGATGCTGGCTGGGTCACCAAAGGGAGCAAGAAAAGCAAGCCGCCAGCCGCAGGTGTCGCATGCCCTTCGTGTGGTTACAAGCGAACGCCCCCGAAGCCGTTTGGTGCAAGCATTGTCAAATCTCGCTGCCGCGTATGTATCATGGCACTCCTCCTGGCCCTGCTGCTGGCAGTCTCTGGGCGTCTAGCACTTCGCCTCCTGGATGCTCGAACGGTCAGAGCAGCAGCGGCAAGTACGGGTACGGGAAGGGTACTTTCTCAGGCGGCAAGGGTGGCAAGGGCTTCGGAGGCAAAGGAGGAGGGTGGCAAAGGATACGTTGACGCGAGCTGGAGTTCTTGGAATCATTACATGGCCATGCATCTCAGCTATGATCGACCAACGCTCGGAGACACTCATCCAAGTGGTGGAGCCCCACCTCTTCCAGTGGGCCCTGTTCCGCGTGTCCCCAGCGGAAGCACGTCAGCTATCAGGTCTGTCCAGCAAAGCGGGGGATTTGTTGGCAGCCCCCAAAATATTATACCATGGCCAAGCATCTGGAAGCATAGTCGCGTCCTCCGCCTCCCTTTGTCTACTCATGCCAAGATGCAGAAGGCGCATAAGGATGTCCAGCATTGGGAGTCCAAAGTGCAGAAGGATCTGCAGCGCCTCACGAAGGCCAAGGAGCAAGTCGATGAGTTCGAGAAGGCGATGCGCGAGTCCAGGGCACAACTCAACTCCGCCGACTCTGATTACAAGGACGCCCTGGCCAACCTGCAGGCAGAAAAGGCGGACGAAGATGCCAAGACAACGCCCTTCCATTATGTCCCCTCTGTCAAGCTCGGCGACCCGGTGTCAGGCAAGGTTAGCATTGGCTCTTTCATCGACTGTGGCGACGTCCTCGAGGATCTGGTTGCGGCCGAGGTGGACATCGAGGAGTCAGACAAGGTCGACTTCAAAAGCCGCCGCACTGCCCTGGTGTCTGGGGTTCACGAGCTCGCGCAGAAGCTTTTTCAGCAGGTGGCGGACTCTGGCAAGGAGGCTCGTGCTGCTGAAGAGGCTCACCGTGCTCGGATGGCGGCCAAGGAGCGTCGCACGACAGAGGAGGGAGCCACTGCTGCTGGTGGAGGCGACCGTGACCATACGGCCGCGGCCCCGACTGCTCAAGGAGCTGCTGATGAGGCCACATAGGAGCCAGGCGCTGCCGGCAGCACGGCTGCTTCCTCTCCGCCCGAGCCCCCCAGGGCCGACACTCGTACCAGGGCCGATGGAGCGCTGCAAGGAGTCGGGCCCCCCCTCACGGCCTCGTGAAGGGGGGCCCATGGATCTCGCAGCTCGAAGCCCAGGCTCGAAATCTTCCTGGGAACTCTATAACTGTTCAGCCTCTCGAGTTTCGGTGATTGGTCCCAGGGTCTGGGATACTGGGGTTCAACGCGTTCAGGTTGCTTCTGGAGTTTTGCAAGGGAAGTCCTCTTTTTCGGCCCCGCTCCGTCCACAGGAAACCCGAGTGCTCCCAGGTTCCCATGGCACCTTTTTCCGTCGCTCGCTTGCCTCTGCCTGGCGCGGCCTGGCAGCGTCCGACTCCTGCTGTCCTCACCATCCCTTCCAGCAAGCCCGTCAGCGAGCTGGGCGCACGGTTGCTACAATCCGAACAATCAATTTCACCTTCGAGCTCGGTACTGACACGGTGCGTTAGAGCTTCTCGCGGCCCTCCCGTTGCTTCAACCCCTGCCCCAGCTGAAAGTGCCGTCACCACGGCTGCTCTGCCCTTCAATGATGGTCTGAAGGTAGTGCCTGTCAACGCTAACTCGTGGGGCACCCTCAAGGGTTACCTGGAATGTTCGGACCCGTGCATTGTCCTCGCCCAGGAACATGGGCTTCGAAATCAAGGATCGGTTGACCAAGCCTCGAAGTCATCGCTATTCCTTGGATGGAAGAGTAGTTGGGCCTCTGGATTTCCCAGGAGTCGGGGGCGGAGTCAGCAGTGGTGTCTCTGTGTTGCCCGAAGCGGCCTCGGCATGTTCACTTGCGACCAGCAGGTCGTAGTCGAGGGCAAGGCTGTGACGGCCATGGTGCACGTACCTGGCTGCGCCCCGTTAGGCATCTGCCCCCACCGCCTCTGCCACAGTCAAGGCCTCTCGGAGGCTAACCTTGAAATTCTTCGTGTTGTGGGGGGGGGATGATGTGGGATGTGAGTTCATTGTGGGGGGCTGATTGGAATTTCGGGCCTGACGAGCTCGAACAGGCCAAGTTCGCCAGCAAACTCGAGGCCTCGTTTATCAGCTCTGCTGGGCTCACTCATTTCCCCAGTGTCGGTCCCCCCGACAGTTTTTGATTTGTTTGCTGTGGCTGATGCCCTTGGGTTGTGCCTCAAGAATGTGAAGGTCATTGACGATTCCTCCCTCGCTCCGCACAGGCCTGTGGCCATGCAGCTTCACAGCTCTCTTGGCAGCCTGAAGACTCTCGCCTTCTGTCGCCCCCCCTGCCCTGCCTGTGGATGCCCCCCTGGGGCATGCCCCGTGCCCACGAGAGTAGGACGGTGCTCTCTCGCTCGCTCAGGAGACGCGCGTCGCTCCGGGGCCTGGGGATCTTCAGAGAGCTAGCAAGCTTTCGAGCCCAGGATACAAGGCCTGGGACGATGCTGCTGGAAGAGACCTGGTCAGCATCTTGGGAGCGGAAGTTTCGAGCTTTGGGGTGAGGGGTGAAAGACCCTAACTGGTAGCCTGCGGGCCGTGAGAAAGATCCGAGCTTGCGCAGCACTCTGTGGCTGTGCAACCAACTGCGTTCTGGTAGGCGTTGCCCTGGCGAGCTCCTGCAGGTCGATGGTCACCAGGCTTCGGAGGCACTTGAACATCCTCCAGCCTCGGTGATGGAGACCGAGGGCTCAGTCTGGGCCTAGTGTTTTTCTGTGTTGCCGCCAGCTTAGCTAGATCTGTTCGTGCGGATCCTGGCGCCCCTGTGCTCCTCGAAGATCTAGGAGATCTCATCGGGGAGGTCACGGCTGCAGCCTAAGAAGCTAAGGTGACTTCATCGAAGGCGTCAAGAACGAATGGCACGAATGGTTAGTGTTGGGTTCAGACAAAGGGGGGGGAACTGCGCAGAAAGCCATTCGTGAGCCTTCTGCTTGGACCCCTACGACCACCCTTTCGCGATGCGGCGCGGTGGTTGCGGACCCCGCCAGCCTTCTCAAGGCGGAAGGGGACAAGTTCAGTATGATTTGGGAACAGGGTAGCGGGCAAGGTTCACTCGGTTAAGGTGTTGGCAGGTTGTCCTTCCCCACTCGCTCCGTTTGGAGCCTTCTGAGACGCGTGCCATCTCTAAGAAGTATAAGCCTGCTTCAGCTGTCAGTGTGGACGGCTTCCACTGCCGACAGTTTGCCCTCCTCCCTGACGTCGCGCTCCAAACGTTAGCGTTGTGGTTTGCCGTCGTGGAGAGAACGGGTGTTCTTACTGCGCAGATTGCCTGGGTTCATGTGGCCTTATTAGAATAAGAAACAGCTAGAGGCTTCAGGCCCATAGGAGTTTGCGCTAGCTGGCACCGCATTTGGGGTCGCGCCAGGAGGAACGAGGCTTTAAGATGGGAGCGTGCCTTCCCTCGTGATTTCTGGGCTGCTGGAGCCTTCCGAGGGGCTGGGGATGTCGCGTGGAGACAGATCGTCAGGGCCGAACGCGGGACCCGCAGCGGCCAGTGCACGGCGTCTATGCTTTGGGAGATTCGGAAGTACTATGAGCACATAGATCTGAATGTCTTGTGGCATAAGTGTCTCCAGCACCGCTCTCCTGCCTGGCTTGCCAGGCTGGCCATCCAGACCTATTCGTCGGCTCGATTCCTGGCTCCTGGAGGCATTGTAGTAGAAGGCCCGTAGTTTGTGAAGCAAGGCATTGTGGCGAGCTGCTCGCTTGCCACTAGCCTCATCAGAATGTTTGCGATGGAGGCGCTCGACAGTATCCCCCCCGGGCCTGGCAGGTGCCACTGTGATGCCTACATAAGAGGACCTTAGCATGAGTGCCACCGGTTCGGCTGAGGAAAGCATCGCCGCTCTCACCCGTAGAACTCGGGCTCTGCACCCTGCCTTCAGCAGCACGCTCCGGTGCAAGCTGGCCCTGGACAAGGTCGGCATGGTCGGCAGCAGCAGCAGCAGCAGCAGCAGCTTTGTGCCTCAACACCTGCAGGAGTCCCCTGGCCCGCTGACTTCACTGCGGGCCGCCCTGCTCGAGGCCCTGGGAAAGGCAGGGAGGAGGAGGAGGAGGAGGAGGAGGAGGAGGGAGAGGAGGAGGAGGAGGAGGAGGAGGGGAGGAGAGGAGGGAGGAGGAGGAGGAGGAGGAGGGGAGGAGGGGAGGAGGGAGGAGGAGAGGAGGGAGGAGGAGGAGGAGGAGGAGGAGGAGGAGGCAGGACCGCCAAAATGACCGCTCGTGCCGCCGCCGCCCCTGGTAAAGCCGAGCGGCTGCAGGGCCTCGGCGCGGCGCTGGGGCGCAAGGCCCTCCGGGTTTTTTGCCGCGGGCCCCCTGGCGGGAGCCGTGTACGGCTCGGACCTCCACGGTGCCTCGGACCGCGAGCTGCTCTTGCTGCGGAGGATGGCCAGGTCGCGCATCAAACCCAGGGCTCAGGGCGGGCCCCAATGTGCTTTATATCGCTCCCGGAGGGCGACACGACGTGGCGAGGCAACCGCGCCTCCATCACGTCGGTGGCCCAAGGAAAAATCTGGATTTTGAGAACCGGCGCCTTCCCGTGGCCTCTTTCCTGGGCCGAAATGCGCGATGGCTGGGAGTCGTGTTTTCCCCCGGACCAGCGTGATTGGGCCTCCGTGCGAGGCCCCATCTCTGCTCCAAGAATGATTCGTTACAGAGTTGGCTGCTCGATGCCGAACTTCTGTGCCATTATTGACGACGTTGACCGAGAGAGGTCGCTGGCCCTGTCCAGTCCGAAGCTTGTCAAAGCTTCTGTGTGAAGGAGCTGCTCTTCGGTCTTTCGAGCGTGACGCTGGGGACAGGTACGGCACTGGTTTCAGACTGTGTTGGGATGTGGCCACACACGTCTTGGGGCCAAGGGAGGTCGGGGGCAACACCAAGGGTTGGGTCAGAGCTTTGGCCACCAAGGCGCGTTGGATTGCAGGAGATGTTGCCTCTGCAAGATATGTTTTCTCGGACCATTGTGAATAAAGGCCAGGGGCACCTTGTCCTACCGCATCTACGAATGCCCGAGTGCACAGTCGGAGAGAGATGCTGTACTACCCCCATGGCTTCAAGGGGAAGCCCGCGAAGTAGGCCCAGACGCACCTGAATCGGTTCTTTGTACGGGGCTTTCAAGCACCCTGGGGATGCCGCTCCTCCTCCTCCTGCTAAGTCGACGGGGGTGACGTTGGAGTGGTTCACGGATCTGCTGCCAGACCCGTCAGATGCAACTGTTCCTCCCTCCATTCCTCCTGCCGGCGGACTCTGGGGGCATCTGCTTATGGACGGCTCATGCCGTCGTCATACCGTTAGGGAGCTTTCTCGTGCGGGGGAGGAGGAGGAGGAGGAGGAGGAGGAGGAGGAGGAGGAGGAGGAGGCACACACACACACACGCACACACAGACAGACACGCACAAGACCACACACACACACACACACACACACACGCGAGCACGCACGCACGCACGCACGCACATGCACACATGCACCACATATTACTTGCAACGGCTCGCTGATGGGACGCTCTGGAGAAATTGAGCGGTGACGCTTCTTCACTCATACAGGAGCCCTTTAGTAAAAAATAACGCGATCTCTCAGGAGAACACAAATTGAGAGAGCACTTCGAACCCTCAGCGGGGGCAACAATTGAGAGGGAGAACGCAATGATAGCCGGAGCAAAGCATCCCAACACAGCGTTTTCAGATCCAGTGTGGCTCCAAAGCTGCCCGCGCGTCCTACAATGCATCGTCGTCGTCCTGCTGCCTGCTGCTGATCAGCCTTCGCGCTCGTCATCATCGCCGTCATCGTCGTAGTATACGTTGTCGTGTTCGTCGTCGTCGTCGTCCTCCTCCTCCTCCTCCTCGTTCTCGCCCTCTCCCCCTCCAACTCCCTTTCCTGCTCGTACTCCTTATCATCCTCCTCCTCCTCCTTCTCCTCCTCCTCGGGCACCTGTGCCACCGGGATCCCTCCCCAGGAAAACAGGCGGGTAGCCTCCCGTTTGTCACCACAGGTGCTCCTTCGGGACCCTGGGGGAAAGAGAAAAAGGTAGTCGTAGGCCGTCCCAGCCTGCGCCACGGGGGAAGGGTCGCGCCTGGGGTCTCGGGGCTGTGCCCGACTCGTCCTTGTGGCGCGCGGGGGCAATCCAGGGCCTCAGTGCGCGGCTTTTCCTTCCGTGTTCCGTGCCTGGGTTGTGGGTCTGCCACGTTTTGCTGCGACACCCTTGCGTGGCCCTCCCAGTATTCCGCTGGAGCAAGGGTGGTGTCGCGGGTCCCCCATGCAGGGGGGGCTCATGATGAGCCCCCCCCCCCCCCGCATGGGGGACCCGCGACATGATGACATCGGAGGATCCTCCAATGACATCGGAGGATCCCCGTCCATTCTTCCCACGGTCACGGTCCCCCGCCGTGGCGTGCGTGGGGGCGGGCTGTCCCCGAGGGAATGGTGCCCCTCGGGTGGCTGATCGGGGCGGCACGCGCGGCGTGTCGTCATCTGAAGCCTCGGAAGGTCAGAACGGGCTTGCGGGGCGGTTCACCGGCTTGGCTGCTGCCTCCTGGCGCATGTGGCGCCCCTGGCGCGCGTGTCGGGTACAGTGGGGACTCGGCCACAAGAAACCTCCGCAAGAATACCACCCCGAAATGCGCGATTTGTTCAATGAAAATCCACAGGTGTCGATCGAAAATCGTCAAGATCTGATTGGGAGCCCATCACAATCCAAGAAACCTAGGGCACCCTGGCAAAATCCAGCTGGTTTCTTGGCACGCGCCCCCACTGTGCGCCTCGCGCCTCTTGTTCGCCGCGCTGCCGCCTCTTCGTGGGGCGCGCGCCGCCTCTTTGAAGGGGAACTGGGACACACAAACAAATACATACCAATCAAACTATCCTTATATTTCCCCATCTTTTCTGGTTTTTGGTATTCCCCCCCCTTCCCATAGTTTCCCAGATGTTCTGGGAATCGCTGATTGATTGTGTCTGTGTGCTTTCTCCCCTCCTGACTCTTGTGTGCATGGCCATTGGGGCGGGGCCGCCTCGCCACGGGGCGAGCTGGGCGTGAGCCCCCCGTCGCTGGCCTCCTCCTCCTCCTCCTCCTCTCCTCCTCCTCCTCCTCCTCCTCCTCCTCCTCCTCCTCCTCCTCCTCCTCCTCCTCCTCCTCCTCCTCCTCCTCCTCCTCCTCTCCTCCTCCTCCTCCTCCTCTTGGGCCGAGGGTGGAGCCCACCACGCCCCCCCCGTGCCGTCGCTCGGGCGTCCATTTTCCCGTGCAAGTTGTCGGTCTCGTGCGTGTGTGTTTTTGTTCTGCTCGAGGGCCCAGGATTGAAGGGGCCCTGGGACACACACACATAAATACACACAAATAAGAATATGCCCCATGTTTTCGCATATCTTCTGGGTTTTTGTCTTCCCCCCCACTTCCCATATTTTCCTATATTTTCCTGGGAGTCAACGATGAATTGTGTCTGTGTGTTTTTGTCCCCTCCTGAAGGATGGTCCTCGAGGTTTCTCGCCGAGACAAAACTGCACACGTCTGAGCGGTGCCAGGCCCCTGTCCGAGGGGCCCTCGGCCCAGCGCCGCGCAAGTCTGCGCGCCGCCTGCCCCCCGCGGCGATCGCCGGGCGGCCGAGGGCGGCGGGCGCTCGTGCACTCGTCCGCTTTGTTCGGTGTGCTCCACGCCACTCCACTTCCACTCCTCCTCCACTCCACTCCACTCCACTCCACTCCACTCCACTCCACTCCACTCCACTCCACTCCACTCCACTCCACTCCACTCCACTCCACTCCACTCCACTCCTCCTCCTCCTCCTCCTCCTCCTGCTCCTCCTCCTCCTCCACTTCCTCCTCCTCCTCCTCCTCCTCCTCCTGCTCCTCCTCCTCTTCCCGTGCTTCCTCCTCGTCCTCGTCCTGCTGCAGACTGCGCCGGGGCGCCGGGGGCCGAGCAGGCGGCCTGACCCAGACGCGGGTCCATCTGCTCAGCCATGTCGAGGGTCATGAGCGGCTGCCCGGGCGCTTCGCCGCGCCTGGCTTCTCCTGACAGGCATAGAGGATCCGTCGCGAAGGCAGCGCAATTGAAAATGAGAGAGTTCGACACGGCGTGCGAAAATACATGAAGTAAGTAGAGAGGATGACCGTGGGCGCAGGGTGCAATAAGAGCGAAAGCGGGCTCACATACGGAAGCGCACATTGAAGAGCGAGACACGAGCAAAATGTCAAACTCCCAAGAAACATATTGTATGGGGAGGTGGAAGTAGGCATTAATGAGTATGGTGTAGCACCTACCCTCGTGTTAAGCAACAGGGTAGAGCACACGGGACAAATCGACTAGCGGTGCGTGCCTACTTGTAAAGATACACATGCATGCGTACATATCTGTATAGACACATGTTTACATACGTGTGTGTATATACATATTTATATTATTCCCCAATCAGTGCTTGCACTGAAGGGGTCGTAGCGGAAGTTGAAGGATTTGGCGAAAATGTCGCGCCGATTTTGGTCGCACGCTGGGTTCCAAGGTTCCCGGTTCCCGAGTTCCCGGTTCCAGGCCGATTTCGGTGGGCGGCGGTGTTCCCGGATTCTCATTTTCCCTGTCGATCTTCTCATCGATCGGTCCCACCGTCGATCTCATTACCCACCACGCTATCGATCTTATGATCGATCTCACAATCGATCTCACTATCAATCTCAAATCGATCTCACTATAGATCGCACGAGCGATCTCCCGATCGATATCATACTTGATCTCATTGAATCGACTTCAGCATCGGTCTCACGATCGACTATACAATCGTCCTCACCATCGATTCCATTATCGATTTCACAATCGATCTCAACATCCGTGCTAGCGACCTGGATATTGAAATCGATTGTGAGATGATTTTTTCTATGGTGTTTCATGACCATCCACTGATTGGGTTTTTTCCCTGGTGTCATATATATATTCCCCAATCAGTGCTTGCACTGAAGGGGTCCTAGCGGAGGTTGAAAAATTTGGCGAAACTTTCCCGCCGCGATCTTGGTGGCGGGCTAAGTTCCCGGGTTCCTGGTTCCGGGCTCCCGGGTTCCCAGTTATTGGTTCCGGGCCGATTTCGGTGGGATCGGTGGTGGGGGTGGTGGTGGTGGAAGACAGGCCCATCACCACCTCCTCTCGCAGGCGCGCTCAGCGATCCATGGATGTGGCGCGCGGTCGCCAAAGCCATGGATCGGGGGAGACGCCCTCCCCAAAACTGCGACCCGTGCCGCCTCGCTCGACGGCTCGACGGCGGAACCCGCGATCCCCCATGAGAGCGGGACCCGTCGCCACTCCTCGCCCCCTGGGTCCGTGCTTGCGCTCGCCGCCTCCTCGCCTGCCGGCCTCGCTGCGCCCGCTCCCCCCGGGCGCCCTTCCGCACCCCCGGAGCTGTCCTTCGCCAGGCTCCCGCACGGCGCCCGCCCACGTCCCGGCGCTGTCCTTCGCCGGGCTCCGCCCCGGGCGGTCGCCGGGCTCCCGCACGGCGCCCGCCCACGTCCCGGCGCTGTCCTTCGTCGGGTGCCGCCCCGGGCGGTCCTGCCGGGGCCGTAGCGCGGTCCCAGCGAGAGAGGGCCGGGTGCAGACGTGGGCGGAGGACAGAGGGGAGCACAAGAGGCGCGCAAGGGGGGGAGAAGAGGGGCAGAGGTTATGGAGTAGGCGAGTAAGGAGGGGGATGGGGGCAGGGAAGCGGGGAACGGGGAGGCAGAGATGATCAGGCGGAGAAGGGGGAGAGGGAGAGAACGAGGGATTTTGGAGCCCCTCGTTGATTTCGTGTGGCTCTGGCAAGTGTAGCGTAGGATATTCCTGTATGGTTGATTGATGTTGGTGATGTCTTCTTTTCGTCGTGATCCTCTTCCTCCTCCTCCTCCTCTTTCTCATCCTCTTTCTCCTCCTCTTCCTCCTCTTCCTCCTTCTCCCCCTCCCCATCCACCTCCTCGAACTCCTCCTCCTCCTCCTCCTCCTCCTCCTCCTCCTCCTCCTCCTCCTCCTCCTCCTCTCTCCTTCTCCTCCTTCGTTGTTGTTTTCCTCATCGTTCACCCCCCCCGCCCCCCAAAATAACAAATCCCCCCAAAACAACAAACAATCAAACATAAACCCAACAGGGTGCCTTCGCCAATTTTGCCTGGGCGGGGCGAGGAGAGAGAGGGAGAGAGAGAGAGAGAGAGCGAGAGGGAGAGAGAGAGAGAGATACCAAAAGCACATATACTTATAAAGGAGAAGAACAAGGAGGAGGAGGAAGAGGAGGAATAGAAAGAGGTGGCTGTTATCCCACCTTCCAAAGCAAACGGAACGGCTTCGCCGATTTCTGTTGTTATTGGGGGGGATTTGAAAGATAACAACATGAGGAGGAAAGAGGGAGGAGGAGGAGGAGGAGGAGGAGGAGGAGGACACAGAGGAGGAATAGTACACAGAGGAGGAAGAGGAGGAGGTGAGTTCTTCTGTGACGCGCACAAGGGGGGCAGAAGGGAAAAAACATAGAGATAGAGACAGAGAGAGAGCGCGCAACAGTTTCCTCCTCTCGATTCCGTATCTGCGTTGTGGTGTGTGGGCAAGTGCATGCACGGTTCTATTAGTTCCTCCTCTGCGATGCGTGCGAAAAGCGAAGGAGAAAGAGAGAGAGAGAGAGAAAAGAGAGAGAGAGAGACAATCGAACGAGAGAGAAAGAGAGAGAGAGAGAGAGCAACCGCTTGTCCTTCTGCGGTGCGTAGAGGGTTGATGCATTGCATTCGCGGTTGCGTGTGGGTGGTTACATGGGTGGTGTTGTGGGCGGTGGCGTTGCGTAGATTGCTTCCGCCTTCTTTGTATTCACATCCCCCTCCGAGGCTATTCATTGTTTTGTGCGGTGTGCGCAAAGGATTTAGATAGCCATTCTTATACATATATATATGTATACATTGAGAGAGGATGAGACAACAAAAAAAAGAGAAAGAGAAAGAGAAAGAAGGACAAAGGAAAGAACAATCGCGCGTCCTTCCGTGCTGCCTGGGGGGTTGAATTGCGTGGCGAGGTGTGCCTTGCATTGCATTCGCGGTTGCGTGTGGGTTGTTGCATTGGTGGTGCTGTGTAGGCGCTTGCATTGCAGTGTTTGCTCCCGCCTCCGTTGCAACCACATTCCCCTTCGAGGTTGTCTGTTCTTGCTGCGCGCGCAAATGGGAACGGGAGAGAGAGGAAGGGAGGGAATGAGAGAGCAATCGCTTGCTTGCCCTTCCGTGGTGTGAACGGGGAAAGAGAAACCAATCGCTTGTCCTTTCGTTGTGCCTGGGACGAGCACTTCCGCGGGCCCCTGTAGCACTCCCTGGGGCCGTCTGACACCTCCCCAGGGGCCTACGAAGTCCCTCCCAAGGCCCGAGAAGCACCTTCCCAAGGCCGTACCACATTTTTCTGGAACTGAACAACACCTCCGCGGGACTGGATAACACCTTCCCCGGAGCCGTATAACGCCTTCCCGGGCTGTATGACACCTTCCCAGGCCCGTATAACAACTCCGCGGGCCCCTATAACACCCCACTGGGGCCGTTTGACATCTTACTCGGGGACCCCTGGGGGCCAAAAAAAATCGAAAGACCTTCCCTGGGGCCTACGAGGTATCTCACCAGGCCCGTACAACACCTCCCCGAGCCGTATTTAACACCTTCCTGGGGCTGTTCCAACACCTCCTTGGGCCTGGATGACAAGCTCTCCGGGGCTATACAAACATCTGTCCGAAGCTGCATAACACCTCACAGGCCCCTTTTCACACATCCGGGGCCCCCTATGATTAAGTCGAGCCTGTCCCTCTACAGGAAGAATATTCAAAAATAGTCAAGAATGGTAGGGGAAAGATTTGTCGATTATTCTCAACAATGCTTGCATATGTTTGACTCTTCTTCATTATTCGTCCAAAATCCGCCAATAGGGGAACATGTCCGATCTAACCCTATGACACCCCCTGGTCCCCTCTGGGGCCCCCAAAATCGAAACCTGGCCCAGAGGCGGACGGAAGCGGTCAGCAGCAGCAGCCAGCGATAGCGACGACGACGACGGAGGGCGACGGCCGATCCCCAGGAACCCCGGGCCCCCCCGGGGCCCGTAAATTTAGGTCAGGCGTGTCCTCCTACAGGCGGATGTTGGACGAAAAATTAAAAATTCTCAAACGATGTTCAAAAATAGTCAAACATACTAAAGATGGCCTCCTGATTAGTTTTTGGCTATTTTTGTATATTCCGCCGTAGATTTTTCCGGCAATCGCAAACGCAGTGTAAGGCCCGACTGGCGACGCCCAACGACGACGACGACGACGACGACGACGACGACGACGACGACGGCGACGGCGACGGACCACGACCGACGGCGGCGACACACCGACGGCGCCAGGAAGCCGCCAGGGCGCGGACGAGGACGCCTTTCCCTCCGCCCGCCGCCCTCTCCCCCTTCATCCTCCCTGCCCCATGGGATCGGCACCTGAATCGGGAGCGGCCAAGAGGGGGGTGTCCAAGAGGGGGGGGTGCAAATCATGACCGGCGGCATGTGCGCGGCCCAGTGGGGGGGGCCAGGAACGTAATGAAATAAGAAGAGGCGCCATGAAATCTGCAGAAATATCATGGCCCCCGCCATGATATCCACCCCCCCCTAGTCATCACCCCCCTCTTTTCCGCCCCCGATGAATCGGCACCCGCGCGCCAGGTCGGATGGAGCCGCGGCATCGGCAGAGGCGCACCGAAAACGGAGCGGATGGGGCCGAACCAGGCACACGCTGCCCGAGCTGGGCCGCCGCGGAGCACAGGCGCTGTCGCGCCGAGCGCGCCGCATCCGAAGCGGACCGAAGCAGAAACAGAGACAACGAAACGGGCGGCAAAAGTCACGACGCTGAGCCGAACCGAACCGGAAGGGTTCTGACACCGAACCGAACCGAACCGAGCCGGAGGAACTTCGGAATCGAAGCGAACCAACCCGAACGGGGCATCCCTGAATACTGCGACTACTGCTACTACAACCACCGCAACCACCAGAATTACGAATACTGCTACTTATGGTGACCATCACCTGAGCTCGGTTTAGACAGTAAGTGGTACGGGGATAGGGATTGGGTTTGTGTTCGAGCTCTAGTTCGAGCTCGGCGCTACCAGCTTTACATCGAACACACACGAAAATGAATGTGGGAAGCTCGGATCCACGCCTCGGATGGGACAATCCATACAGAATCCACTCAGAATCCATGCTGCAGAATGCCCTGGCTGACAAAGGGGGCCTCTGTGACCAGACCTTCGAGGCGGATCCAGCTCTGGCGGCAAGGGCCCCTCGGACGACACACGGGAGCACGAACACGTGCCACGATCCCTCCCTCCCCTCCCTTCCCTCCCTCTTCTCTTGTGCTGCCGACTTGGAGGCCTGGCGCGGCAGCCCCGCCCCGATCGTCCTCCTCCCACGGGAGCGGCACTGGGCCCTCGGTCTGCCAGGGCTCGCCCTGGCGGATGGCGGCCGCCTTCAGCCTGCGGCGGTGCTTCAGCTCGCCTGCGGAGGTGAGGACAGCGGCCGAGTCCTAGGAGGACGGGAAAAGGAGGAGGAGGAGGAGGGAAAGGAAGAGGGGAAGAGGAGGAGGAGGAGGAGGAAAAGAAGACGGGGAAGGAGGAGGAGAGGAAGGAGGAGGGGGAAAGGGAGGAGGAGGAGAAGGAGGAGGAGGAGGAGGGGAAGGGGGAGTTGGAGGAAGAGGAAGAGGAGGAGGAGGAGGAGGAGGAGGCGGAGGAGGAGGAAGGGGAAGAAGGGAGAGGAAGGAGGAGGATGAGAGGAGAGGAGGGGAGGAGGAGGAGGAGGGAGGCGGCGGAGGAGGAGAGGGGGAAGAGGAAGAGGAAGAGGAGAGGAGGAGGAGGAGGAGGAGGAGGAGGAGGAGGAGGAGGAGGAGGAGGAGGGGGAGTTGGAGGAAAGGAGGGAGGAGAGGAAAAAGGGAGGGGAAGGGAGGAGGAGGAGGAAGGGAGGGGAAAGAGGAGGAGAGGAGGGAAGAGGAGGAGGAGGAGGAGGAGGAGGAGGAGGAAGAGGAGGAGGAGGAAGGAGGAGGAGGAGGAGGGAGGAGAGGAGGAGGAGGCAGGGAGGAGGTTAGTGGGAGAAGGAGAGGAGGGAGGAGGAGGAGGAGGAAGGGGAAGGAGGAAGAGGAAGAGGAGGAGGATGAGGAGGAGGAGGAGGAGGAGGAGGAGGAGGAGGAGGAGGAGGAGGAGGAGGATGGGAGGAGGAGGAGGAGGAGAAGGAGGAGGGGAAGACCAGGAAGAGGAAGAGGGAGGAGGAGGAGGACGAGGAGGAGGAGGGGGAGTTGGAGGAAGGGAGGAGGAGGAGGGGAAGGAGGAGGGGGAGGGGGAGGAGGAGGAGGAGGAGGAGGAGAAGGAGGAGAAAGAGGAGGAGGAGGAGGAGGAGGAGGGGAGGAGGAGGAGGAGGAGGAGGAGGAAGAGGAGGAGGGGGAGGAGGAGAAGGAGAAGAAGACGGAAGAGGAGGAGAAATAAAATGAGGAGAGGAAGGAGGAGGAGGAGGAGGTAAGGTAAGGTAAGGCTCCACTGAGACCGAAACACAAACGATCTAGGGAGATTAAATGGGATTCCCCCCTCAAAAGTCGTCCTCGGCAGTCCACCACTGGAGGGCCAGCGACGGTGCTTTTCGGCATACGTCGGCGCACGGCCGAAGATCGTCCGAGCTGCTGCTTTCAGGAGCCTCCAGCTACTTAGGAGCAATCAAACCTTGCCCCTCGAGCCCGAGGTAGCCAGCAGGGCGCGGACCCGTGAAAACAGAAGCCTCCTCCTTCGAAGCGAGTAACAGCTGCACGGCCGTGGCCTCGAGAGTGGGATCAGCGACTGCGATCATCAGCCCACGCGCCTTGGAGTCGTACATTTTTTGTGCGGAAGAGCTTGGCAAGAAGCTGGAACTGAACGTTGCCTGGCACAACGTTGTCGAGATATGTACGCAGAATGGCTTGCTGATCAGGGTTCGCGCGCGGCATCAGCGTCACGACGGCACCAATGAACATGAAGCTGTCGGGGGCGCCCAAGCCGTGCCCCTTCTGGCCGTTCACGCGCGGGAGGTATGTTTTGTCATGGGCGTCCTTCGTTGAAGTGAAGAGGGGATCCGAAACCTTGAGAGTGAATTGAGCACAGTCAGGGCGTTGACCTAAGGAACCCTAAATAAGGAACGAGGCCCCTTTTCCCATAAGTTGAACTTCGATTCCCCATCGAAAACAGAAGGGAAACCCCAAGCAAACTGTAAAACAACCAAGGAACACCGATCCCCTCCCCAACGAAAAGGGTTCCTTGTCCAGCGCCCCGACTGTACGCTGAGCGCTGATGACACCGAGCTTGAGCGCCATATCAGCCTTCTCCTCTGCAGCGCCGCCCTCGACAGCGATACGCTCACGAGCCTGAGCTCCTGGAGCGGCAGCGGCAGCAGCGGCAGGGAACGGCACCGACTTTGGCCGAACACCGTGGCCCACTGCGGCTGGCTTCTCTGGACTACGCACGGCCCGCCATTTTTCGAGTAATTGATTTGACCAATGGCACATTCGGGGCGTTGACCTAAGAAACGATAAATAAGGAACGAAGCCCTTTTTTTATCCCAGGGAATAACGCATAAGGAACGATAAATAACAAATAACGCATAAGGAACTGTAAATAACGCATTGCAATCGAAGAGACGACCGAGCCCCTTTTGAAAAGTAAATGTTCATTATGCAAGCCGCTCACTGTACAAGCCTTCGATGCCACTGAGCCCCAAGTAGCTGCTGAAAAGGCACGCAGCAAAAGACCCTCTAGCCGCAACAGGCGAAGCAATCCCGAACAGAGCAAGCACCCCGAGCGGACCACAGCGGGGCAGAAGCGCAGAAATCTTCACACCCGCGGCACCAGGACAGCGACGCGCCGCGCGTGGAAGAACAAAAAAACACCCACACCTCCTGGGGACACCCCGCGTGCGAGGAGGAGGAGGAGGCTCGGCTCGGCTCGGCTCTGCGCTCGGGGGTGCATATCCAGCTGCAGCTACAGCGTCTCGAGCTCCCCTGCGCGGATCTCTCACGCGCCCTGCGTCATTTATAATCGCACGGGCGCATGCTCAGGGCGGCCCCCTGCCTCGCTGAGGCGGGGGGGTGCCCCGCTGAGCGGGAAGGCACCCGCTTTCAGCACACGCGGGAGGGAGAAGAAGAAGGAGAGAGGCCACTCTCAGAGAGGGGGAAAGAGGCGGAGATGGGGCGGTCTTGGCGGATGCTGCTCCCTGGCAGCGCGCAGCCAAGGCTGGGCAGGGCATCGGCCTTCTCCCGTCAGCCCGCCAGCCGTCTCCTGGTCGACGGAGCCCCAAGGGCCAGAACCCGCCTACCAGGGCCAACCAGTAGGCCCTCGATAGAAGGCATCACACCCTCAACTCATTCTCTAGCCCTCAGCTCTGCACTAAATTTAGAACGAAAAATCTCTGCTCTCTCTAAAAGTCTCTTAGCGTGCTGCGACCCTTCAACATTCATTTGCCTGAGTCTAGTCATTGCAACTGGGTCGGTTGCTATCTTGGCCATGGGGTCTGACTGCATTGCTGCTACAAGCTCTGCTTCTCTCTCAGACCTACTGCCTATGATCACTACAATTTCTTATGCAGCGCCTTCAACTGGCGCTCGACCACCCTGTCTAGCTCCTCCTTCGGCCCGCCCCCTCCTGGCCTGTGCCCCCCCCCCCCCCCCGCCTTGTGCAACGCCACTCCCATTGCCAGAAGGAGCCGCACGCCGTTGAACTCTGTCGGCGGCTTGGCTCCCGTCGGCTGGATTTTCATCTGCTCCGTGGCCGTCGCGATGTCGTAGCATGGGCTGAGGGCGAACATGACCTTCGTCATGTGGTTCCCGTCGTCCATCTCGTCGTCCGCCCTGAACGTGTCGCTCACCTTGAACATTCTGATCGTCTCTCCTACGAACGCCTGCCCCGCCTCCGACTCCGCCTGCTCTACCCACTGCGCGATGCTGATCTTCGCCTGCGCCTCCTCTTGCTCGTTTTCGCCCAGGCTCGTCGCCATCGCCTCGATCGCCGCCACCGACACGTGGAGGCACGGTGGCCCTAGACCGTGCCCTTTTCCGAGGGACTGCACTTTTTCGTTGTCACTCGAGCCCGTCTCTCTTGCTACTTCGACGATGTCGTGACCTGACGGCACGAGCCAGAACTCTCCGACGATATCTGATAGATCTCTGGCGACGGCTGCTGTCCTGAGGCTGAGCTTTTGCACCGCCATCACCGCTTGTACGATGTCTCCGTCTGCTGCATTTCCCTGCTGGCGAGCATTCTTGCCACCCTTGCCCTTCGGCAATTTTGCTACTGGAAGGTCTCCACTCCCGCTGCCGTCTGCTCCTCTCTTGCCGATCCCCCATCCCTTCATCATGGGCGCCCGCGACAGTGTCTGGGCCGAAGTAGCGGCAGCGGGCGTGCTGGTGAAAACTCGCGATGTCAGGATATTCTTGATCACAAATGTTACAGACCAGCGACTCTGGGGGGAGGATCGGGCGGGGCCATCTTGATTTATCCACGTGGCACACTCCGTGTCTTTGACATGCACGCACGCAATGATCTAGGGCCACCCTCCTCGTAGAGAACCCCGAGAGGCACCACGGGCACTGATTGGTGATGACTATATTGGAGAGGGCATCCCTGATGTTGCGCGCCTCTCTTACGTGGCCTTTTCAGGGCGCTGATGCTCGAAAACCTTTCTCCGCAAATCCCTCCTCCTCCCTCCTGATGGTCACACCGGTGTGGTTTTTCCAGCTCCTCCAGTGTAACCTCCTCGTCGGCGATGCCCTCCTCCTCCTTCCCCTGGCCCTCGGGACCCACCTCTCTTCTTTTCTTTGTGTTCCCTAGGATATGAGGATCGACCAGTGGCCATCTATCATGTGCCTCGGTACCTGGTAGGAAGATGTCCAAGTCGCTGGCACGAGCATTATACCAAACCGACATGCTCTCATCCACCTGGGCAAGCTCGTCCATGTCCTCTCGAAACTGGATAGCCCACGGAGTAGACTGACCTGCACTACCTGGGGGCCACACGTACTTGTCTGGGGTCATCCCCGGGGTCTGCCGTAACTGACCCAGGCGAGAGTCCCCAAATACAGCCGCGAGAACTCCGCTGTGCTGCTCTGGGTACTTAGCCCACGCCTGGTACCATTTTAACCGTCTCATTCGAAGAGTTGTGGCTGCGTCGTTGAGACCCCAATACTTAAATTCTTATTTGTTCATCTTTTTTTATTGTCTTACTTGTTCGCGCCTTCCGGAAAGCCCCGCATTGTCTCCACGCCATCTTTGCAGCAGCACATCGCCGAGATACTTCACCCAGCAGTCCCTGGTCCGACGGAATGTATGGCCCCAGGGCCCGAACCTCTCTGCAGGCAGCTCCGCATAGCTCCTTTGACCTTCTTAGCCTCCGTGTTGCCTGGTAACTCCCCTCCCCTCGAAGACAGAGAAGATGGTTCGTCTTTCCAGCATTGAGTGCCCACCCTCCTTTCTCGATGACTTTTCCAGCCTGTGCGTCGAATCATTCAGAAGCTGCGCGATGACTTCCGAGCTGCAACCCTCTGTAATCACATGTATCTTCGTGATGTCATCCATGAACGTGCTGAGAATAAAGTTGTGGCATGTGTTCGTGATCGGGTGCTCTGTCTCTAGTAGCTCGTGGTGTCCGTGCTCGTGCTCCCCCTCCTCCCACTCATCGACGTGCTCATTGTATATGTCATTGAAGCCCCTGGGTGCAAGTGCGAACCCCATCTGCGTGCCCGCGTGGCTTTGTAAGTGTGCCATGCCGTTCGATGCTCTTATCGACAGCGACTGAAGGACAATAGCTCCCACGGCAAACTTCTTGTCTCGCTCTATAGCCTGCGCCTCCACAAGGTCGCAGAGGGGTTCACGAGATGCGCCCGCGAATGCATTCGTGCAGTCATAATTGCTGACGACGGTCGACACCCCTGCAACCTCTGCCCTCCATTTACTCCCGAGCAGGCAGATCAACGCGTTCTCCCTGGAGCGCGCTGCCAAGCCGCCTTGCGCCCAGACAGAGCGAGGCCGATACGGAGCACGTCGGTGTACGCCGTGATGCCATTCCATCCCCATACTGCAATACGTATGCATGATCATCCTCCCTCCCACGCCCTTCTTCCCGTTCCCTTTCGTGACATCGAAGGCCAGCGATATCTTGGTATCCAGAGGCATTTCTTGTGTTCTCCGAATGTGCACAAGGAGCTCCATGAACTTACCTTCAAACTCGTAGCTGCTGCTTCGAAAGCTGCTCGCACCTACACCCGCTCTCCTTCATCTTTCCGCCTCCCACACCTCCGCCTCCACCAACTCCGCTGGCTCTCTTAGTGATACCTCTCTCTGCCGTCTCCCCACCGACTCCCCGATGCTCCACCCCATCTTCCCCAACAGCTTCCTGCCGACCTGGAACTTAGCAAGTGTGGTGTACTTGTCTAGCTCCTCCTGGTCCTCCTTCTCCTCCGCCTCCCTGATCTTCCTGGCTTCCCATCTTTCACTCTGGCTGCTGGGCTTTTCCATGTTAACCTTCGGGTCAACAATGAGGAGGGACGCCTCTGTAGGTAACCCCCAGGGTGGATAGGCACGCCATTTCTTGGCTCTTGAGAGGTATTTCCTAATCGCGATCTTGTCTTCATTCGCCCAGGACTGGACGTATGCGTCTAAAGGCAGAAGCTCGTCATCGTGCGACTGGTAGTATATGTCTCTGTTCTGCTGCCAGTCTAGAAGCGTGCACGACATGCCCCCTGCCGCTGCCATCTTCCCAAGTTCTGCTTGCCAGGTCTCAATATCCCAGTACGTCTGCGGATCATAGTAGTATTTGTTCTGGGTCCTCTTCCATTGTTGGCATACTGGACTCTCAAACGGTGCATGAGGGGGAAATTACTGTCCTGGTAGGCCTCCCAGATTTCCTGGACGAGCTCCCCCCTACGCCTAGCAAGGTCCTTATTCCAGAGTGAGCATTTTCAGCGCCGCCGCGTATTCTTTCAGCTCAAGCTTGATCCTGCCAAGCTGCTCTTCGTCGATCTCTGGCTGCAATCCTTCTCTACACTGTCGACGTTGTTCCAGTAACTTCATTCTCTCTTTTTTAACTTGTTCATATATTTCGTCTTTTTTGTTATTCTGATCTGGGAAGACTTTCTTAAGTGCTCCCCCCACGGCATCTATGAAGAGGGCCCAAGCTTCATCTGGCCAGAGCTTATCAAGAGAGGTCGACCACTCTGCTTCTTTCTCCTTCAGCCTTCTGTCCACCTCCTCGCACAGCTCCCTCCTCTTCCATCCCGTCCTCAGGCACTTCATCAACCCGTCCCTGTCTACCTTCTCCTCTCGTTCTGGCTTCGGGTGATGGTAAAAATTGACTGTAACTTTCATGCCAAGAGGGAGATGGTCGCGGTGCCCTCTAGCCTTTATACTTTGCAATCTCTTGGCTGGCCCGCGCAGGCATGCACAGTTAGTAATATTTGGTAGTGCGCCTGCTGAGATAAGGAGATGGTCGATCCTGCTGGCACCTCCCTCGCTACCGTAGAACGTGGGGCCCGTGGGAAAAAAAAAAAGTAGTACAAATAGCTAGGTCGTTACGCGTGCACATCTCTCTGAGCTGCTTGCCATTCTGATTTTCCAACTTGGGCGCCACTTGCCCACTGTGTCTACCTCGATCCACAACGACCATTCCGTCGCCGTCTCTGTACAAGCCGACGTCCGAGTTTATGTCCCCTCCTATGATGATCGTAGTACGCGTGGGCAACATGTCCATCTGCTCTTCGAGCCATGCCGTGATTTGCTGTTGCTATCTCAGCGTGGTTCTTGTCATGGACGGCCGCAAAGTAAACATTGAACACTGCGAAGTCGTACTTACTATCTTTTAATCTTATGCCTGCTACACGTCCCCGGAGTCCAGCGGGTGGTCTAAGTATCTCGTGTAGTGTTTCCCTCCGTATGCGGTGTGTGACTAGGAAGCTTAGGCCGCGACTGGAATTTATCAATATCCCTTTCTTGTACCCACAACTAATGCTCCAGTGCCTGATCTGATTGTGTCTTTCTTCTGCTTGGTCAGGGAGTGCCCTCTTCTGGGTGCCGTTCAACAGTATGAGGTCCCATGATCTGAGCTCCGCTGATATATCTTCTATTCGCTCCGAGAAGTTGCTGGCGAGAGGGTTGTAGGTGCAGATGCGCATACATGAAAAGAGAAAAAGTAATGGTGCGTAAATGCTGCTACCTCCCTGCCCCCCCTCCCCGCGCCCTGCCGAAGATGTGGGCGTGTGCGCTCCCGCCCCTGCCCTCCAGCGTTGCCTGCGGGCTGGCATCGCTGTCTGAGCTTGCAGCGGCAGCTAGGAGGAGGAGGAGGAGGAGGAGGAGGAGGAGGAGGAGGAGGAGGAGGAGGAGGAGGAGTGAGGAGGGCCGAGTCGACGCTCAAGAGGGCCGCACCACGCGCCTCAACCTCTGGCCAAGAAAAACAAGCAGCGTCGACTAGAACATCCGGGCCGGTGCGTGGGCGCGCCGCGGGCGACGCGACCCTGCACCTGGGAAGAGAACGGCTCCTCACCAGAAGCGGGAGGAGGATGCAGACGCGGCAATCGCTTCGATCCACGCCGGCGCAACGAAAAGGACGCGGCAAACTGCACCTGGCAAGAGAACGGTTCCTCGCCTGCTTGGGGGGGGCCGCACGAGGCGGCAGGAGGAGGTGGAGGAGGAGGAATAGACTGGCGCTGCGAGCGCTCGCTCCCTGGGGGCGCTCGCTCCCGTCATGCTCCTCCTCGTCTTCGCTCCACGTCCTCACTGCTCCTCCTCGCCACTTCGCTTTGCCCTTCCCCTCGTCCGATGCCGCGATCGCCTTCCGCGCTGCTCGTGCTCCTCCTCCTCCTCCTCCTCCTCCTCATCCTCCTCCTCCTCCTCGCTCCTCCTCGCCCCTCCAGAAACAGGTTGGGTACACTTAGGTCAAGCAAGGCTGGCGTCGGAGCAACAAGCCTGGCCGTTTACAAAACTGATAGCCGCGTCGTCCCTCTTGGGTAAGCTTAGACACCACTTGGAGCCCAGGATGCATTCTGCATGCTCAAGACCGCATTACTATTCAGATAACTTTGCTTCCAGGGTCTCCGTGTTGAGAAGATGTCCCACGCAGAACTGCAGTTTTCGGAGTCCCGTCGAGACGTCCTGGACCACCTTGGAGGCATCCTTGGGGCCCTATGTTGGCTCTCTTGGCGCCCTCCTGGAGCCCTCTTGAACCATCTCGGGGATCGGACCAAGTTGGGTCCTGTGTGTGCTATCTTGGCACCCGCGTGGAGCCCTTTTGAGCCCACTTAAACTCTCCTTGGAATCCAAGGGGCAAGCTGACAAAAAAGCCCATTGAAGTCTCCATATGGGGAAGACGTCTCACGCGAAACGACCGCTTAGGGATCAACTGGGAAGCAGAATGGGACCCAGTGTGGATTCTTTTGCGGCTCTTTCGGAGCCACTGTAAGCCCCTCTGGGAGCCTGAGAGACATGATTACGAAAACGCCTCCTTCGAAGTCTAGAATGTCAGAGGATGTCTCACGCGAATCGCCAACTGTCCGAAATCTCACAATCCCCATCTTTGTTTTGAGTCCAAACGCGGACCGCTTCGCACCTCCCGTCAAACACCCAAAGGTTCTCTGTTCGTCGGCAATACGGCGCGTTTCTCCTCCTCAAACTGCCACTCTTGAGTATAAACGACAATCGCATCGCGCGTGTTGTCAGACACTCAAAAATTATCCGCTCGGCGATGGGGAGTATCCCTCCCCCTGTGAGTCCCCTCTTTACTTCCCGCCCAAACGATGATTAATGGCTTCGCGCTTCCCGTCGTACACTGAACCGGCCACTGTTTAGGGATCGGGTCACGTCTCCTACCGCTTCCCGCTTCCCATCGCATACTCAAAAGGTGATGGCTCTCGGGTAAGGGGGGAGCCCTTTCCCCCCTCAGGCTCGCCTCACAATTTTGAATCCGAGCGAAAATTGCTTCGCTCTTCTGGCCACAGAAAGGGTTGGCCCTCCCAGCCTCAAGTCGGGCGTGTCCCCCTACAGGCAGATGTTCGACGAAAATTGTTATTATATATATATATATATATATATATATATAAATGAAGAGGAAAAACAAAAAAAAAAAAAAAACAAAAAAAAACGAAACTAATCAATAATAACCCAAAATAATCCAAAATTGTCTGGGAACTATTTTGTTAGTATTTTTGTTGCCTTCTTGGGGTATTTTGGCGGGGTATTTTTGCATTTTTCGTCGAACATCTCCCTGTAGGGGGACCGGCCCGACATACTCCCAGGCCCACGAGGGCTCCCGCTCGGCACGCCCCGCAGGCGCTCCGTGGCCCGTGGCCCCCAAAGAGAGAGGTTCCGAGTCGGCCTCTCGAGACGGCGCCGGGCAGCCTCCATTCGGCACCTCCCTCGGGCACCAAGCGCTCGGACGTCCATTCCCTGTGTTTGTTTCGGTTTCGTGTGTGTTTTTTCGCCAAATGATCAAGGATGCTTCTCGATGGTCCTCGCCGAAGGAAAAATGCACACGTCCGAGCGATGCCAAGCATCCCTCGGGCACCAAGTGCTCATCTGCAGGCCCTTTTATGACGGCTCCTGGGAGCTTCAATCTGACGCGCACCACACATTTTTGGTCAGCGGGTCGAGAGCGGGCCTCTTCCGGTTAAGAGCTAGGCGGGGCGCGCAAAGCACGAATTGCGGAGACAGGGCGCGGGACGCGCACCACACACACACACACAAACACACACACACACACACACACACGCACTCCGCGGACAGCTCTATCGAGAATCCAATTCACACACCCTATCACGTGCGTCGTGCCCCATGGTTCCCAAAAGGACCTCGGGGGCTCAGGGGGCTTCCAAGGCCGCCAGAATACCCTGAAGGATGCAAACGCAACGCCTTCGGTACCAATGCTAGCCGAAGCTGTACAAACGAACACCCGCTGATTGCCAGATTTTCGTGTTCGTTTCACCCTGGCGGACCCGCTGGCACTCCCGCTATGCAATCTCTGGGGCGTGCCGAGAAACATGATTCCAGCGTGCGTTGGCAATGCAACAATAATGGTGACACTTGCGCACATGGGAGAACAACTCGCACACCGCCAACACATCATGAACCGCACCGCACGAGCCATGGACACGCAGGGCGTAACAAAAGGACAGCAGCAACATCGAACCAGACCCGACATCATAGGAGAGCTGGACAATCAGTTTTCATGACAAGGAAGGCAGGACGCACTGGAGGAGAAACGCGACAAGGGAGATGACGCAAAGACCTGCACTAGTGGGCAAAGGGACTTCACGATCGACAAAAGCATGCTGATCAGCTACGAGCAGGAAGGCGACCCAAGAGAGGCTGGCATGCCTTCTGGGCAGAGGTGGCAGTATCCGCAAGAGACGCCACGCTGACATCCCTGGCCGAGGGGGAGGAGGTCATGGCATGCAGGCGGGGAAGAACTATGGAACACAGATGCTGGGACTCGCCAGCCCCCATGGGAAAATAACGTCTTATCGCGATACCCACCCTGTCGTAAAGTGATAAAAGAGAAGACGCGACATGGTATGGCGATCATGAGTGGGGCATAGCATAGACGACTTTGCAATAAAGAAGAAACACCTGGATGAGAGCTGTGGCAACGCTCATCAGCAGACCTGCACACATCGGCGCCATATCTCAGACGGTCTCTACATGTACGCATGTTTCTGTAAGTCTACGTGGCTCCGTCTCCGCCTATCGACATGTATGCAGATACTTGCAAACGGATGTATGCATGCCTGCGCATGTATGGTTTTGCAAACACGCAACCCACTGCACATTGACAACACAACGTACATGCTGACATGTGTGCATCCATGTGTCGGAGGTTGGGGGGGGGGGAGATCGGAATGGAAAGGACCCCCCACAAGGACATCGGTTTCGGTTTCAGGTTCGTCTCGTGCATGCAGGCGAGGTGAAACTGCGTGGGCGGGCGAGGGGAAAGACTCCGCTATTGCTACGGAGTGGCCCGATAATTGTCCGAACATCCCCGAGTGGGCGGGCGGTGGCCGAGTTGTCCCGCCGTGGCGTCACGTCGGTGTCCCGTCGGTGTCCCGTCGGTGCCCCGTCGCTGTCCCGTCGCTGTCCCGTTGCTGTCCCGTCGGTGTCACGTCGGTGTCCCGTCGGTGTCCCGTCGGTGTCCCGTCGCTGCCCCGTAATGAGATCGATAGTGAGATCGATAGTGAGGTCGATAGTAAGACCGATAAAAAGATCCATAGTAAGATCGATAGTGAGATCGACAGTGAGATAGATAGTGAGATCGATAATGAGGTCGATAGCGGGAGCGATAGTGAGATCGATGGTAAGATCGATCGTGAAATCGGTAGTAAGATTGATAGTTAGATCGATAGTGAGATCGATTGTGTGAGACGATATATAGCTCCTCCCCCGAACCTACTTATCACACGAAGGGTGGTCGCATACGTACGGGAACAACAGCGCAAGCGCTTCGGGCATCACCCCATGCGTTCCCCACGCCTTGCCATGCTTGGATACCCCCGTCCAGCCCTTCAGAGACGGCCGTCCTCGCACCCCGCCCCCGACGCGGAGGTGGAGGTCCATCAGAGCTTCTATTCGACAACTTCGATGCGGCATTTCA
Source organism: Prorocentrum cordatum (assembly GCA_963575745.1). NCBI lineage: Eukaryota > Dinophyceae > Prorocentrales > Prorocentraceae > Prorocentrum > Prorocentrum cordatum. The sequence goes on along the minus strand of CAUYUJ010002914.1, from coordinate 387,872 downwards.
TGGTCCATACCGTTCTATCGTTCCACATCGTCGCCGATCGCCTGCAGGTCGATCCGGACGCTCCTTCGGAAGCCTATTGATGTTGTCGACATGCTACACCAGCATAGCCGCTCGACGCACCCATCACCCGTCGCGTCGACAAACCAAACCACGACGGAAAGGTTGAGATAATCTTCTAAATCTGGGACTCTTACCAGGACCATCAGAACACAGATCCAGATCAAACGCTGGCCCTGGGGAAGGGTCGAGATGGACCCAGCTAAGACTTCGCAACATCATCACCCAACATCATGATCATCATAAGCATCATCATCACCGTCACCACCACCACCATCAGCATCATCATCAGCAGCATCATCGTCATCGTCATCATCATCATCATCATCATCATCATCATCGTCATCGTCATCATCATCATCATCAGCATCAGCATCAGCATCAGCATCAGCATCAGCATCACCATCATCATCATCATCATCATCATCATCATCATCATCATCATCATCATCATCGTCATGGTCATGGTCATCATCATCATCATGCTCATCGTCATGATCATCCTCATCCTCATCCTCATCCTCATCCTCATCATCCTCCTCATCATCACCGTCACCACCATCGTCACGAGGAGAGGGAGAGAAGGTGACAAAGGTATGATGTTCCTTCCAGCCCTTCCCAACTGGGCCTCCCCTCCTCCTGCTCCCGGCGGGTACCTCCGCCACCGCCAGGGAGCGGGCTGCCCAAATTCCCACGCCGACTTGGGCGGGAGAGCGCACGCAAGGCTGAGCGGCGCCACAAGACACAAGAGGAGGCGGTGAGGGAAGGGGCGCCGGCGGCCGCTCATAAGCGCCAGCCCCTTGTCGCGGATGCAGCCGACAGCAGTGCACACATCTCGCTGGCAGATCCCTGCTGCCCTGATGACTACCTCCCAGACCACCCCAACCCAACCCGAAGAACCGAATTTCACTCGGCTTTCGGGTTGAGTAGGTACGGGGTCCATGTGTTTTCAATGTTCCCCGACCCCCCCCCCACACTGGAAATGGAGGGCAAATTGAGGCCTTCGGGTTGGGTTGGGGCGGTTTGGTGGGTGGTGACCTGCACCCCCCTGCCCACCCCTCGCAAAGTTCAGGGCACCCCGCCTGCGGCTTGAAGATCCAGGCGCACGGCGAGCACATGCCTGTCCCGTGCGCCTGCGTCGGGGGGGCCGCCATCCGGCAGGGAGGGAGCGGGGCAGGGAGCACGAGGGAGGGGGGAAAAGCGAGAGCAGGAAGGGCGGGACGAGGTCCCCCGCCGCACTTTCTGTCCACACAGACATCTCCTCCCTGTCGCAGCCCCAGAGATGTCGACAGGGCAGGCCGGGCGTTTCGCCCGAGCCTTCCTCGCCATCTGTGCCCCCGAAGCTTGAGAGCGGAAGCGGCCTTACGGGAGGAGGGCGGGCAGTTTTTCGAAAGGTGGCTCTCGCCGTGGCGCCGCGCGCCCTCGTCTTAAACGTTGTGCAGCAGCTTCACGGAAGGAGGGCGGCCCCTTTTCAGCATGTGGCTCTCGCACTAGCGGCGCGCAAATGCATCGTGAAAGCTTGCAGCACTTGCAAGGATGAGAGCGGGTCGTTTTCAAAATGTGGCCCTCGCCTCAGCGCCGCGCGCTTTCGTCTTGAAAGCTTACAACGACTTCAACGATTCGAATGGTCTAGGTTCGAGAGATCGTGGTCTGGCACGATCTAGGATTGCCAGAGTCTAACAATAGACCAAGAAGGGCGTTCTGGCACGATTCGCATTCTCAGGACGCAACAGTAACGGTCGACGGTGCTGAAGTCCCAGGAGCTGCTTTTGCGCATGGTTGATGATTCTCAGACGGGTGTCTTCCAATGGGCCACTTCCCATAATGACCATGAATTCCTTGAGAGGCCCATGAAGAGGGAACGTGGAGGGAGGCTGTACTGCACAATCGTTGACGCGTTTTGGATTTACACTGGTCCTCCTCCGCCTCCTCCTCCTCCTCCTCCTCCTCCTCCTCCTTGAGAGGATAGAGGAGGGGGCGAAGGAGGTGGCCGAGGAGGAGTGGAACGCAGCAGCTGCCAGGAGGACCCCAGACAGGTTGTGGGATCGAATCGGCAAGGTCGTGCGGGATGCTTCACATGCGACGTTCCCACCCAGGCGAGGGAGCATACCAAAGTGGCAGCAGGAGCTACGACGAACTGCACGGATGCAGCTGCCAGCAACAAGGAGGGAGAGGAGAGGACGAGAGTGCCGGAGGGAGGGAGGAGTGCGAGGAGGTAGGCGAGCGGCTGAGGGAGGTGAGTGCGCTACTGCAGAAGACGGGGAGAGCAGAGGTGAGGAGTAGGAGGCTCGACCTGGTAGGAGAGATCTGGGAGGCCTGTAGGACGGGGAGGTGGGCGGAAATGCGCGGGCTCAGAGTGGAGTATGCGAGGAATGGGCACGGGCCCCAAAAGGCGTTACTGCTTCGCTCAATGGTGCTACTGGACGGCAAGCGACTGGGCAAGGAAACTTGGCAAGCCTCCAGAGGAAGGAAGCAGGGCTGAACCTAAACGGTGTTTTGCGTTTTCGTTTTGTTTTCGTTCTCCCTCGCTTTTGTCTCGAATCCACCTTTACCACAAAACGAAGTCGAAACGAAAACGGCCCACGAAATCACCAAAAAACACTGTTTAGGTCCAGCCCTGGAAGGAAGGATGATGAGCGAGGAGGCGGAAGGAGGATGGGAGAAGGTGCGGAGGGACTACGAGCAAGGGTGCGAGGAGGGCGATGAGGAGCTCCTTTATGACGATGTGCACCTACGGTACTTGCTCCTCCTCCTCCTCCTCCTCCTCCTCCTCCTCCTCCTCCTCCTCCTCCTCCTCCGTCTCTCCCCCTCCTCCTCCTCCTCCTCCTCCTCCTCCTCCTCCCCTCCTCCTCCTAATTCCTCCTCCTCCTCCTCCTCCTCCATTCCTCCTCCCTCCTCCTCCTCCTCCTCCTCCTCCTCCTCCTCCTCTTCCTCCTCCTCCTCCTCCTCCTCCTCCTCCTCCTCCTCCTCCTCCTCCTCCTCCTGCGAAGCGACAGGGCGGCTATGCTGCACTATCTCGGGCACGCCAAGCGACGGAGCGCATGGCCACAGTGGGGTCTCCCCAGCGAGGCAGCACTGCTGATCTTGGCGCCGGGTGTTCACGCGAGAGGGCCAGACCGAGCTTCTGATGCGCTGCCAGTGAGAACGGCACGTCAGGCAGAGGAGGAGGAGGAGAGAGATTCTCCCCAGCGAGGCATCACTACTGATCTTGGCGCCGGGTGTTCACGCGAGAGAGGGCCAGACCGAGCTTCTGATGTGCTGGCAGTGAGAACGGCACGTCAGGCGGAGGAGGACGAGGAGGAGAGAGAATCTTGAACCCACGTGGTGGGCTCATTCGGCTTTCCTGAAGCATGCCAGCCCGTCGGTGTTGAACCCCGTTGGAGAGCAGAGGATGAGCAAAGGCATGGCAATAGTAAGAAAGATGGGGTGGTCACGAGGAGAGGGCTTAGGGAGGAGGCAGAGGGAGGAAGGACAGCAGGCGCACGAAGTGTTGTAGGACCCACTCTGGTGCTTCGAGCGTGCTGCCGGCACGGTGTAGGAACGAACACGGCAGTGTATGCGTCGCGATACTTCCAAGAACAGGCGGACAGATGGTTCCTACTGGTCCTGCATGCCACTAGATTCATTGAGGACCCAGAGCTTTGCCAGTAGCAAAGAGAAGGGAAGGGAGGGAATACTGGGGCAGCGTGTGATGCATAGCTATTGCAGCTGGGGCATGGCACGGCATTCGGGCATACACAAGAGATCGAAGGAACTAGCCCGGCCAGACTGGGCGCACGGAGGATCAAAACATCGTGGGAGGGAGGAGGCGATCCTTACACGACAGGCAGCATAATGGCGTTGCAGAGAGGCCAAGGCAGCACATGTGACAACTAATTTTGATTGCGCCAACGCCTTAAGCGGAGGTTCTTGGAACAGGCCGTGTTGCAGCAGGCGGGGGAGGGGGACAAGATGCTTGTACTAGGCACAATACAGCATCAAGCAATCAGCATTCCAAGTTGTGACAAAATAATCGACCTCATTAGCGGGACAGGGGCTCAGATGGGCTTCTGCCTAGCGCCCCGCGTTTTGAACGACTGCTATGACCCAGTGGTGCAGAAGTGGGTCCAGGCGGATGACAATTGTGCTTCGCGGTTGCTGTCGGTAGTGTGCCCTGTGATGGGAACAGAAGTGAAACTATCGATTGTAACACTCATGGACGATATCACAAAGATGTCGATGTGGGAGGGGGCTGCTTCTGCATACGAAATGCGCCAAGAGCTGAAACACGCTACGAGGCGCGGCTGGAGACTCAACCCTACCAAGACAGGACATGTACTTACTATTGTGGGCACAATTTCTACACGAGAGATCAGACACAAGAGGAGTGGGTTACTAGGTGAATCGGGACGGGAGCTACGTGTACTAGGACCATACCTACACAGCACTGGTAACATGGGGGGTAGAGATTACAAGGCGCATTGCTACAGTGAGGAGAGCGTGGAGGCAGGGAGGGGCGTTCTGGGGTGCTGACTCCCCGAGAGAGATACGAATAATGATGCTTATTGCTTTTGTACAGGGGGCAGCGCTCACTGGGCTCACGGGAATGGTGCTCGAAACTAGGCGTACGGACGCGTTGGATACAGCACTGTGCGGACTACTTAGAATTATGCAAGGGTGCCGTAATTCGGAAATGGAACATAAATACTTGTAAGAGGGAGCTACGTGTGCGACGGCGCAAGATTCACAAGAAATGGGCGACCAACCCCCAAGCACACAAACAAGTTGCCGGAGCGTTCTTCGGAACGACCCGCATAGATTGAACAACTGATGAAATAAGGGGGTGGATCGGTCCAGACAGCACGCCCTGGGCGAAACTGTTTCTGCCGGACCTGCGTCACATCAGGAGCCACTGTGAAGACATGAGCTGGCTTGACGTACGACAATCAGGCATTGCACTGCTGCAGGAGGGAGCAACGGATCGAGAGCCCTGGCTGCGCACAGATATTGGGGTATTGCGGACACTGTACACTACGGAAGCATGGCAAGAATAACGACAACAGGTAGCAGAGGGAAGGATGAGGATGTAATCTTGGAGGAGGGGAAGCCACACGCATGTGACGTGAAACTGGTGGGGAAGGACGGGGAGGAGTACGAGTGTGGAAGGAGAGATGCTACATACAGCGGTCGTACGCCACGCCAGACGTGCGTGCACGGACAGAGGGCCCGGCTCAGCCGACTGGCAGTGGCGAACCAGTGCCCCTGGTGCAGGAGCACCGAGGCCCCCGTCGGTCTCGTCTGTGAGCAGCGGAGGAGGAGGAGCGGCTGGTGGGGGCAAGGGCGACAGGGGGGGGTGGGGGGGCAGGCGCCGAAGCTCCTGAAAGTGAAGGGGGGCGGACGAGGACCAGGCGCACGGCCGCAACGAGACCGGGTCGACCTGGTGGACGCGGTGATCACACGGCAGAAAAATGGGGCTGCGCCAGGACCAACGCAGCAGAGAGCACGAACACGTGCTGTGAACTCGGTGAGCCAGGCGGGCCTGCAGGCGGGAGCGCCGTATAACAGAGAGGTCCAGCTGCGAGGACGAGGGCATGGGAAAGAGCTCCGTTCCCAGATGTGGCGGCGGCGGTAGTGGACGCGCTGGGGGCGGTGAGCCAGCCAAGGAGGTGCTGGGGAAGTAGAAGAGGCTGATCAACAGCCCAGCGGGCAGCACAGCGGTGAAGAAAGAGGCGTACAGCGAGGACGGGACGGACGACCAGGACATCAAGGTGAAGATCACGTACCAGATCAACCCAGCGGCAGACCTCGAGACGGCGACCACGGCTACCAAGCGGATGGTGGACCCCATGGCGACGCCACAATCGCTGCGGAGGGCGATGAACGCAACCTTCCTGAAGCAGGGGGCAGAAGATGGAGACGGGCCAGCGCCGAAGGATGAGCTGACGAGGGTGGCGGAGCGCCAGCTGAAAGCGCTGCAGCAGAAGTACTAGATGTAAGAGGATAGCGGCAGCAGTTGGCTCCTCCTGTGCGGCAGTGGGCAGTACATTACGACAGTCCAACAGTGATGATGGCTATCAGACGGATGGCAGCGGCGGGAAGTGAGTATGCCAGGCAGATGTTAGCAGGGGCGGAGAGGATGCATGACCAGCGTCAGCGTTTCGCCTGAGACTTCCTCACCAATTATGACTATAAAGCTTTAACAAGTGACAACCGTTTCACAGACGGAGGGCGGGTCGCTTTCAAAATGTGGCTCTCGCCTTAGCGCCGCGCGCATTCGTCTTAAACTTCTGCAAGAGTTTCACGGGTTGAGGGCGGGTGGTGCTCAAAATGCGGCCCTCCCCGTAGTGCCGCGCTCATTCGTCTTGAACATTTGCAAGAGCTTCTCGGACTGAGGGCGGGCCGTTTTTTTATGTGGCTCTCGCCTTAGCGCCGCGCACATGGGTCTTGAAACTTTGCAAGGGCTTCACGGATTGAGGGCGGGCCGTTTTCAAAATGTGGCCCTCGCCTCGCCGCGCACAGTCGTTTAAGCAATTGTACAAGAGCTGCACGGGCTGAGGGCAGTTCCTTTTCACAATGCGGCTCTCGCCTCGGCGCCGCGCGCATTCGTTCTAGACCTTGTGCAAGAGCTTCGCGGATTCCCGTGATCAGCTCACCAGGAAATGGTGTTTCTGGCAGGATTCATGATTATGCAGGCGCAACATGTATGTTGCTTCGCTGTGTTGAAGTCCCCAAAAATGGCGCTCTGGCACGATCCTGGATCGTCAAGACGCAGCAATCAGGTTGGTACGTGGCGTTGAAATCCCGAGAGCAATGTTTTGGCACGCTTCCGGATGTTCAAGCTGTTGCCTTCCAACGTGGCAGTTCCCTCAATGGAAATGAACCGTTGCAGGGGCCTATGAAGAGGGAGCTTGGAGGGAGAGTGTATTCCAACATCGTTGATGACTCTTGGGTTTCCACACTGGTCCTCCTCCTCCTCCTCCTCCTCCTCCTCCTCATCATCATCATCATCATCATCATCATCATCATCATCATCATCATCATCATCATGATCATCCTCATCATCATCATCATCATCATCATCATCATCATCATCATCATCATCATCATCCTCATCCTCTTCCTCCTCCTGTTCCTCCTCTTCTTCCTCCTCCTCCTCCTCCTCCCTCTCCTCCTCCTCCTCCTCCTCCTCCTCCTCCAACTCCTCCTCCTCCTCCTCCTTCTCCTCCTCCTCCTCCTCCTCCTCCTCCTCCTCCTCCATCTCCTCCTCCTCCTCCTCCTCCTCCTCCTCCTCCTCCTCCTCCTCCTCCTCCCCATCCCCCTCCTCCGACCCGCTCCCATCCCCGCCGCGCTCGCCTGCGAGCCGCGAGTCGCGAGACCTTCGGGCCTCATCAGCCCTGGAGGCTCGCGGAAGACCTTGCTGAGGTCCTCCTTGGGGGGGAGCGCGCCCATCCCCCAAACACCGCTCTCCAGACCCCGCGGCGCCGTGATAAAACGAAAACGGCACGCGTGGGTTGACAGTGTTGGGCCTCTGGAAGGCCGTGCCGGGCCCGGGAACTGTGTCGAAAATCTCCCAGGGTGCAAAGCTGGTCCTGGGGCTGGGGGGGGCGCGTTCTGAGAGAGTCGAAGCGTCGGGGGTGTGGCTTCGAGCCTCCCTCCACCGGGGGAGAAGGATAAGCAGGACGAGGGGGGGAGCCCGTCGCTGCCAGGAGCTGCACATGCACACTAAAACCACCTGCGCGCTCAAATCTACCCAGTGGTAGTTACTGGCCGAAAGTCTAAAGCAGGACAGCGAAAAGGTCGCCTGGCGAGGGCCCACCCCAATGCAACTGCGTGTGCCGCATGGGGGGATAACATAATACGTAGAAGCTGAAACAAATTTTACGATCAGAAATACTTGGGCACATTCTTCATCGATCTCTGAGGGTCCTCAGGTGCCCCAAAGCTGCTGTGATCCCGGGGCCATCTTGGGATGAGAAATTCCCGTGGGGCACATGCTGCAGGCTGGTCTCTGATTTGCTCCGCCTCCTGTAGTGCACGAGCGCGGGCCGCACGGTGCGCTCGGCGCGGCGGGGCAGTGTTGGGCGGTGGAGGCGTCTGCTGGCCGCGTGGTCCTTCGCGACCTCGCTGCAGACGCCCTGGCCCTGGTCGTTCTCGCGTGCCTGCTGCAGGGAGCCCGGCCCAGGCCTCCCTCCTTCCCCCCATCCCCTCCTCACCCTCTTGCCTTCCCCGCCCCCCGCCCCACCTCCTCCTCCTCCTCCTCCTCCTCCTCCTCCTCCTCCTCCCTCCTCCTCCTCTTCCTCGGTCCGTTCCCTTCGTTTCTCCGTCATATTCTTCCTCCTCCTCCTCATCCTCCTCCTCTTCCTCATCTCCTCCTCCCCCTTCTCCTCCTACTCCTCCTTCTTCTCCTCTCCTTCTGCTCCTCCCCCTCCCCCTTCCTCCCCCTCCTCCCCTCCTCCTCCTCCTCCTCCTCCTCCTCCTCCTCCTCCTCCTCCTCGTCTTCCTCCTCCTCCTCCTCCTCCTCCTCGTCCTCCTCCTCGTCCTCCTCCTCCTCCTCGTCCTCCTCCTCCTCCTCCTCGTCCTCCTCTCCTCCTCGTCCTCCTCCAGCGTCTTCCGCTCCTCGTCCTCATCCTCCTCCTCCTCCTCCTCCTCTCCTCCTCCTCCCCTCCGACTCCTCCCCTCCTCGTACTCTTCCTCCTCCTCCTCCTCCTTCTCCTCCTCCGCCTCCTCCTCCTCCGTCCTCCGTTTTCCCTTCTCCATTCACCGTCATGCTCCTCCTCCTCCTTCTCCCCCACCTCCTCCTCACCATGATACTAAGGATCATCATCATCATCATCACCATCGTTATCATCAGAACAATCATCATCGTCAGCATAAGCAGCAGCACCATCATAATCATGATCAGCATCATCATCAGCATCATCATCAGTACCATCATCATCAGCAGCATCAGATTCATCACCATCGCCTTCATCACCATAATCAGCATCAGCATCATCATCAGCATCATCCTCCTCATACTCATCCTCCGTCTCCTCCTTCACTTCCTCCGCGTCCGCGTCCGCCTCCTCCTCCTCCGCATCCTCCTCCTCCTCATATCATCAGCATCATCATCACCATCATGAGCATCAGCATCAGCATCATCATCATCGCCTTCATCATCAGCATCATCATCACCATCAGCATGAGCATCCTCATCATCAGCATCAGCATCATCAGCATCATCAGCATCATCACCTGCATGGTCAGCATCATCATCATCAGCATCAGCATCCGCATCATAATCATCATCAGCATCATCATAAACCTCATCATCAGCAGCATCGTCACCATCAGCAGCATCATCATCATCAGCATCATCATCGCCATCATGATCAGCAGCAGCATCATCATCAGCATCATCATCATCACCACCACCACCACCACCATCATCATCATCATCATCATCATCATCATCATCATCATCATCATCATCATCATCATCATCATCATCATCATCATCATCATCATCATCATCATATGCACCTTTGCCACTGGGACCCCTTCCCAGAAAATCGGGCGGGCAGCAGCCGTATCGTCACCCTTGTTTGCCCGTAGGGGGCCAAGGGGAGAGGGAGGAGGAGGAGGAGGAGGAGGAGGAGGAGGAGGAGGAGGAGGAGGAGGAGGAAGAGGAGGGGGAGGAGGAGGAGGAGGACGAGGAGGAGGACGAGGAGGAGGAGGAGGAGGAGGTCACCAGTGGTCGCCAGCGGTCACCCATGGAGTGGGTGGTGGGCAGGCTGGGCGCCGGAGCACGGCCTCCCCGCGTGCCCTGCTTCCCGCGCCGTGCGCGGAGCACGCGCTCCGCCCCGTCGGGTGGCCCGCAGGACCCGCGCCCGGTGCGCAGAAGTGGCCCGTCCTCGCCGGCGCAGCGCGCCCGCGGGCGCGTGGGAGGGGCACCGTTCCTGTGGTGCCTGGAGGCGTCCGGGTGCATGGCGACGCAGGAGGGCGGAGGTGCCTGCCGCTGGCACGGCGTGGGAGAGTAGCGCGGGCATCCGTGGCACGGCAGCGGAGAGATGTGGTAGGCGTGAGCGCTTCGGCTTCGACCCCCCCTTGGAGAGCGGGGCCATCTCATCATCATCATCATCATCATCATCATCATCATCATCATCATCATCATCATCATCATCATCATCATCATCATCATCATCATCATCATCATCATCATCATCATCATCATCATCATCATCATCATCATCATCATCATCATCATCATCATCATCATCATCATCTTCATCATCATCATCATCAACATCAACATCAACATCAACATCATCATCATCATCATCATCATCATCCTCATCCTCATCCTCATCCTCATCCTCATCCTCATCCTCATCCTCATCTTCATCATCGTCATCGACATCATCATCATCAGCAGCATCATCATCAGCAGCATGATCATCAACATTATCATCATCGTCATCATCATCATCAGCATCATCATCATCGGCATCAACATCGTCATCATCAGCAGCATCATACACATCATCATCAGCATCAGCATCAGCATCAGCATCATCATCATCATCATCATCATCATCATCAGCATCATCATCATCATCATCATCATCATCATCAGTATCAGCATTATCATACAAGTCAGCAGCAGCAGCAGCATCATCATCACCATCGTCATCATCATCAGCATCATCATCATCACCATCATCATCACCGCCATCCTCCCCCTCAATCCTCCATCCTCCATCCTCCATCCTTCGTCCTCCGTCCTCCGTCCTCCGTCCTCCTCCTCCTCCTCCTCCTCCTCCTCCCTCTCGTCCCTCCTCCTGCTTCTCCAAGTCCACCTCCTCCTCGTCCTCCTTCTCCTCCTCTGCCTCCGCCTCTTCCTCTTCCTCCTCCACCTTCTCCTCCTCCTCCTCCTCCTCCTCCACTCCTGCCTCCTCCTCCTCTCTCCTCCTCCTCCTCCTCCTCCTCCTCCTCCTCCTCCTCCTCCTCCTCTTCCCCTGCTCCTCCTCCTCTTTCTCCTTCTCCTCCTCCTCCTCCTCCACCTCCTCCTCCTCCTTCTCCGCCCTCCGTCCTCTGTCCTCCGTCCTCCGTCCTCCCTCCTCCGTCCTCCTCCTTTCCTTTTTCTGATAAGCAACTTCTTCCTACCGCACCCCGATGCCCGTCGAAAGGGCGGGCTGGGCGTTTTGCCTGAGGCTCCCTCACTGTTTATGATTCTGAAGCTTCAGAGATGTCGGGCAGGTCGTTTTCAAAATGTGGTTCTCGCCTAGCGCCGCGCACATTCGCTTGGTTTCGCGAATTGAGGGCACATCGGTTTGCAAATGTGACTCTCGCTTAGCGCCGCGCACATGCGTTTGAGAAACATGCAAGGATTTAGCTGATTGAGGGCGGTTTCTTTTCAAAATGTGGCTCTTGCCTTAGCGCCCCGCACATTCGTTCATAACATGTGCATTCACGGATTCGCGTGGTCCGCTTGCCAGAAATGGTGTCCTGTAAGGATTCAAGATTACGCGGGTGCAACAGTAACGTTGATTCGCGGTGTTGAAATCCCAAGAATGGTGTTCTAGCACGGTTCAAGACGGTTAACACGCAACAGTCAGGTTGATCCATGGCGTTGGAAACCCGAAAACAATGCTTTGGCATGCTTCAGGGTCTTTAAACGGTTGTCTGCCAGCGATGTCATTCCCTCAATGGAAATGAACCGTTGTAAGGGGCCTTTCGAAAGGGAGCTTGGAGGGAGGGTGTATTCCAACATCGTTGATGACTCTTGGATTTGCACTGGTCCTTCTGCTCCTCCTCCTCCTCGTCCTTTTCCTCCTCCTTCTCCTCCTTCTCCTCCTCCTCCCTTCCTCTCCCTTCTAAACAAATCCTCCCTGTCGCACCCCGGTGCCCGTCGAAAAGGTGGGCAGGGCGTCTCGCCTGAGACTTGTGACCCTGCAGCCTAGACATTGGCAACAGTTTCACAGATGGAGGGCGGGTGGTTTTCAACATGTGGCTTTCGCCGTAGCGCCGCGCGCATTCGTTATCGGATAGCAAATTCCAATAGCTTCAAAGATTGAGCGCGGGTGGTTTTCAACATGTGGCTCTCGTTTTAGCGCTGCGACCACTCTTTTCAAAACATTGCAAGAGCTTCAAGGAATGAGGGCGGGCAGTCTTTGACATGTGGTTCTCGCCTCAGCGCCGCGCACAGTCGTTTTAAAAGCTTACAAGAGCTGCACACATTGAGGGTGGTTCATTTTCAAAATGTGGCTCTCGCCTTAGCGCCGCGCACATTCGTTCATAATACGTGCAAGAGTTCCATCTATCATCATGGCGTACGTGCCAGAAATGATGTGTTGGAACGCTTCAGGACTTTCAGAGCGCAACAGTTACGCTGATTCGCGGTAGTGAAGTCCCAGGAGTGATGTTCTGGCACGGCTCAGGATCGCCAAGACGCAACTGTCAGGCTAACTCGTGGCGTTTTGGCACGCTGTTGTCCTGAGACTGGTGTTTTGGCACGCTTCCGAATTTTCACATACACACACACACACACATGTCCCCCACAGGTGCAATTCCCCGAGTGGAAATGAGCCCTTGCAGGAGCGTTGGGACCTACGAAGGGAGAGCTTGGAGGGAGGGTGTATTCCAACATCGTTGATGAGTCTTGACACCAGGTCCTCCGTGTTGCGTTGCTTGGCCACAAGGAAGCTGCTGGCCCTCCTCCTACTCCTCCCCCCTCCTCCACCTCCTCCTCCTCCTGCTCCTCCTCCTCCTCCTCGTCCTCATCCCTCTCCTCCTCCTCCTCCTGCTCCTCCTCCTCCTGCTCCTCCTCCTCCTCCTCCTCCTCATCCATCCTCCTCCTCCTCCTCCCTCCCTCCTCCGCCTGCCTCCTTCCTCCCCCCCCCTCCCTCCTCCTCCTCCCCTCCTCCTTCCTCCTCCTCCTCCTCCTCCTCCTCCTCGTCCTTCTCCTCCTCCTCCTCCTTCCCCCCCTCCACGCCCTTCCTCCTCCCTCCCCCTTCCTCCTGCCCTCCGCAGGGGGGGCCCTCCCGAAGTGCCGAGGTGGGAGCCCAGGGCACGCGCGCGCTCGCCTGCTCCACCGGCGAGCCCAGCGGCTGCCCTGGCAGGCAGAGCCGCGCGGAGGGCGCCGGAAAGAGGCGAGGGAGAGAGAGAGAGAGAGACAGAGATATAAGCGAGAGGAGGAGGAGGAGGAGGAGGAGGACGAGGAGGAGGAGGAGGAGGACGAGGAGGAGGAGGAGGAGGAGGAGGAGGAGGAGGGGGATACCCACCCGCCGAGAGCGCCCCGGCTGCCCTGGCCGGCGGGGCACAAGAAAACCGAGAGCGCGGAAAGAGGCGAGGGAGAGCGCAGAAGGAATTGGGGCAAGGCTGGGCCGTGAAAGGTCGGCCGGCGCACGAGGTGGGGCTTGCTCGGGACAGTTCGGATCAGGAGTTCTGACGTTGCTTGTAGCGGTCGACGCAAAACCAGCGCTGATGAAATCGGAATGCGGGGCACGTGCGGCTGTCGTAGATAAGGTCGCAATTTTCGGCGCTGGCGCCACACCCCTTGACACCACACCTCTGTAAGACCTCTGGATTACTCGCCCCATCCCTTGTTGTCGCCGGAGGGGTCAGGACTCGAACGCGAGCCCCTATAGGCGGCCCACGTCGCCCTCTTCGACG
>CAUYUJ010002914.1:333069-370569 GCA_963575745.1 Prorocentrum cordatum | reverse complement strand
GTTCGTTTTCCCCCGTTCTGTCTTGGATCCGCCTCTGCTGCAAAGCGGAATCGAGACGAAAACATGGCCAGAACACCGTTTAGGTCGACCCCTGGTGCACAAGGGTACTCCAGATTTCGTAGTAAAAGGGAGGGGGTCTGGACCCTCCAAGACAAGCCATTTCAGACCCCCCCCGTGGGAGAACCCTCCAAAACATCGTCCCCAGACCCCCCCAGGCCCTCCAAGATAGCCTGGAAGAGACCCCCCCCGAAATGAGACCCCCCTCCCTTTATTACGAAATCTGGAGTAGCCACAGACGGCAGGAGGACGGGTGGTGGTGCGAAAACATGCGGGCAAGGCGCGGGGAAGCCTGTGGCCAGGTCATCCGGGGGCGCCGCGCTGCCGACGCGGGGCATGCCCAGCTGCTCGCCGACGAAGGAGGTCTTCCACGAAGACATCCCGAGCGTGGACCTGGATGATAAGCAACCAAAATACCCCCAACCCTTTGGGTGGGTTGGCCTAAGCCCGCAGGGCCAGAAACATTATTGATCAGCGGGCCTCTTTTTTTTCTGCAGATGTATCAAGCCAGACCGCCCAGATGTACTGCCCCTGAGGTAAAAACGGGAACCTAAGTGGGACCTAAGTGGGACCTTAGGGTTAGTGGGGATATCAAAAGGTACCGATACCGCTACTGCCTTGACCTCTCCCGGGGTGCGTTCTGACCAGGATTTGGAGGCGAAGCCAGCTGTGGCGACGAGGGCCGCCCAGGAGGCCCAAACAGGGGAAAACCAGGGAGGGTGGAGGTATGGGTACCCTTTCCTCCTCTGCGTTGGGAGTTCTTCTGTTCTCGATGGCTGGAAGCGCCATCACAACCCTTTGCTTTGAGCAGGGACCGACCGACCCAGCAGTCCTATAAGCCTACCACGAGATGTCCTTAGAACCCAGAAATGCTCTGAGAACAAAAACAAGGCTCTTTGAACATGATGTTCCCGACGTGTTAAAACAAGACGGTTCCGGCCAGACATGTTCTGAGAACCTTTCGTGGAGACCACAGCAGGTTCTCAGGACATTGTGTGGTGGGCCTCATGCGAACCCTACCCCTACCCCCCACGATTTCTGAGGGGGAGGGTGGGGCTCCCTTCGCTCGGGAGCTCCCGAGCGGAGTGAACCCCACCCTCCCCCCTCAGAAATCGTGGGGGGGGCAGGGGCAGGGTTCGCACGTGGCCCCCTATATCACCCCCTTTCGCTCGGCCCGAAATGAGCTCCGTGCAGCACGCGCAGACGTTACGCAGTCGAGGCAGCTCCAGCCTCGCTGGCAAAAACTATCCCAATCGATTCGGGGCTGAGCGCGTGCAGTCGACACGCCAAGGGCGTAGGAAAGCTCCACACCAATACTTGGCCCTCCCTACGACCCTTAGGTCGGGCGTGTCCCCCTACAGGGGGATGTTCGACGAAAAATAAAAAATACTCAAAAAATAATCCAAAATGGTCAAAAAATAGTCCCCGGACTATTTTCTTACTATTTTGGGATATTCCCCCTGTAGAGGGACAGGCCCGACTTCATCCTACGACCCCTCGATTGACCCAGCCAGGGCCGACCAGCTGTCGGAGCCGTCTCCTGCCTCCGTCTGCGCGTCGAGGTAATCGTACATGGATGAACCTGAAGATGCGCAACAAGGAGCGAGGGGAGCTCGCATGCATCGGGCCCGAAGTCGACCGAGCAAGGCTGGAGGAGGAGCAGCAGCGACAGAAGCAGCAGACAGGAGGACGAAGAGGAGAGGATGAGGAGAAAGTAAAATGGAGGACAGAAAGGAAGGACGGGAAGCAAGGATGAGGGGAGGATGAGGACGAGTTGAGAATGGGAGGAAACTGGAGGGGATACAACGGAAGGAGGAGGGAGTAGCAAGGATAGAGGGCAAGGGGGAACGTGCGCATCACGCATATCACTCAACCAACATAGCCTCGTATAAACGCATACTGTCGAATATGGCGCATGCTATGTGAGCGCATGCAAGAGCGCAATCGCAACCATTATCACGGGTTCGCCATGCGTTCATTGCTAAAGCAGGCGCAATGGAAAGACGGCAACGGCAGCATGAGTCAAGGTGGCAGGTAAACGCCACCACTCCTCCTCGTCCTACTTCTCTGACGTTGCCCAAGGCGGGCCAGCACGGCTCTGGCTGGCCCAATCCAGTTTTACTTAGGACCATCATTTGATTTCCAGCTCCGACTCATCGGATTGATCCCATACCACCGTTGACGTTGTTGCTGCTGCTGTTGTTGTTCCTCCACTTCCTCATCCTCAGCCTTACTATAGTCATCATTCTCATCATCAGCTCCGTTAACATCAACAACAACCATCATTGTAAGACTGATCGCTCTTCGTCGCTCGCGTGCCATTCAGCATGTACACCTTAATTCCTCGATGACCGCCCTCTTCGTCTTCGATCGTAATTACCCGTTTTGGGGTACATCTCCCTTGCGTGCCACGTATACTTCGCGCGGCAGCTAAAATAGGAGGAGGGGGAGCGAAAAGGAGGAGGAGGAGGAGGAGGAGGAGAGCGAGGAGGAGGAGGAGAGCGAGGAGGAGGAGGAGGAGGAGGAGGAGGGAGAAGGATAAGGGAGGAGAGCGAGGCAGGGAGGAAACGACCACGGAGGGAGGCAAGACGCAGGGAGGACAGCCGAGAGCGAAGAAGCTCTCTGGCAACAGGGGCGCAGGAGCTGAGGGACCGACCGTCCAGGCAATCCTATAGGCCCACCACGATATGCTCTCAGAACCCCAACCTGTTCTGATGACAAAAACAGCGTTGGTAGAACATGAGCCCGATGTGCTAAAACAAAACGGTCCCAGCCAGAAAAATGTTCTCAGAACATCTCGTGCAGACCGCAAAAGGTTCTTAGAACATTCTCTTGTGGGCCTGAAGGAAATTGGCGGCGCGCTCAAGGGTGTGGAGGGAGCTGCTTCTCAGAAGGCGCCGGCCTTACATCTATAGATAAGCCTCGCGCCTTCTCGGAAGCAGGGGTGCTTCTAAGAAGCCCTCCCCCCTCCCCCCACCCCCTCTGCACGTGGCTGAGGAAAGCTGGGACGCTTCGCCACTGCTCGAGGGAGAGAGGAACACGACTCTTGGCCAGCGGGCACCGACGGGCGGGCCTGCCCTCACGGGCGGGTCCGGCGAGTGGACCCCTGACGCACGAGAACGGAGCCCATGCAACGCACCATGTCTGGATGCCCTTCCGGCCCGCTCCCACGCGGTGCGGTGTACAGCATTCGGCGAGACCTAAGGAACGACAGATAAGGAACGAAGCCCCTTTTTGTTCCAAGTAAGTCTAGGAAGTCCGAGGGAGCACCAGGGGGCCTCGCCGCCAAAAAAAAGGTAGCGGAACGCGTGCAAACCACGGGAACGACCGAACCCCTTTTGAAAAGCACGTGTTCCTTATTTCGGGAGCGGCCAAGAGGGGCCGTGTCCAACAGGGGGGGGTGCAAATCATGACCGGCGGCATGTGCGCGGCCCAGCGGGGGGACCAGGGACGCAATGAAATAAGAAGAGGCGCCATGACATCTGGGGAAATACCATGACCCCCGCCATGATATCCACCCCCCCCTGGTCATCACCCCCCTCTTTTCCGCCCCCGATTATTCAAGCCGGACACCCTGCACACTTGTGTGGCCCCGCGGGCCGAACAGCCCATGCACCGTGCCGTTCCCGGGTCGAGGGTCGTCGACGCCTGGGGGGCGACGCCAGCGCGGCACTGACTACCTACCAGACCACCCCAACCCAACCCAAAGACCCGAATTTCGGGTTGGGGGGGGGGTAAGGGCTCCACATGTGTTTTTTCGATGTTCCCCGACCCCCCTCCCTGGAAATCGAGGGTAAATCTGAGCCTTCGGGTTGGATTGGGGTGGTCTGGCGGGGGGGGAGGCACGGTGCATGCGCGTCGTCCGCGGACAGCGAGTCTCGTCGGGCTCGCGGGGGCACCCCAGCGGGCGAGCGGGGTCTCGGGCGGACGGCGGGTCGGGCGGGCGGACCCTCTCGCGGGCAGGTCGGGCGGGCGGAGCCCCACGGGAGGGGCCGGGTGGGACGTCGGGGCGGGCCGACGGGCTTCCAAGACGGCGAGCGGGCGGGCCCTGACGGGCGGGTCGGCAGGCGGGTCGGGCGGGTGGGCCCCAGCGGGCGGGTCCGGGCGGGCGGTGCACTGGAGCAAAGTTCGTGGAGCATCCGGCGAGAGCACGAGTCCTGGTAACATTTTTGAGGAGGCCTCGTGCGAGAGCGCGATTCCTGGACGACGAGAGCACAGCGCCTCGGTGGATGGCAAGGAAGTCCCAGGCTAGAGCGCGATTCCTGAGTAAATGCTGGGGAAGTCTGGAGCGAGAGCGCGAATTTAATAAATTGCAAGGTCGTGTTCTGCGGGAACCGTTGCTGTCGTAGCCCGGGAAACAGCACCGCAGTTAGAGCCTCAATACTTTCCCTGATCAAAGATCGGGCGCGAGCCCTTGGGCAGCACGTCCCTTGAAAAATATCAGGGGCACCGGAAGGGGGGGGTCAACAATAGTCTCTAATTTCGACCATCGGCGTCCTCCGTGCCCTTCTCTCACCTCGCTGCCCCTTAGCTGAAAGCAGTAACGGCACCATTGCACGCGCCACCACCAGTGTCCGAGAAGTCCACTGCCAGGTACGCATCTTGAGGATTCGCCTCACAAGCGACGAGCGGCCAGAGAAAAGGCAACGGGAGACAGGGACAGATTGAAGTGGGAAGGGGCAGGTGGGCATGTGGCAGGGGCGGGGAGGAGGGAAGGAAGGATGGAGAAGGGGCCTGGATGGTGGGAGATGGGCCTGTACAGCAGGAGGGTGAGAGTAGAACAACCGAGCCAGGGAAGGCGAGGTATCGTTTGGGTCCCCGTAAGACGCCGCCTCGAGGGACCCCCGACAAGCTCACGAAAGTGGCAACGACTGCGCAATTGGCGCCACCCAGGGAAGGCGAGGTCTCATGAGTCCCCGTGGCACCGCCCCACGCAGGACTTCCCAGAAACTCAATAGTTGCGCGATCGACGACGCCCAGGGAGGGCGAGGACTCGTTGTTTGGACGCGGTGGGCCTCACCCTGATAGACCTCCCAGGCGCTCATGAAAGTTGCAGCAGCAGCTGCGACGATGGCAACACCCAGCGAGGGATAGGTCTCGGTTGCCCTATGGGCCCAGCTGTACACGCGGATGAAAGACGTCACATGCTACGATTGACGTGGCCCTGAAGGCATCCAATACCATGCCCCTTCAAGCCTGCAGAAACGCACAGTACGTGACACGGCACTCTGGACCCTGAGAACGAGAACTACCACCGGTTGTATCATTCGGGGCGTTTCTCCTGGGGTCGCCACACGAAAGTCCAGCACTGGCACGGTGACGAATCTTGCCGCAGTTACCTGGATAACCATGCCCTCCCGCATGCCTACATACGCTGAACCTCCTGCATCTTGGCATGTCTGTACCAAACGACGCTATGACAGACTACAGAAAGAACCCAGGGCGACCCAAATTGGGGGTATGTTCCTACGCAAGGCCAGGCAGTTCTGAGCAATATAAAGCGATGCAACGCAATGCATGTCTTGAATTGCTTCGTGTTTGCAGTGCTTGGCATTGCTTGGAGTTGCCTAGCATAGCGTGGAATAGTTGCGTGACATTGCTCAGAGTTGCTTGAAACGGTTGTTTGGCATTGCTTGGCGTTGCTTGACAAGGCTTGGCGTTGCGTGGAATGGTTGCTTGACATTGCTCGCAGTGCTTGGAATCGTTGCCTGGTGATGTTTGGCATTGCTTGGCAGTGCTGGGTATTGCTTGGCATTGTTTTGCAATGCCTGGCATTACTTGGCATTGCAGGGCGGTGCTTGGCATTGCTTGGCAATGCTTGGCATTGCTTGGCGTAATTGCTTAGAGTTGCTTGGCATTGATTGGCATTGCTTGGCATTGCTCGAAATTGCTTGTCAACGCCAAAGAACAACAGGCAACGCCAGGGGCCGCCATTGCCAAACAACGGCGAGGACGAGGAACCGCGAGCACCCACGATTTCCTGCTACGGAACATGCATATCGTAGGCAAAACTAATAACAACAACAGAAAAACAGTAAGCGCAATCCAAGAGGTGAATGGCGACTTAGTTCTGAAGGCAAAACGCAGCCAAGGACAGTCAGGGAGATGAGGCCCATCGGAAGAGGGAAGGCATCACAGAAATCGGGAGTGGAGGGATCCACAAGATGTCGCATAGCGTGGACAGCGAATCGAAGTACGCACGATTGCTCATAGTTCAGCATGATGCTCATACAGGAACAAGGGCTCCAAGAGGTGCAACATTAACTGCCCTGACAGCCCAAAGGGAAGAACGGCGAAAGGAACTCGCGACGGAACACAATCCGAGTCGGCTACCAGAAGATATCAAATATAGCACGAGCAGCGGGGGCGCCGAATAGAGAGACAAGGAGGAGGAGGAGGAGGAGGAGGAGAAGGAGGAGGAGGAGGAAGAGGAGAAGGAGGAGGAAGAGGAGGAGGAGGAGGAGGAAGAGGAGGAGGAGGAAGAGGAGGAAGAAGAGGAAGAGGAGGAGGAAAAGGAGGAGGAGGAGGAGGAGGAAGAGGAGGAGGAGGAAGAGGAGGAGGAGGAGGAGAAGAGATCAACCAGAAACAAACAACTGCATGAGCATACACTCTCGGAGGTCCGCGCGCCCGGGGGCGGGGCCGGAGCCGTCGCCACGGGAGGGCCCAGAGCGCCGGTCGGAGCACTCCGCGCGGAGATCCGGAAAAGTCTGCGTGCAGGCCATGTGCAATAGAGGCCCCTGCCAAGAAGCACCCTGCTCGCCTCCAGGGTGCCCTGGGTTTCCTGGGCCTCGGCGGTGTTGCCGTGGAGGGAGCGGCGGGCCCACACCAGAAAATCGATGGGCGTCCTGGGGTCTCAGGGCTGGGCTTCCGGTGGGCGGTTTCTCTGTGGTCGGGCCTCCACTGTGCTCGTCGGCTGAAGGTTGCAGGGCAGCAGCGCGCAGCAGCTTGGCAGGCGCGCGGGCGGAGAACACCGAAGGAGGGCGGCCTGGAGCCTCCCTGCGCGAGTCAGCCCCATCGGAGCCATCGCCTGACGGGTCTCCTCCTCCTCCTCCTCCTCCCTCTCCCTCCTCCTCCTCCTCCTCCTCCTCCTCCTCCTCCTCCTTCCTCCTCCTCTCCTCCTCCCTCCTCCTCCTCCTCCTCTCCTCCTCCATCCTCCTCCTCCTCCCCTCCCTCCTCCTCCTCCTCCTCCCTCCTCCTACTCCTCATCCTCCTCCTCCTCCTCCTCCTCCTCCTCCTCCTCCTCCTCCTCCTCCTCCCTCCTCCTCCTCCTCCTCCTCCTCCTCCTCCCTCCTCCTCCTCCTCCTCCTCCTCCTCCTCCTCTCCTCCTCCTCCTCCTCCTCCTCTCCTCCTCCTCTCCTCCTCCTCCTCCTCCTCCTCCTCCTCCTCCTCCTCCTCTCCTCTCCTCCTCTCCTCCTCCTGTACAGCGCTGACGCTCGATGGATGCCGCTCCACGTGTGGAATGCCGCGTGGCAGGACGGAAGCGCAGGGACACACGAAGCAACAAGCTGGGACAACCGCACGTGTTCGATGTGCGCTCTCCGCCCCGTCCTGCTCGTCCTTCCACTTCCCTTCCTCCGTTCCTCCTCCCCTTCCTGTTCCAGTGGCTCGCGCTTCACTCCTCCTCCTCCTCCTCCTCCTCCTCCTCCTCCTCCTCGTCTTCCTCCTCCTGCCCCTCCTCCTACTACTCCAACTCCTCCTCCTCCTCATACACCTCCTTGCCTTCCTCCTCCTCCTCCTCCTCCTCGTCTTCCTCCTCCTCCTCCTCATCATCCTCCTCCTCCTACTCCTCATCCTTCCTCTCTCCACCCCCCTTAGTCCGTAGCGTACCCACTACCACCGCCAGCACCACCCCAATCACCACGATAATCACCCTCGGCATCGCCACTGTGAACCCAATCGTCATCGTGAACAATCGTCGCCGGCATATCGTCATCGTCGTCATCGCTTCCAATTCAGCAAGCAACAAAAATAAGCGCCTGTCGCATCATCACCTCCTGCTTGTGCGTAGAGGTTCGGGGTACGCTCAGTGGGAGGCGCTTGGCTTTGAACCAGGCTAGCGGCGACCAAGAGATGCGCAAGGTAGGTGTTTTACATAATTCCTCACCGCTTCGCCCCTCAAACTGACAACGTATCAACTTGGGAAGCATATAGTCGCACAGTTTTCCCAACATCGAAAAACTCACCTGGGGTGCGAAACAGGTACCTTCCGCAATTCCTCAAAGTGTCGCCCCTCCGACTGGCAACGCATCAACTTGGACAGCGTAGTCCCAGATCTTTTCGGAATCGACAGACACCCCTGGGATGCGAAACTGACTTACCACATTTGAATCCGAATTGTTTCGGGGGCCGCGCAATGATCGGAATACACGTCGTTCATTTCTAATCGTGCTCATTTCTTATTCTGCGCGTTTCTAACTGTTCCTGGCACCCCAGTGGATAGGAAGAGGCCCAGGATAGAACAATTAGAAATGAAAAAATCTCGGCCCCCCAACAAAATCAAAAAACTTTCGAATACTCAGAAATGAACACTATGTACGCGTTAGCTCTGCTTCGTCATCACGCTGAAGTCCCGCCTCCTCCACCCCTCCACAAACCCCTCGCCAGTGCACTCGCGGCTCGCACCACCTCCGACGTGAGGAGCGGGGTATACGGTGGAGGTTTTAGAGAAGGATGCCTGCGACAAGGAACCCAGGGTCTCGCGACCGATGGGCGGCCAAACGAGGGTCACCCACCTCGCCTTGAAACAATTAGGAATGCGCCAGGGTCTGGGCCCCAGAAAGACGTCCCTTATCCCAATGCCGCCGACGCATGGGATCTAGAACGCGAGGAACCACTCGTCGACGCAGCGGCAACCCCCGAAAGCCTGACACCACCAAACCCAGCTACTAAATGTGGTCCGCGCACCAGTTTCATCAATGAGAAAACGAAAACCCACCCCCACCCCCAGTCCCGACCCCATCCCCGAACCCGCGATTCAAGGAGTCGGGATTGGGGGTGGGGGTGGGTTTTCGGGGTCCAGGAATGGAGAGAACTCACCCCCACCCCCAGTCCCGACCCCTTGAATCGCCGGCTCGGGGATGGGCGTCGGGACTGGGGGTGGGAGTGGGTTTTCGCCTCCCGAATCAAGAGGCCGGGCTTCCCGAACATTCACCAGCACCGAGCTCCAAGGATGAGTGAGCCAATGCGCCCCACCCGACGTCGACAGAGGTGTGCATCACCTCAAGAGCCTCAGCACGACATTGTCATACCACCAGCCCGTCAGGGCGTGAGTGGTTTAGAGCGCTTCCCCATCCAACACCCAGGGGTGGCCCCTCCCCATACCCCCTACCCTTGACCTGGACGGGGCGCCCCGCGACCGATCAGAGCGTCAAAAAAAAAAAAAAACTCGGCGAGAAGGCAACAATCACTGATGTTACGAATGCTTGGGACCAATTTTGGCCTCCTGATGGATGTCTAATTGACTCCCCCCCCTTATTTGATCGATCTCCTCCAAGATGACCCCAAGATGGCCCCCAAAGCTCCCAAGAGTGCCCCAAGACGGCCCCGAGAGGGCCCCAAGGGGTGCCCAGGAGGCTCCAAGATGCCCCAAGAGGTCCCCGAGAGGCTCCCAAGAGACCATCCAAAAAACTCCTAGAGGATCTCCCGAGGCATCAAAGACGCTCCACGAGGCCCCTGGGATCGCCAAGAGGCCCGAAAACGCTCCAATACGACCCCAAGCCCCAAGATACTCTCAAGAGACCTCCGAAGAGACTCCGAGACATATTCAAGAGGCCTCTGGCCCTTCTGTCCTCCTCTTCCTCCTCTTCCCCCTGCGCCTGTTCCTGACTCTCGGTCCTCCTTCCCCCCTACCCCTTGCCCATCCCCCTCCTCCTCCCCCTCCTCCGATTCCTCCTCGTACAGCGACTTCCCCGGCCATGGATTCCACTGCATGCTGCTCCACGTGCCTGATCAGGGCAGCTCGCCTGGGCATCGCTTCTGGATGGGCTGTTGGGGCTACGCGAAGCGTCTAGGATTGAGAGCTCGCGGCCGGACTTGGACGCCGGACCTCCTGGACCGATGGGCCATTCGGCCATTCCTTCACGCCGTCCTTCCCCTCCATGGCCTCCTCGCCTCCCCGCCAAGAGGCGACGTCAGCAACAAACCCTGGCGCGTAATGCGCGCAAGCAACAGGACGACTGCCCATGCGTACAAGAACAACCGCTCCCGATACAAGCGCCTCGCCCGCTGCACAAAGGCGGCAAGGACCCTGACGCAAACCTCCTCCCCGTTGCTCCGCACCCGCAAACGGCAACCCACGAGCTTCTGGTCAGCAGAGGCACCTCTCAAACATTGTGGCATCCACACGATGCGATGTACCATTCGCCTGTACAGAAAGCGACAAACCAATGATTCCCGTCCATGCCCCTGGTTGCACCAGGATGCGCGCGAGAGCGTCTTCATACGCAGAGCACGCCTCATGTCCTCATGGAGCAATTGCAATTAACAAGAATGCTCCAAGAAGCCATCGCAACCTCCGACCCAGCCGAGCTCTGGGTCAGGGGGTGGCGATAGTACAGGAAGCTAGTATCTGCAAAGGATGTAATGGCAGAATATCGCCACCAATTGCCACCTACAAATATTACAGTAGAGACTGCCACTGCATTGAATGGAGCAGAAACAGATGAAAGCCAGGATTGGATGGCGCCTTTTTCCGTGGGTGTTCCGATGCTCTGTACACTTCGTGGGCACCTCACTGCACATCTAGACGCGATTGCTCTCCACGGGGAGACAAGCGCAAGGGGCATTCTCCACATACGCAGCAGTTCCCCACAGAACAGGCATATTGACAAGAACACACTTGGGGACAAATCCGCTACCGCGTCGCAAGCACCCAGCGGTTGTTCTCGAGCCCCTTCGCGTTCTGCACTGAGCATTGAAAGCCTGACCAGGTAAGAACGGGCAACGCCGCTTCTGTCTACTGGGATGGTTCGACAAGGAGGACGACCAGGAGGCGAATGCCTTACAGGACGAACTGAAAGCAAAGATGACCAGGAGAACTGCGCGGAAGAAACATGCATAACGACCACGAGGACGAGACGAGAGGAAAGCCGGATCCGTGCGCGTCCCGCTGGGGAGCACGCCCGTGTCCATTAGGGGCACAGACTGGAGGCCGTGGTCTCAGCCAGGAAACATATGCCCAAAGGTATGTCTGACACAATCGCCTCGCAGATGGTTGGAGGGAGGAGAGGACGACTGTATGGCAAAAAATCGGAAGTCGAACCTAATGGGCTCAACACAGTTCCGCTTTGCCGACCGTTAGGGGCTTCCCCTAGAGCAGAAGCCTCATCGGATTGCCGATCGTTGAAGCGTTCGGGGCGTAGACCGCCGCATGTCTTCAATTTGATACGTCATTATCCCTTCAGTGCCGCAATTACCACATCGCATGCGCGATATTCGAAAATGTGTATCCGATTGCACCATGAAGCCGATCGCAAACATGGCGCCAAACATCAAATCGATGCACGTTGAATTCCTTTGTCGAACAGCTTTCTCTGGACCAATTTGTCACTGGACGCCGCGGGCACCGTGCAAAAAACTGACCATACCCATGAACCGATGCCTTGATGAAACAATTGTCCTGAATCTCCGGTTATGACAGCCCGTGCCGCGTGCGACGTATGCTCACTATGCTCGTGCAGAGGGCGGTAAGACTGAGCTCCGCCTGGCGTGTCGGCGACTGATCTCCACATGACATGGCCCATGCCTCGACATACTCAACTCGCCCCGAGTCCACATCCGAATGGTCGTTCGTCGCGTAGCTTTCACTCCGGGGCCCCTGCTGCGCAAGCCTCGCCGAAGGGTCGCTCAAGAGCTGCTGGCGGGCCCTCCTTGGGCCTCCTGTGTCTCTGCCCCCAGCGTCGCGTGGCTGGCTGCGCAGTCCCGGAGCCGTCTGAACAATTTCTCGCACCGTCGTCTTTGGGCGCCACTCGGATGCCTCTCGGAGCGCGGTGGCGGAGTCGCGCGGCAGCGCAGCCAGCTGGTGAGGAAGAGGTGAGGAGCACACAGACTCGGGCGCTGGTCCGAAGAGCAGACCAAGACTCCCTCGGGTACACGTCGTTCATTTCTAATCGTGCTCATTTCTAAGTGTGCTCGTTTCTAATTGTTCCTGGCCCCCTAGTGGCCAGGAAGAGGCCCAGGATAGA
Source organism: Prorocentrum cordatum (assembly GCA_963575745.1). Classification (NCBI taxonomy): domain Eukaryota; class Dinophyceae; order Prorocentrales; family Prorocentraceae; genus Prorocentrum; species Prorocentrum cordatum. The sequence continues at coordinate 358,330 of CAUYUJ010002914.1, read as the reverse complement.
ACAATTAGAAATGAAAGGATCTTGGCCCCCAAAAAAATGAAAGAACCTTCGCAGAGTCAGAACGAACAATGTGCAATGAAAAAGTCACGACCGGAGGTTTTGTTTGCTATGTTCGGCCTCTGGGGGGCCGTATGCCGGCCCTCGAGACCGTCCAAAAAACGGCTCGGGATGGAAAGCCGGGGCCCGGGGAACGGGCCGAGACTTCTGGGGACCCCGCATTGGAAACATCAGGGCGTCGGGGGTCTGGGGAGATGAGGAACGGCTGAAGAGCTCCGCGGCTACACAGTGCGCCGCGCTGCGGGCAGCCCCTTCGCTACATCGAGGATGAGGTCCTGGTAGATCTGGAACTCCTGCTGGCAATCAAGCAGAAGCCGACGCCGAGGGGCATGCCGGTACGATGTGCTGATGTTGGAGGCGCACGTCCGACGCGAACGTGCAACACAGACATCATGGTACACCCATGGGTCGGAAGAAACAGAAACAGGTATCACCATGAAGTAAGAAGGCGCTGAGAAGTGATTGGGTTCCGTCCACCCCCTTGGGAGGACGGAAAAGGTGGAAGCCACTCGATCATTGAAGTAGAAAGGCGCTGAAAGTAGATTGGTACCTGGGACTCCAAAAATACGTGGCACCCCGCAGATGCGGATCAGAGTAAGGGGGCGGTGGGGACGTCGGCAGTCTGCGAGAGGGGTGGGTCGCGGGTGGGTCGCGGGTGGGTCGCGTGGTGGGTCGCAGGTGGGTCGCGGGGTGAGTCGCGGGGTGGGTCGCGGGGTGGGTCGCGGGGTGGGTCGCGGGGTGGGTCGCGGGGTGGGTCGCGGAGTTGGTCGCGGGATGGGTCGCGGGTGGGTCGCGGGGGGTACGACGACAACAACAACAACAACAACAACAACCACAACAACAACAACCACAACAACAACAACAAGAACAACAACAACAACAACAACAACAACAACAACATCAACAACAACAACATCAACAACAACGACAACACCAACAACAACAACAACCACAACAACAACAACAACAACAACAACAACAACAACAACATAAACAACATCAACAACAACAGCAACAACAGCAGCAACAACGTCATCATCAACATCAACAACAACATCAACAACAACAACAACAACGCAACAGGCATAATCCGCACCACGGATTCTCACTTCAGCCACGCAGCCAGGGACAATGAATGACTGTTCGGCCCCCTCACCCTGACCTGCTTTCAACAACCGGTCGGATTCGTTTCCCGACCGACGTGGCCAGAAAGCGGCCGCCAAGGAGCCTACACTGGAAAACCACCGAGTATGCGCGTCGCCACTGCGGAGCCGACGCACACATAGTATAAGCATGCCTGGGTGGGCCAATTTGCCAGCATCACCACTACCATAGGTAGGGCGGGGGAGAAGGGAGGATTGGGAGGTCCTCCTCCTCCTCCTCCTCCTCCTCCTCCTCTTCCTCCTCCTACCTATGGTAGTGGTGGTGGGAAATAAGCCCATCATGCCTGGATGGTGCCGAGGAGCGTCTGTTTCGCGATGCAAAGAACACCCCATGAGCAGCTGCCTCGCAGGAGATGAGTCGCAGAATCGTGCTGGCCAGTCAACCCTTGCCTGGCTACTTAAGCATACGAGCGGCTGTCGTCGTGGACGAGCCGGTTCAAATCTCCGGCACCAGGAGCCAAACGAGGGCGGGGCGAGTGCAAGGAAAGACTCTAAGAAGACAAGAGGGCCTCCGAGAGGCGGGCTGACCGCTCAAAAGTCCGGCCCCCTCGCCCGGACCCTTCTCTGCGCGCCTCCGCTCCAGAATATATGGGGAACCACTCCCTGGCCACAAGAAGAGACAACGAACAGACTGCATGAAGAGAAACTTTCAACGATTAACACGGCTTTCTTGGGTCAGCGCTGGCTCCCGCGCTCTGGTCAGCTGACGCGCGGAGCGCGCCAGGGGCGGCGCCGAAGGCGCCGCCAGGAGACGTGGACCGCCCAGAATCGCGTGATGTGGCTGGTTGGGTGGGTGGGTTCGCTGGCACACAACATAACACAGTCGTGCCCGGCCGCTCGTTTTTTTCTGAGAGCGGTGTTCCTGTTTCCAGCAGCACATGTGTACACAACAACGAACGCGTACGCCACAACGCCGTTGCACAATGCAGCTGCGGCCACAGAAGCATGTTCCGCGTGCACAACAGCGCCTGTGTACAACACGACCCGCTTGCGCACCACAGCAGCCGCGCGCAGCGCGGCGACGGGAGCCTGCGTGAACCACACTGTATATGTACACCGCAAAGCCTGCGTACATTTCGAGGGTCCCGACGAGGTCCATCAACCGAAACTCATGTTCGTAGGGAAACGTACCAAATTAAATCTGAAAGTTTGTTGTGGCTATGTTTTTGTTGCTGGCCGCCTGCAGACCACCCTGGCAAGTTTTTCAAACTGCGTGGGGCCGCGGCGCCAAACATCCCTCCAGAGAGGGAGGACCTTTGGCGTTTCGGCCTCACTTGTGCCGCGGCTTCGTCCGATAATGCCCTGGCCCACGAGGCCCCCAAAAGGGTTCCAGCGCGGCTCAACACGGCCTCGGAACGACCGAAGAAACGCCCGAGACTGCCCAAGGGCTCCCATACTGGTGACCACCAACCGACACTGCGAGGATTCCTCCCCCCAAAACGCCCCCAGGAAACCGCGACAGGCACCCCAGGATAAACCCAAGAGTGCGCCCAAGAATGGAACAGGGGCTCAAATTCCTCCCTTCCCTTTGTTGCCCCCCCGCATATTCCCGTCGTCCTCGTCGTCCTCGTCCTCCTCGTCTTCCTCGTCCTCCCCGTCGTGCTCGTTCTCCTCCTCCTCCTCCTCCTCCTCCTCCTCCTCCTCCTCCTCCTCCTCCTCCCCGCCCCCCCTCCTCCTAGCGCCCAGTAAACTGGTCACTACGGGGTCACAGGGTGGTTACTGCGCCGTGGTCGGCACGGTGGTAGTACAGGAATTGTTCCCAGAGGTTGTGGCGCACCATTCACCGGAGTACCGCTCGCCCCTTGGCAGCCCACGAAAAAAACTCTGCGCACCCCTGTGGTTGCGTACGAATGCATCCCTGTGTCTGGGTACGCCGCCAGCATGTACATCACAGTGCCCGCGTACACAACAGAACCCGCGTACACCTCCAGGCGCCCGACATTGTCGAACTCCAACAACTCATGGCCGGCCCGAACGTACCACATTCAATATGCAACTTGTTTGTGCTCCTTGTTTTTTTTTGGCCACGGGGACGAACCCTACCCCCTTTGCCTGCGCGCACAACAGTACCGGTGTATACCATACTTGTAAACACCACTACGCAAGTGTGCACCACAACTGCCGCCGCAGCCGGCGCGTGCACTATGGACACCGAACTGTTTGTCTCCTCCAGTTTGAGTGCACCGCTGCGCCTGTGTGCGTGCGTGTGCCACAGATGCTTGCGCGCACCACGCTCCTCTACATACCACAAGCACATGCCTGCGCACACTGCAAACACGTTGCGCGCGCACTACGACCAGCAAGCGTGCGCGCGAAGCAACGGGCGCTGCTGCAACGGGGGTGGGCGGGCGGGTTGGAGGCCACACAACGCGCGTTCCGTGCTCGAACAAAACAAATTCGGCTCATGCCCTGTTCGGCGACAGCCCAGGTTATCCGCTGGGGGGAGGTGCCCGCCGATAGCCTAACCTTCTCGCTCTGTGCAGCTCCACGTGCGCACCAACACTGCGCACCCCCTTCGGGCCAGCGCACCCCATCGCTCGGTGCAGCCCCACGCGCGCACCGGCACGGCGCACCCCCTTCGGACCTGCGCAGCCCGATAGGGCCAGGCTATCGGAGGGCAGGGAGGGGCGGGCGGGCGTGATAGACTGGGCTGCCGCCAGACCCTACAAAAACAGTCTCCTGGGTTCGGAATTCCTGTCCACCACTCGGACGTCCCTTCGCCGTGCATTGTTTGGTCTCGTGCGCGCTTGTTTGTCTTCAAGACGGCCCGCCCAAAATGCCCCAAATTGGTCCCCATGTTCTGGCGCTGGCCTTGCCGAGAAAATGCACGGCGCTGGGCTAAAAAAAACCGGAGCTGAAACCGCAATGCGACGCAACCCAAACCAACCCGTAGGTCGGGCGTGTCCCCCTACAGGCAGATTTTGGACGAAAAATCAACCATTGTCAAAAAAAAGTCAAACATTGTTTGACAAAAAACCGTCCCCACTATGTTTTAAATCACTGTTGAATCCCACCAGCCCTCTGGGCGTAGGTGGTCTAGAACAGATCCTCTTCCACCCCTCCCTCTTCCCCCTTGGGGAGGGGTTTACCCCTCCCCCTACCCCCTCCCCTGGACCTGGACGGAGGGTTCCCCGAGCGGTCGGACGGCTCTTTTGGCCCCAAGATGGCTCCAAGAGCGCCTCAGCGAGCCCAAGATGAGCTCCAAGATGGCTCAAGATAGCGCAAGATCGCTCGAGATGGCTCCCAAGATGGTTCCAAGAGGCCCAAAGACGGCCCCAAGACGGCTCCAAGTGGCCAAAGAGCTCCCCGAGGAGGCCCCGAAGAGGCCAAAATCGTCCCAAAACCTTGAGGAAATCAATGTTTTTGGCTTTCTCCCCGTTTCGCTTCCGATGGCCATCCAAGGCCTCAAGATGGCTCCAAGATGGCCCAAGAGGGCCCCACAAGAGGCCCAAGAGCGCCCCAAGACGGCCCCAAGAGCGCCCAAGAGCGCTCCAAGAGCGCCCCAAGAGCGCCCCAAGAGGAGATGTTTGGAGCTCCTGATTTAAGACGCTTCTGGCTCTTCGGTTCGCCGTCCTCTTCAATTTCTCATCCCCCTCTTCCTCCTCCTCCTTCTCCTCCTTCTCCTCCTTCTCCTCTCTCTGCTCCTTCTCCTCCTTCTCGTCCTCCTCGTCCTCTCCGAACTCCACATCCTCCTCCTCATTCTCATCCTCCTCCTCCTCCTCCTCCTCCTCCTCTTCTTCCTCCCCCTCCCCCTCCGACGAGGATTCCTTCTCCATCCACCCCCTCTTGGGGTACGTGACAGCTTCCCCCGCCCTTTGTTATTCTGCATGCTCCCCGACTTCCCTGATCACCTCAACTCCCCTGGGCATCGTTTCTGGATGGGCTGGTGGGGATACTTTTTTTTTACAGCCGCAGGCGGAAGCGCCAGCGGCGGGAGGTCGCGGGCGGGCTACGGCCGCGACTAAATTGCCGAGCGCGCGCGGGGGCCGCGGATCAGGCGGCGGGGAGGGGGCAGCGCCCAGGGCGGCAAAGCCGACGTGCAGTCCAGGGAGCCTGATACAGCCCCAGAACGGGCATGCAGGGGTGCACCCAGGGGGCCTGAGGACAGGCACCGAGGAGACCAAGCGCAGCCAAAATGGCGCGAGAGGCGTTCCCAGAAATCCAACTGCGAACAAAGGAACGTTCCCGAGGACAACGATCCAGGGAGTCAGACGGGTAGTACAGACTGACTGGGGACGTAAGTCCAGCGGAAAATCCTGACGGCGACTCCGAGTCGCGACGCCAGAACGCGCATCCAGGGTGTGGAGCATGATGACAGGAGAACCTTCCACAACTGAGATGCGACAGCCCAGATCCATCAAGTGGAGGGGCGCAGTAGTGCACGATACACGGTCGCGTAACGTGTGCACATCCAAAGTGACTCAGCGCAACCCAACCGAGCCGGTTTGCACCCGACGCTGGTGGGGATACGCGAAGCGTCAACAATATTCCCCCTGTAGAGGGACAGGCCCCGCGCAACCCAAACCCCACGGCGTCGTGGTGCAGACTAGACGGCCCAGGTAGCCAAGAGAGAAAAACTGAGCGCCTCGCGTGGACAGCAGCAAGAGCAGGGAGAGGGAACGAGTGCGCCGTTCGCGCGAAAACGGTGCGCGTGAAAACTGAAGCCGTTCGAGCGAAATCCTTTCGGCGCGTGCGCGCGAAAAGGGATAAAGCGCTGCGAGTTCTTCCCTGAGCCTCTTCGTGGCCCCTCTTCTCTGATATACCCCTCGACCTCGCTTTCCTCCTCCTCCTCCTCCTCCTCCTCCTCCTGCTCCTCTTACTCCTCCTCCTCCTCTTCCTCCTCCTCCTCCTCCTCTTCTCTCTCTTATCCTTAGTTGTCTTATTAGTATTGTTGTTATCATGTGTATTTTTATTATTCTTCTTATTATTATTCCTCCTCCTCCTCCTCCTCCTCCTCGTCCTCGTCCTCGTCCTCGTCCTCGTCCTCGTCCTCGTCCTCCTCCTCCTCATCCTCCTCCTCCTCTTCCTCTTCCTCCTCCTCCACCTCGTCCTCCTCCTCGTCCTCCTCGTCCTCTTCGGCTCGGCTGCTCCCGCACCCGCGACTAGCGGGAACCGGGATTCCTGAGCGATCCAGGCAGGAGCTCACAATTCCGGTTCCCGCCAGCCGCGGGGCGCAACGGCGCCAGGGACCGATTTCGACGCCCCTGCGCCCCGCAGCTGGGGGCAACCGGGATGTCAGCACGACAGTGTCATGCCCCTGCGCCCCGCAGGTGGCGGGAACGGGGATTTCTGCACGTTCTGGACACGAGCTCACCGCAATCCCCGCCAGCCGCGGGGCGCAGGGGCGCCACGGGTCAAGACTTCCACGCCCCCGCAGCTGGCGGGAACCGGGATTTCCACAGGTCCCACATAGGAGCCAACGAAAATCCCGGTTCCCGCCAGCCGCGGGGCGCAGGGGCGCCAGGAGCTCAGATTTCCACGCCCCTGCGCCCCGCGGCTGGCGGGAATTGGGAGTTTGCAGAGCACCTGCCCGGAAGGCGCGGAAATCCCGGTTCCCGGTGCCTCCCGCGCCCTCGCTCGGGACGCCTTCGCAAAATCGCCCAGAAAGCTCGGAGGTGGGGTGCGCGCAGGGCCGCAGGGGATCCGTGAGTGGAGCTTGTTGGCTTCACTGTTTGCGAAGACCTTCCGCCAGTCTGGCTTATGCGCCCCGCCCCCGCGGGCCCCCGCGACCAGCGACCGCCAGGATTGCGGGAACCGGGGACTTTGAGAGATCGAAGCCAGATCAGCCCGAAATCCTGGCTCCCGGCTCTGTCAGGCGCCCCAAGCGCCCGCCCCTACGGGCGGCGACCGCCGGGATGGCGGGAACCGGAATTCTGGAGAGATCGAGCCTAAAAAATCCCGAAATCCCGGTTCCCAGCTGTGCCCCTCTGTGTCCCTCTGTATTTCTCTGTGTCCCTCAGTGTCCCTGTGTCCCTCTGTGTCCCTCTGTGTTTCTCTTTGTCCCTATGTGTCCCCTGTGTTTCACTGTGTCCCTCTGTGTCTCTCTGTGTCCCTCTGTGTCCCTCTGTGTTCCTCTGTGTTTCACTGTATCCTCTGTGTCCCTCTGTGTCTCTCTGTGTCCCTCTGTGTCCCTCTGTGTTTCCCTGTGTCCCTCTGTGTTTCACTGTGTCCCTCTGTGTCTCTCTGTGTCCCTCTGTATCTCTCTGTGCCTCTTTGTGTCTCTCTGTGTCTCTCTGTGTCTCTCTGTGTCTCTCTGTGTCTCTCTGTTTCCCTTTGTGTCTCTCTGTGTCCCTCTGTGTCTCTCTGTGTCCCTCTGTGTCCCTCTCTGTTTCTCTGCGTTTTCCTGAGTTTGATGTGCTCCTTTGTGTTCCTCGGTGTCCCTTTGTGTTTCTCTGTTTTTCTCTGTGTCCCTCTGTGTCTCTCTGTGTCCCTCTGTGTCCCTCTGTGTCCCTCTGTGTCCTTCAGTGTCCCTCTGTGTCCCCCTGTGTCCCCCAGTGTCCCTCTGTGTCCCTCTGTATCACCCTGTGTCTACCTGCGTCTATCCACGTAGTTTTCGCTGGCTGCGTTTTCGCTTGAACGAGGATCTTTTCGCTTGAACGATCTACCCTCGAGAGGGAAAAGGCGGCAAAGAGTGAAGAGGAAGAACCGAGAGCAGCACGGAGGGGAGCAAGAAAGCGCGCGAGAGAGGAGGCAGCAGAGCATGAAGGAGGGAGACCAGGAAACTGCAGTTAACAGCCAGCCGCAAGCAAGCAGGACGGTGGCGAGCGAAAAAGCAGCGCGCAGCAGCAAGGGGCGGGAGACAAGAGAACTGCAAGCCAAACGAAACACTGAAGGGTATTGTGAAGCGCGGTGACCCCCTGCCCCACAGGAAAACACAGCTGCATCTACAGGCGGCCCAAGCCACCAAAGCTAGCAAAATTCGAAAGGACTCACAGGGAAGACGAGGAGCCAAGCGCCGATGCAGGCCATGAGCCGAACTGCCAGCAGTTCCGTCCCGAGCCAGAACTAAAAAAAACAGAACGGCGAAAGAGCCAGCACAGAAACAAAGCTGGAGCCGGCAGACAGACTTCGGGGATCCTCTGACCCAGGTCAATCCAGACCCGGGTCAGCAGGAAACCAAACAACTGCAATGCAGGAACAAAAAAAACTGCATCGCAGGTCTTCGCAAACCCGGGTCGGCCAATATGCGCGGCCGCCTCGCGGCCACGAGCGGCTCGCTCGCCCCGGGTCAGCCAGAAGGGGTCTTCGCAGGATCCCGCAGGATCCGGCCCCCTGGCTGACCCCCGCTTGCACCGACCCCCGCCTCTCAAGCCCCGACGACGGAGAAACGCAGCGCGGCCCTGCAAGGGCCCGCCGAGGTCCAGGGCCGCCGAGGGCCGCCCCCCCCGTGGGCCATGCCGGCGCTTCCGTTTGATTCGTTTTCGGGCACGGAGCTTATTCCGAATGAGGTCGAAATCGGCTTCGACCTCATTCAGGCCCGTCGCCAGCGCTCCAGGGCCCTTCCGAGGTCCAAGATGCCCCAATGATGGGCCCATTTTCCACCACCACTACTACAGGTAGGAGGAGGAGAGGAGGAGGAAGGAGGAGGAGGAGGAGGACCTCCTCATCCTCCCTCCTCCTGCGTCTGGTAGTGGTGGTGGTGGAAAATTTGCCCATCACCCAAGACGGTCTGGACTTCCTGGCGCCGGCCTCGCCGACGGCAGTGCACGGCGCGCGGGCGAAGCACACGCGTCCGCATCCGTATCCGCGGCCTCCCGGGGCGGGCCCCCGGGGCTGCGGCCCCCCGCGGGTGCTGCGGGCGCCGTGCTCGCGGAGGCCCCGCGCAGAGGGTTTGTCCGTGCGGCCGCGTGCCCGCGAGATCGCCACCCGGAGCCCAAACTGCGCGGGCGAGGGTGCGGATCCGCTCGCCGCTCGCGAGCACGGCCGAGCAATGCCGAGGAGGGGGAGGAGGAGGAGGAGGAGGAGGAGGAGGAGGAGGAGGAGGAGGAGGAGGAGGAGGAGGAGGAGGAGGAGGAGAGAGGAGAGGAGGAGGAGGAGAAGGAGAAGGGAGGCCCAGAGAAGAAGCGCCCGAAGGAGGAGGAAAAGTAGGGGGAGGACTGGGAGGAAAGGGACGAGGAGGAGGATGAGGAGGAGGAACAGTAAGAGGAGGGAGAAGGAGGGGAGGAGGAGGAGGAGGAGAGGAGGAGTAGGACGAGGATGGCGGGGAAGGAGAAGGCAGAAAGACGGAGGAGGAGGGGGAAGAGGAAGGAGAAGAAGGAAAGGAGGGAGAAGGAGGAGGAGGAGGAGGAGAGAGGAAAGAGCAGGGAGCAGGAGGAGGCGGAGGAGGAGGGGGAGGAGGAGGAGGAGAAAGGAGAAGGAGGAGGAGGGGGAGGAGGAGGAGGAGGAGGAGGAAGGAGGAGGAGGAGAAGGAGGGGGAGGGGAGGAGGGGGGGAAGAGAGGAGATGAGGAGGAGCAGAGGGAAGGGATGGAGGGGAGGAGGAAGAGGCAGGAGGGGGGAGGGTCCAGGAGAGGAGGGGCGAGGAGGGGGAGGAGGGGGAGGAAAGAGGAAGGGGGAGGAGGGAGGAGGAGGAGGAGGAGGAGGAGGAGGAGGAGGAGGCTTCCAGGATCGAGGTTTTCGGGACGTTTCTGCTGCCCTCCTTTGTGGTGGGCCGCCCTGGGTCGCCCTCGTCGCCGACGGCCGGGGCGCAGTGGCCCCAGGGCAGCGACCCAGTGCCCAGGGGATGCCCGGCCCCAGGGCAGCGACCCAGTGCCCAGGGGATGTCGGCGGCGTCGTCGTCGTCGTCGTCGCGGTCGTCGTGGCGGGGAGGCCGCGCGTTCCTTAGCGTGCGCGAACGCATAGAGGCGCCAGAGCGCAGTAGTTTGCTTGGCGGGGCGCCCGCCAGGGTGCCGCCGAGGCGCCGGCTGGGGGGCGCCAGGCTCGCCGCCCAGCGTGCGGCGCGGCGCTCCCCCCGAGGCCTTCGGGGGCGATGACCCGACCGTGCGCTGGCGCCGTTCAGAGGCGCAGAAAGCGCACTAAGCGCCACTAAATCGTCACTCGCAGGGCGATCATGTTACCACGGCAAGGGACCATAGTCTGCCACATAACTTGTTGAGGGGCAGGTGCTCATTTCTGAAAGGGGGCGGGGCGTGGCGCGGCCGTGGCGGGCCCCTTGCTGAGGGGGTGGGGGGTGGGGCGGGGTGGGGTGGGGGGGGGGCTTGCGAGAACGAGCGCGAGGGGATTTGAGTCGTTTTTGAGGGAACGCGCTACCCCTTTGTGGGGGAACCCGCACCGCCGTGAGCGATGAAACGGCCCCTCTGGGAGGAGAAGGAGACGACCGCGAGGGCGCGGAACCCCTTGAGGGGGGGGGGGGGGCGAACCCCTCTTCGAGGGGGTGCCTCGGCGACGCCGACGACGGCGACGATGAACTTGCAATGCGTTCGCAGTTGTTGAGGCTGTAGGCCAATGGGGCTTGCCCAAGCTTTTGCGAGTGCCAGTGCTGGGTGCGTTTGCGCTCGCGGCAGCCATGGGCGGCCCTGCCGGCGTCGCCCCTCTGCTCCTGATGAGCACCCTCGTCGCGTCGTTGTGCAGCATGGCCCCGAAAAAGAAGACCGACGACAAGCCAGGCCGCGCAGCGGCAAAGAAATCGAGGGCTGCTCCGAAGGGCAGCGGGCTCGACAAGGTCGAGGCAGACAAAATGAGGTCGTGGCTCCGCTACCAGTCCGAGAGGGAGGGCGCCGACGGCAAACCTACGTCCACTGCAGAGTCAGCCCAAGCAGCGCAGGCCATGTGGAACGGAATAACAGACCCATGCGATCGGGCGCGCTTCTTGCAGAGCTTCGCAAGTGATAAGGAGAAGGCGCTAGATTGGATGGCCACCTTCGAAGAGCATTGCACGAACGAGGAGGTGCACGCCCGGTCTGGCAAGAGGGGGTACCAGAACGCATCGCAGGCGCTGGCTCTGAAGGACCTCGGCATCAGAGATTTTAAGCACATCGAGGAGGCCATGGCCTTCGTGCAGGACTGGTGGTGGTGTGTGTGTGTGTGTGTGTGGGGATAGCGCTGAGCATGGCACCGGAGAAGAATATCCTGTACTGGAAGATGAAAGGAAGAGGCCTCTTTGGAAGCAATGGTACTTCGTGGTGCGCAACGTGGGCGATGCCAAGCTCGTGGCGAAGGATTCGCGCACCTTCAAAGGGATCAGCCAACTTGAAGAATATGAAACAGCTCGAAGCAGCGGGCTCCAGGATGGCTCAGCTTCCTTCGCCCAGCTCTGCTGGGCCAGCGGAGGGGGAGGTGAAGCTCGAGAACCCGCGCTGGCCACATATCGCCGGCAAGAAGGACGAGATCGCGCGCGTGCGGCCCTCGGCAGCCGTTCCCTCGGCACTTACCCCTCTTCTGTTCTTCCAGACCCCTCGCAGATAGGGGGTGGTTTCCTCCGTCTCGCATGATGCCCCTCCTGGAGGGGGCCGCCCGTTTTTTCGCCAATGCGGATGTTGTCGTTTGCCCCCTGCTGAGGTCAACGCTCCTCAAGTATCAGAAGCAGCTGAAGGAGTTGAAACACACGAAGAACCAGTTGCTCGCGAAGGCTGGGTATCAGGATCAAGCGGGCCGCGCTCAGTTCCAGAACTGGGCGGTTGAATGCGAGAAGTGCGTGAAGAATGCGGATGACCACGAGGCGAACGTGGATATCCTCATTGCCAAAATTGACCACGTTTCTCCCGCCGGCAAGGATGCGGAGATGCACGTGCAGCTGAAGGGCGAGGCCGTTGCCGCCCACAGCACGATGGAGCACGTGTACGAGGGGATTCAGCTGTCGCCCAAGCGATTCAAGAAGTTCCTCAACTGATCTGCGTGGGCCTCGATGCATATCCATAGATAACTTTCATATGTAGGGTGGGAAGCATTGCCTCGCCCGATACAGCTATAACGTTCATTGCAGCCTGTGCGTCGACACATGCACACACATAACGCGCCACGATTCTTTCTCGCAGGGGCCCCCCTCGTGAGGGGCCGCGCGTTTTTCTGCCTGCCCCGGTTCGAAGAAAATCCCTCGCCGGAGGGGGGGGGGGGGGGGGGGGGGCGCAGGAGGGTGGGGGGGAGAGCAGACGGAGAGCGAATGGAGGATTGCAGGAGAAGGAAGGCAGGTTCTGGGACCAGACGCGTCGTGGGCGGAGGAGGAAGGGGCGAGGGGGGCGGAAAGGGGCGCGCGGATGAGGAGGCGGAGCTACGGGATTGAAGGAATCCCTCCAGGAGAGGCGCGGTGCAGAGATATGGTCATCCGTTCGCTTCCGTAGCATTGGCTCAAGGCATATCCGCAGTCGCACTCGCCTCCCGCGGGGGGGCTCGAGGGCCGCCGGCATGCTTTCCAAGCGTAAGTTGCCCTACGAAAGGCTGCAGTTGCCACCGCAGAGGCGGCTGAGAGCGACTGCGGAGGACCTGGTCAGCAGCAACGTGATCAGCGGGCAGCGCGGTGCGCAGTTGATCAATGACGCCGTCTCTGCGTCTGCGACAGGCGTTGCCGACCTGCAGACCTCTGAGACCACGTTGGGCATGAAAAACGCAGCCAGGAAATTCAGGCGCGAATTCTTCAAGAGGGGGTGGCCTGCGCTGCATCACTGCAAGGTGAGGGGCTGGGACCCCAAGTCTGAAACAGAGCAGCTGATGGATATTGCGATGCTGCTTCCACGCGGGGTCCTGTCTAAGCTGCGTCATTCTGGCGATCGGAGGGTGCTTCTGGAGACATCGAATCTCGACGGCGTGTCTTTGCGCCGCGTGCAGGATGCGAGGGTTGAGAGCGGTTGCGACGATATCGTGGCCTTGGGCGCGTGGCAGAACGGAGCCCCCTGCTTCTGGGACCGGTCGATGAGCACAGAAATCATCGGCACCATGCTGCTGGGGGCTGCAGGCAGCTGGAAAAACGCGCGGGCGCCGCTCGCTGCGTTCCTCAAAGAACATGTTGGCCCCAACACATCTGCTGATATCTTTGCTGTAGTGCAGTGGGTGTTCAGTTATCTTGCTGCGAGGCGCTGGCTGACGGCGCGGCGCGACGGGCTCCCTTTTGTCGACGCGACAGACGCCTGGAGGAAGCGGCAGCGGGGTTCTTTACAGATTGGCGGGGTGCTTTGCCAGATCAAGGGGGACTGGGAGATGATGAAGGAGGTGCTCCAATTACTTGGCTGGCAGGACGAGGAGGTTTGCCTCCTGCGCAACGTCGAGAAGTTCGAGGCCCGTGGGCGCCCAAATCATCGCGGAAACTTATGGGTCAATATCCTTTCTTGGAGGGGAGCTTACGGATGAAAATCCCCCATCGGGAGGGGGGGCTTATGGATGAAAACGCCCATTTCGGAGGGGGTCGTCGTCTTGCGGCACCTGCCACGGGCAGGGAGAAGGGCGGGGAAGGGAAGAGGAGGGGAGGGGGAGGGGGAGGGCGGGCTGAGGAGGGGCAGGGGGAGAAGGAGGAAGAGGAGCAGGAGGAGAAGAAGGGGGGAAAGGGGGGGCACGTGGAGGAGCAGGGGGGCCAGGAGGAGGAGCATAATGAGGTAGAGGAAGAGGGGGCGCCACCGCTTTCAGAAGCCCGCATTCAAGTGAAGTCGCAGACTGGGAGAGACGCGCCGCGGGGAACGCATCGCCGCGCGTGGTCGGACATCATTGGGGAGATCATCGCTTCGGGCGCGACTGTGTGCCCTCTTCCAAGTGCCGCTTGCAAGCGAAAGGTTGCTGAAGTTAGACTGGCTGGGCGTCGTTGACCTTAGAGCGGCGGCTGACTTCACCGGCGCTTTGGTCTGGTACCTCGTAACGCGCAGAAAGGTTGCTGGCGCTGCCCAGAAAGCCCGCGTGCTGACGCTGCATCGTCATTTGATGGCGTTCTACGACAGGCAGCCGCCAGGTGAGAAGACCAGCCGCTTGCCGAAGCTGACGCGTGGCGTCGCGCAGGGGAAGAAGGCGAAGACGGCTGAGATGAGGCTCGGCGCGGGGGTGCTCAGGCACATGGTTCCATGGGCGATGGCGATCGCGGATGCATTCCTTGATCGCCGGGATGGCGCCGACCAGCGGGCAGTTGTATAATCGTCTGTCCACGCTGCGATGACAAGCTTGAGTCGGTCTTACGACGCGCTGTCTGACAACCGCCCGTTTGCCGCGGACATTCTCCGTGGGCGGTCAACGGAATTTGCCGCGCAGGTGGCCGCTTTGGAAGACGCGCTCCCAGCGCATTTCAAAGTCAAACCGAGAATGCACATGTTTCTGGAGCTCTGCATGGAAGGCGGCGAGCCAGCGAAACAGTGGAACTACGGGGGTGAGGATTTCGGTGGATCTATAGCTGCATTTTGCCGAAGGAGGGGTCAGCAGAGATCCGTGAGGGCGTTCTCGCTGGCATGTATCGCAAAGTTCTGTGGCCAACCAATTGTGCGCATGCTCTGAGAGGAACGCCTGAACACCATCATAGTCGTCATGTACGAGGCCCCTCCCAGTGGGGTTTCGAGACCCCTCCCATGTTAAGCCCGTTTAACGCGAAAGCTCGGATCGACTAATTTTTTGGCCTGCGTATTTGCCCAATCAGAGCTTGCCTCTGTATGGGGTCCTAGCGGATATGTAGCTGAGGCGAGGTGGGCGGCAGATTTCGGTGGCCGGGGCCGGGTGCCCGGGTGCCCGGTGGTTCCCGGGGGCGCCCGGGTGCCCATGCAGGTGTGTGGCCGATTTCGGTGGCCGGGTGCCCGGGTGCCCGGTTGCCCGGGGGCGCCCGGGGGCGCCCGGGAGCCCAGGGGTGCCTGGGTGCCCGGGGTGCCCAGAAGCGCCCGGGGGTGCCTAGCGCAATAGCTCTATTTCCCTATAGCCCAGTAGCCCAGTCGCCATATATCCCTATAGCACTATAACCCTATAGCCCTATAGCCGTACCTATACGACCACCCTTCGGGTGATAAGGAGGTTCGGGGGGGGGTGGAACCAACGTCTCACTCGATCGGTCTCACTATCGATCTCAGTATCGATCTCACTATCGGTCTCGCTCGATCGATCTCACCCGATCGATCTCACAATCGATCTCACTCGATCTATCTCATTCGATCGATCTCACAGTTGATCTCACAATCGATCTCACAATCGATCACACAATCAATCTCGCATTCGGTTCCAATGTCGATCTCACTATCGATATCACAACCGCTCTCACAATCAACGTCATCGTCATCATCACCATCATCAGCAACATCATCAACATCAACAGCAACACCAACATCGTCATCATCATGAGGGCACCGTCATCATCATCATAAACATAATCACGAACGTCATCACCATCATCAGGACATCATCATCATCACCGTCATAATCCCATCATCAACATCATCATCATCGGGACAGTCATCGTCATCATCATCAGTAGCATCACCATACATTTCATCATAATCGGGACACCATCATGATCACCGTCGTTCTCATCATCAACAGTATCATCAACATCGTCATCATCTTCGGCACATCGTCACCATCATGTTCATCGCATCATCATCATCGACATCATCATCATCAAAAACATCATCATCATTGGGGCACCATCATCATCATGAGCAACATCATCATCAACATCGTCATATTCAGTATTATCATCATTGGAACACCATCATCATCACCATCATCATCACCATCATCATCATCATCCGCATCATCGCCGGGACACCATAATCATCATCAACCTCATCATCATCATCAACATCATCATCGCCGGGACACCCTTTTCCATAAACATCGCCATCACCAACATCATCGGAATCATCATCATCATCATCATCATCGTCATCATCATGGGGACACCATGTCCCAAAAAGTGACATCGATACTGAGATCGATAGTGAGGTCGAGAATGGTCCCGTGGTGTCCCGTGGCGTTCCGTAGTGTCTTGTTGTGTGAGATCGATCGTGGGATCGGTTGGGTGCCCCGAGGTGTCCCGCGGTGTTCCGTGGTGTCACGTGGTGCCCTATGGTGTCCCGTTGAGTGCTATCGATAGTGAGATCGGTAGTGAGACCGATAGGGAGATCGAGAGGTGTGCCGCGGTGTCCCGTGGTGTCCCGTGGTGTGAGATCGATCGTGAGACCGATAGTGAGATCGATGAGGTGTCCCGTGGTGTCCCCTGGTTGCCCGTGGTGTCCCGTGGTGTCCCGTTGAGTGAGATTGATACTGAGACCGATAGTGAGATCGACAATTGTCCCGTAGTATCCCGTGGTGTCCCGTGGTGTCCTGTTGAGTGAGATCGATAGTGAGATCGATTGAGACAGATGTTGGTTCCCCCTTCTACCCCCCCTACACCCTCCTTATCACCCGAAGGGTGGTCGTCTAGGTACGTAGATGTCGGAGGTTAGGAGGTGAGATCGCAGTGGAACGGAGACCCCCAAGCGGGAAATCGTTTCGTTTCTTTCTTGTCGTGCGTAGGGGCGAGGCGAAGCTGCGTGGGCGCGCGAGAGGAATGAACCCGCCGTTGCTAGGGCGAAGTCAAGTCAAATGATTCTCCCCCGTCCGTCCGTTCGTCCGGCGGTGGCCCGCGATGGCCCGCGGTGTCCCGTGGTGTCCCGTGGAGTCCGCCGATGCCAGGGCGAAGTCAAGACAAATGATTCTCCCCCGTCCGTCCATCCGTCTGGCGGTGGCCCGCGGTGGCTCGCGGTGTCCCGTGGTGTCCCGTGGTGTCCCCTGTTGTCCGAAATGATTATCCCACGTCCGCCCGTCCGTCCGTCCGTCCGGCGGTGGCTCGCGGTGCCCAGCGGTGTCCCGTGGTGTCCCGCGGTGTCCCGTGGTGTCCCGTTGAGTGAGATCGATAGTGAGATCGATAGTGAGATCGATAGTGAGATCGAAGTGGTGCCCCGAGGTGTCCCGTGGTGTAGTGAGATCGATAGTGAGATCGACAGGAGTCCCGTGGTGTCCCGTGGTGTCCCGTGGTGTCCTGTTGAGTGAGATCGATACTGAGATCGATGTGGTGTCCCGTAGTATCCCGTGGTGTCCCGTGGTGTCACGTGGTGTCCTATGGTGTCCCGTTGAGTGAGATCGATAGTGAGGCCGATAGGGAGATCGAGAGGTGTGCCGCGGTGTCCCGTGGTGTCCCGTGGTGTGAGACCGATAGTGAGATCGATAGTGAGACCGATAGTGAGATCGATGAGGTGTCCCGTGGTGTCCCGTGGTGTCCCGCGGTCCCTTTGAGTGAGATCGATAGTGAGACCGATAGTGAGATCGACGTGTCTCGTGGTGTTCCGTGGTGTCCCGTGGTGTCCCGTGGTATCTTGTTGAGTGAGATCGATGGTGAGATCGATTGAGTCAGATGTTGGTTTTCCCCCCTCGCCCTCCCCCACCCACAACCTCCTTCTCACCCGCAGGGTGGTCGTACGTATGTCTGTTTGTCTGTCTGTCTGTCTGTATGTATGTATGTATGTATGTATGGATGTTCCCCAATCAGAGCTTGCCTCTGTAGGGGTCCTACGGATTCATATGGTTAGGTTAGGTTTGCCGCCGATTTTCGCCGCACGCCCGGGTGCCCGGGTGCCAGCCTTGAGTTTTTTTTCGGGGGCGCTTGGAGGCTTCTTGGGGTCTCCAGGGCGCTTTTTGGCGAGGAAGGCTCGAGTGTCGGGTGGGGTACCCCTCGGGGCTGTGTGGGGGGAAACTGTCCCGGGGCCCTCCTGGCCCGTCTTGGGGGCCCCCTGGACAGTCGCGGGCCTCTCTTGAGCCGTCTTAAAGGCCTCTTGGAATTCTCTTTGGCCGTCTTGGGGCGATCTTGTCGGCTCCTGGGGCCGTCTCCGACGCGGTCGACGCCGAAGCGATGAACATCGTAAACAATACGTTTTCCGGAAGGACTAGGGCCACTTTTGCTTCTGGAGGCTCTCTTGGGAGCCCTCTTGGGGGACGCTTGGGCCGTCGTGGGGGCTCCTGGAGGCCGTCTTGGAGCCATCTTCGGCGTCTTGGAGCGACAATTCGGGGATTCTGGGCCCTCTTGGACGTTTGGAGACCTCCTGGGACTCTCGGGTGTCGTTTCGGGGCTGTCTGGGGCTGTCTCGGGGGGGGCCCAGAGGCCCCCCGGGGCCCTCTGGGACCGTCTTGGGAGCCTCCTGGATAGTCGAGGGCTCCTCTAGAGCTGTCTTGGAGGCCTGTTGGAACTCTCTTTGGCCGTCTTGGGGCGATGTTGTGGGCTCCTGGGGCCGTCTTCGACGCGGTCGACGCCGAAGATGTGAATATCGTAAAAATGCACGTTTTCCGGAAGGAATGGGGCCTTTCTTGCTTCTGGAGGCGCTCTTGGGAGTCCTCTTGGGGGACTCTTGGGCCGTCGTGGGGGCTCCTGGAGGCCGTCTTGGAGCCATCTTCGGCGTCTTGGAATGACAATTCGGGGATTCTGGGCCCTCTTGGACGTTTGGAGACCTCCTGAGACTCTCGGGTGGCGTTTCGGGGCTCGGGGGGGGGAGCCCAAAGGCCCCAGTCCCCCATGCGCCGTCGAGTCGCCGCCACGGGCGCCACGGCCTCTTGCACGGGAATATATATATATATATATGTATATATATATATATATATATACATATATATATATATATATACATATACACATATATATATATACATACATACAAATAAACAAACAAACAAACACACAAACAAACTAACTAACGAACACACAAACAAACGGACACACAAACAAACAAACAAACAAACAAACACATAAACAAACACACCAAACACACAAACAAACAAGCAAATCAACATGTTTACATACACACCTGCATACACACATACATACATACATACATACATACATACATACATACATACATAGATAGATAGATAGCTAGATAGATAGATAGATAGAAAGATAGATATATACATACATACCTACATACATACATACATACATACATACATACATATATACATACATACGTATGATACATGAGAAAAGCCCAATCAGGGTTTTAGGGCTAAGGGGCTACAGGCCTATTGAGCTATAGGGCTGTAGAGCTATAGGGCTATAGTGCTATTGGGCTATAGAACTATAGGGCTATAGGGCTACAGGGCTGTATGGCTGTAGGGCCCCCCCGGGCCCCCGGGCCCCCCCGGGCACTCCCGGGCACCCGGGCACCTGGGCACACGGGCACCCGGGCACCCGCCCCAGGATCCCCAGAGGTTCCGAGGAAAAGAACGGCACCGAACAGACCCCAGAAGGGGTCCAGGGACGCATCCGGAGCAGATGTCTATGTGTGACTGCCGAGGTCGTCGGCGCCGGCGTCGTCGTCGTCGGTGCGTCGGGGCCCCGGGCGGGGACCGCGGCCACATCCTGCCCTGACTCGGCCCACGCTGGAGAGGGAGCAAGACAAAGACAAAGAGGAGGAGGAGGAGGATGGAGAGGAAGAGGTGGAGGAGGTGGAGGTGCAGAGGCGGGACAAAGGAGGGAAGAAGTGGAGGAGGAGGAGGAGGAGGAGGAGGAGGAGGAGGAGGAGGAGGAGGAGGAGGAGGAGGAGGAGTAGCGAGCGCATGAGGGGACGCGCCGAGTCGAGATTCAGGACAGAGAGCAGACGATTGGGAAAAGGTGAGGACGCACAATCTCTCACAGAAAGAGTGGGGAACACGAAAGGGCAGGCCCAAACGAATTCCCATGCGCACGCCCGACGACGGGCCTGCGCCGCAGAGAGAGGCCAGGATGCTGACCAGGGCACGGGGCCGATCAAATCACCAGACCCCGCGGAAACAACAATAACAAAACGAGTTGAACCGAATTCATGAGGCTAGCCCAAGCCACTCCACAGCGGGGTCCGAGACCAACATGCGCCGCGGGAGGGGGATGGGGTGTTTGCGGCCCTCGCTGGGGTGCCGCCCCTCCGCAAAGTTATTCCGCCTCCACTTCCTCTGAGGGTTGCCCTCAAAGGCCTTGGGGCCCTCACATTCGTTATAAAGCTGGGATCGGTGGGCACGCTCCGAAAAGGATCCGCAGCGCATGCATCCAACCACGTCGCCAGCACGGTAGAGCACATGGCCTCGGGAGGCCTGTAGGGGGACCGTCCCCTCCGCAGGGAGCACCGTGCTGGGAGGGGCGGCGTTGGCCCTCGTAGTGGCCGCCGCGAGCCTGGGGCGCTTCTCCGAGCCTATCGGGGGATCAAGGGCGACCGCGGCTTCCCTAACCCGCGTCTGGACAAGCGGTTCAAACTGCACTCTCGGCTTGACCCTACGGGGTGGTCGGATGAACGCCTCAGCCTCCTCGACCTCAGGCCTCCTAGACTTACCCACAATCCTAACCCGAGGGCTCGGGTGGGTAGGAGGAGGAGGAGGAGGAGGAGGAGGAGGAGGAGGAGGGTCGGAGGACGAAGTAGGGGAGGAGGGAGGATCTCCGCGCTGCGCCTTCCTCCCAGGGCCGTCCTCGTCCTGACCGCCTCCTCGGCCGTCTTGGCTGCCCAAAGGCCTCTTAGGGGCCTGACGGGGGCCGAGGGGGGGGTTCCGCGGGATCTCCTCAGGGCTGGACTGGGGCTCGGGGGCCTGAGGTTCCGAGGGGCGGTGCACTGTACACACCTCGAGGGCCAGGCGCTTACGTCCAGTTGGCGTCCGCGCGAAGCGCTGACAATGTTTACATCTCCATCCTCCAGCCAGCGTGGGCCTGATGTCATGCAGGCGCTGGCTAGTAGTCAGAACTGGCCGCTGTTGTCCAGGCCGACGGCGTCGCTGAAGTCGTCGGCGTGGCTTGCGCGCAGGCGGTGGCTGACGGTCCTGGTTCCCAACCAACGTCATCGAGGACCCAATCCAGCACGCAACCTGCCTGACAGTGTTGATCATGATCGAGTGGAGCTGAATGGCTTCCGACGGCAACGCGTGCATAGCCAGCCCCCTCTTTGCCGCCACATCTGCATAGTCATTGCCCTTCTTGTCAACTGTGGCATCTCCTTGAGTCTGGTGCGATCGCACGTATGAGATCTCCAGCTGCGAGGACAAACCTCCATGATCTTGGATGACCTGCCATAGTATTCTCCACAAGTCGCAATTCGGCCTGCGTGGGTGCGTGCACCACTCAGGCCCACATGCGAGGCATTCCACGGTGCCCAGGCAGTCCGTACGCATGTGTATCGGCAGCATCCCATGGCGTAGCACTTGTATGACAGCGTATAGTTCAGCACGAGGAACTGATTGCTGTTGTCCTGGGAGAGGTCCGTACGCAATCCCACGAAGAGCCTGACCTGTCATCATCGCGATTCCCCAGCCTGCTCTGTTGGCTTCGGGCCAGGCTATGGGGGAGAGCCCTGATCCATCCGTGTAGATATCTCCCGTCAGCATGGTCATGTCCCCTCCGTGGGCGAACTTCCAGGCCTCCTCCATGGCTGGTGGCGGTATGCCAGGCAGGGCGCCCCTCAGCATCAGGCCTCTGGTGAACAAGAGGTCGTTGTGAGGTGAGGCCCTGGCCGCCTGGATGATGTCAGCGTCCACTGCGGCCTCTCGCTCTTGCTGGAGCGAAGGGCAGGACCATAGACGATGATGTGCTGTTCCAGGGCAGTCCATGCAATACTGACACAAATTATTCGTGGCATATCCATGTTTGTGTAGTCGGGCCTGGGACCACTGGCCGCCTATGATTGAGTTGCGTAGTGCTGCTCGAGCCTGCTCCGATAAGTGTCATTTCTTGGCCAGCTCCTTCGGCGCCAGCAGCATCTTGAGAGGGCCCATCCAGTATCCACAGGGTCTCCTGAGTGGTGGTTCGTCTTCTGGCGCATGATCGTGCTGGCGGCTCCAATCTTCAAACTTCACGTTGACAAAGCCCCGTCTTGCAAGGGCCCTGAGCCACTCAGGGCTGTCAGTAGTGAGGTCCAAGGCTGTACCTGCGCATGTAGTCCATGCCGTCGCCGTCGTCGCACGCCAGTTGAGAGTATGAAGTGCCACCAATACTGCTCCAGCAGGGCCAGCCACGTCAGCGTGCTTCGGGGTAGGTCCTAAGATCTGGCGCTGCTGCAGGAAGGCCTTCTCCAGGACGTATTTGGGCACCTTGATATCTTGGACGAGCATGGCCCACGTGTATAGGGGGCCCACGATCGCCATCATCTCAGGGTGTTCAAAGAAACGCGGCTCTAGCTGAGCCGCCAACCAAACTGATGTGCCTGGAGGTGTGCGCCGCCAGCCCACTCGAACCATGCTGACCATCGACTTGATCAGCGTCTTGGTGGCGCCGACGATCTGGATGCCGTACTGCATGGCGGGGGCAATGCATGGCTGGGCCACCGCTCGTCCGATTTTGGCTAGACCACTGAGCCTCTTGAAACGCGGGAGCCTCTTCTTCGTCTTGCGCACCCTCTTGCGAATCGTTTCGAAGCTCAGTATGTGTCCGCCTTTGGCCTCCATGCCGAGCACATCCAGAGTTCTGTAAGGCCGAAAACCGTGCCGATGGACCTGCTGCGCCACCTGCTGTGCGATGTCAAAATCTGAGGCCAGCACTTTCGCCTTGTCCTGCGCAATAGGCAGATCAAGAGCCTTGAGAACTGCTGCGAGCCTCTTCAGAATGCGCACCGTCTGGTATACAATGCCCTGCATCGTGGCCACCACCTGGATCGTGATGTCATCGGCGTAGATGTCCAGCGAATGGTGTACCTCGTCGGTGTTGGCAAAGGATTTCTCGAATACGTCGAAAGGCAGCATCATGACCAACTGCAGTAAGAACATGGCCATCGAGCATCCTGGGGGCACTCCCCTACTGACTTGGCACGAGTAGGAGAAAGAAGTGGTCCACTTAATTCGCCTCGGGGCGTAGTACATTGCCAGACAGAGCTTCAGGATCTGTGTTGGAAATCCGTAGTGTTCAGCGGCCTGCAGCACTCCGCCGCAACCACCACCCCGCCTCCCCCCACGTCCCGCCTTCCGGATCTCGCCCCCCTCCGCGCGGCGTCCCCCGTCCTCCCGCCGCCGTCCGTTCCCCCCGCCCCCCCTCGTTCGTCGCTCCGCCCCCCACTCCCAGCCGCGCCCCCCGTCGTCGTGTGGCTACCGCGCACCCCAACCCCTTCCCGCCGCCCATCCCGCCCCCCGCCCTTCCCGTCACCCACCCCCCCCCCGTCGCCAACAAACGCGGTCGAAGCACTTGCTGATATCCACAAGCGTCGTGGTGGTGGCCCTTTGCTTATCACGAGCGTAGGCCCCAGCGTAAATCATGGTGCGTGCTCCCACATCGAGTGTACATTTGTGGGTGCCCAACGCAAAATAAGGTCTGGTATTCTGCGAGATCCACCTCCGAACTTGAGCAAGTCTGAGCTTCGTGTACATGCGATACGTCGCTGGTAGAAGAGCAATCGGCCGAAACCCTCCTTGTGGCTTGGCAGGGAGCATGATGTGGGCGTTGAGCATGACCGTCGGCCAGCGCATCCAAGCTTCGGCAGCCCAGTATATGTAGATCAGCATGGCTAAAGCTGCGTCCGATACCAAGGAGAGGGCACGCGGGGGAAGTGCATCAGCTCCAAGCCCAGTGCGCCACCTGAATTTTGTTGCTGCCCTTCTCGTCTGTGCAATCGTCGGTACTGGCAGGGCCGCAGGGGGAAGATGGCGAATAGCTGCCACGAGGTCAATGTCTTCATGATCAGCGAGCGACCGAGGAAGGTCTGCATCATCACGGCGCTCTCCCTCCCAAATCTTTCTTCAGCTGTCCATCTGGCTGTCTGCGATCGCCTGCGGGTGCGACGTCGTGATCTTCCCCTGCTTGATCTGCGCATGGGCCCACGGCTGCACTCTGGTGATCGAGTAAACCTGCGCGGGGCCAGTGACCATCGCGTCACGTGCCCATGACTTGAACTTGCGAACTCTATGCCAGCCTTGCTGCCTGTCGAGCTGGTCGGCGTGCTGCATAATGATGTTGGCGAAGGCCTGGAGGCACAAGAGACACTGCAGGGGAGGCTGCTTGCAGGCTAGGTGGATGATGTCCCAGGCGCCGTCGAAGCACCGCTTGCCCTCGGCGGTGTGGACGTCCTGCCTATGTCCAGGGCGTAGCAGTCTGGCGAGATGGGTCCAGCGTGTTCGGCGACGCGGTGATGAGACAGTGCGAGCCGATATGTTGGACGCGTTCTTCGCCAGATTATTCTGTCCTCCAAACGTCCCCTGGGAACCCCTGGAACCCGAGAGCACGACACCACCAGTAAGACCTTTTGGTGGCGCCAAAGCCAGGCCAGGATCAGACGTCTGAGACGGCCTGGGATCCTGGGGGACCTTCTGGCGCACTCTCCTGGCAAAGGGCGTGGCGACATCACAGGAAGGCAGGGCCTGAAACTTATGAGAGAGAGAGAGAGAGAGAGAGAGAGAGAGAGAGAGAGAGAGAGAGAGAGAGAGAGAGAGAGAGAGAGAGAGAGAGACTCCCCCTCGTAGGCGCTCTGCTGGTCGTCGTAGTAGAGCAGGTGGTCAGGCATCCTCCTGTCGCCCAGTAATATTCTCATCTCGCTCCTGATCTCCTCGGGCTCGTCCCAGTGCTGGATGATCACGCGTCGCCAAAGTGGCATGTCTTGTATGGCCAGCCAATCCAAGTATGAGATGATGGCAGCTCGGTTCTCGGAGGAGCGGCCCCATGCGTCATTGCAGATGTCGTCGGCGAGCTCTCGTATGGAGTTGAAATTGCCTTCCGCGAGTGCGGCTGCTACCCGCGTAGTATGTTGGGGAAGGCGCAAGCACTCCATCACGAAGGGGGCGCACCATCCTCCCCATGAGCGTCCTCCCGCTTCAGCGTCCGACAGGTCAGGCATCCATCGGGTAGCACCTGCTGCTACTGCCTCCCTGAACTCCTCCTCGGAGTCGTCCTGCTCCCTGTCATCAGGGGGAGGCGGTCTTCCCATCTCGCCAGGGATGGCCAGGCGCTTCCAAACGCCCAGATCCACCTGTGGGACCGAATGTGCCTCGTCCGTCATCGGGGGCGAATGTGAAGGCTGAGGGTCACGATGTAGACCGCCATCTGCAGTTGTTTGCCCTGTAGTGGTAGGGCAGGAGTGAGCATCCACCAGCTGCTGCAGCGTGGCGACGCCGAAGTCAACGAGGAAATCGGCGACTAGGCCGAGGACCGCCTGACCCACCGCGCGAAGAAATCGTGGTTCACTGCTTCCAG
>CAUYUJ010002914.1:262743-332969 GCA_963575745.1 Prorocentrum cordatum | reverse complement strand
AGCATGTACATCTGTGATGGAGTTCCACTTTTCAGGGGTTAGGTTTAGCATGTACATCTTTCTTAGAGAGCAGAAGGCAGAATGACAGACATTCATGATCCGTTGCCGGGTTTGGCTCAAGGCAAAAAGGCATCCGCTCATCCTGCTGCTGCCACAGTTGGTAGCGGAGCGGGGCTGGCCATGGCCGCGGTGGGCGGCACGGCGCGCTGCTAGGCGACACTGGCAGCAGCGTGCGTGCGGCTCCATCGGCCGGGCCGGTCTCGCTCGTCGAGACGTGCAGTGTGGGATCCACGGCAGGTGCCGGCATGCCGGCAGACGAGACGTACGCGACACGGACCATAGACGGCTCAGCAGGCCGAGGGGACGGACCAGCTGGGCGTGCAGAAGGTCAGCAGGCGGCAGCTTCGCCCTCGGGGGAGACACTACCAGCGCAGCTCTCTGCCCAGGTGCAGGACTTGGTGCGCAAGTGTCTCAGCGAGCTAGTGCCCGACACTAGCAAGGGCGGCTGCGCGGCTGGCCAGGACACGGCGTCGCGGCCCAGTGGTGGCGAGACACGGCGTCCCGAGGACGTCGACCCGTGGGAGGAGAAGGACCCCTGGAGCCAGAAGCGCAACGGCGGAGAGTCGTGGCGCGACCAGAGCGACAAGGGCGGCTGGAACGACAACCAGTGGCAGAGTTGTTCCAGGTGGCAGCAGGATAGTTGGCACTCCTCCGACGAATGGCAGATGGGATCCTGGTCGGGGCCGAACACTCGCGGGGACTTCACGGGTCCACCGGCATGGCCGGGTTGGACACACTACCGCCAGTGGAAGAAGGCCGTGCAGAGATGGAATCGGAGTACCGACGTTCCACTCTGGCGACGATCAGAGAAGTTCTTGGCCCTGTTCGACTGGGCCATGCAGTCCAAGTTCGACGACGTGCCCGAGAGTCAGCTGACCAACAACCAGTGGCTCGACACCCTCCTGAAGAGGATGGACCTCATGAGTGGAGAACGTGAGGGAGATGAACTCCGGAGGGTGGGTCGTCGGGCGCTGTATGAAGGCACGCGCGACCACAAGGAGTCGCTAACGCAGTACGTGGCCAGGCGTGACCTCCAGTTCCAAGAGGCCGAAGGCAACGACCTGTGGCTCTCGGAGAAGCTCAAGGGTCTGATGCTAGAAGAGGGCGCAGGTCTCTCGGCGCAGGGTCAACAGAACATGAGAACCCTGACCCAGGGCAGCCTGGACTACAAGCAGGTGGCCTGGGCGCTGCGCCAGATGGACTTCGGCGGCTCCGAGCGGCTGATGACTGGTAGGGCAGCGTCTCATCCCGTCATGGCCGCAGAAGCCGGCCAGGCGGGAGAAGCCTCAGGCTCCCTCTTCCCTCTGCCCCCTCCGGTCCCGGGCACCGAGCCGTACCATGGTGACCAGCAGGACGAGGCAGAGGACTTCGAGGACGGCTCTGATCGAGGACGAAGACGATCCCGAGCTGAGTGAGGATGAGGTACTGGCCATCCTGGCGGAGATGGAGGATCTGGAGCTGGACGAAGACGAGGCCGAGGAGGTTTTCGTGCAGCTCGAGCAGAAGAAGAGGACGTGGAAGGAGAACAAGGACCTGAAGCGAGCGGCCAAGAGGGGCCGCGAGTACTTCAGGTCCACAGGTCGCGTGGCCGGAGGTGAAGGTCACGACGGCCGTCGAGGCGGACGTCTGGGCGCGCGGCCAGCCAAGGGTCGCGGCCGAGGGGGCGGTGATCGTCGGAGACCTGAGCGTCACCAGAGGATGACGCGCGAGCAGTTGATGAAGGTGACGCACTGCAAGAGATGTCTCCAGAAGGGACACTGGTCCAGGGAGTGCCCGAACCCCCCCGGCCTCGGACGACAAGCGCAGGGCTTCGGACAAGAGGAAGAACCTAGCGGGCTACATGTTCACGGGCTGCACGACGGCTGGACCGTGCCTTCCAGTGGTGACCAGCGACCAGCTGGAGACACTGAAGGAGATTCAGGAAGAGGTGAATGCCGTGTTCCTGACGACGGCGGCCAACCAGGGCCTGGTCGACCCCGGCGCCGGCAGCGACATCGTAGGCCGCATCTCGCTCAACCGGGAGTCGCAGGAGCTGGCACGTCTGGGGCTGCGATACGTTCAGGTGCCCGAGTCCGTGAAGCCGTTGCGCAGTGCTCACGGGGTAGGAGGCCCGGCCAAATTAATCGCCACGGTGCTGTTTCCTCTGTGCTTAGGTGGTGTGCTGGGCATCATAGAGACGACGGTCCTAGACGAGGACGTGCCCCACATTCTGAGCGTGAACCTGCTAGACTTCCTGAAGTGTGTGGTCGACCTGCCCAGGAATATCTTGGTATCAGGCACGCTGGGGGAGGACATTCCCATGACCAAGCTCAGCACGGGGCACCGCATGGCAGACATCATCGGGCCAGTTGCCGGAAGAGGCAGGGCGCCTCGCGAGGCAGTGAGCAAGTATCTTTTCTCGACGGCAGCATCGTTTTTGCTTGACGGGGACCGGGCTCCAGAGATGAGCTCGGACGGGACTGTGACTCAGTACGTCATCCCTCTTCTCGTGGTCCTCCTCCGTCTCATCAGGCGTCGAGGGTCTCGAAGGGCCCCAAGGCGCAGCTTGATCAAGGTCAAGAAGGGCCTCCAGGTGGGCCCGACGGACAACACGATGGGAGTCAAGGGGAACGACGACAGGCTCGGCCTACAGGAGGGCCAATTAGATAAGGAGCTGTCGGGCCTCGCGGGCCTGACCGGGAACATGATCAAGGGGGTCTACCAGCCAAGGGCTCAGCTAGCGTCTCAGAGACTCGTCGGGGGCTTAGGATCAACCGGGAGCGCTAAGGACGTGCACGGGACCACCAGCGACCACAACGGGACGGTCTCAGAGATTCGGAGCTGCCTGCATGCGTCTCGGTACGTAGCGCTTTTCGGCTCGAGCTCAGAGATCAGCTTTCGAGATTTCCCGAGCAGCGGACTTCTTTCAGCATCCAACCTCAGCGAGGCGGCCGATGGCGATCCGTGCGCTGTCGTTCGCCATGATGACCAGTGCTGTGCTGGCGGGCAAGAAGGAACCCGGGGCGAAGGTAGCCACCGAGGAGTTCCTGGCGAGGCGCGATGCGGCACTGGCCAGTGCCGAGGGCGAGACGAGCGACGACGTCAGCTCCATCGAGACGGTGCTGCCTGGACAGGGCAGCAGCCAGCCTGGGGCCTCGCCGTCGGACGACGCGATGATTCAGGAACCAGGGCCGCCTCCACCTCCGGGGGCTCAGCCGATGCCGTGGGCTGCAGCGGGAACCGCGGCGCACGTGCCCCCAGCACCTCTCGGGCCTCCGCCTGCAGAGCTGGTCGGAGCACCACGCCAGCATGCAGCTGCCCAGGGAACAGCAGGCCAGACGATGCAGCCTCCTCCACCAGCGGGGCCGCCTCCCAACTGGCAGGCCACATTGAGCCAGCAGGCAGGACTGCTGATGAGTCAGCGGGCAGTGCTTACGGGCCCGGCGGCCACCAAGCCTCCGCCAGTCCAGGATGCGACACCGCCGGGAGCAGGGGCGGCAGCGGCTGCACCTCCGCCCAAGTCTCCTCCCGCCTGTCGCCACCCGCGCTGTGCCATCCGATACTTTGGGAACCAACACGGGTCGGGATCACGATGCACTCACTGCAGCGAGCGTCTGACTTGGATCCCTCGTGCGGTTGGCGCTGGAGGTGCCGGGCAAGGCGGAGGACAGCAAACGGCCACAGAGGCCGCCCGCGCAGCCGCAGCAGCAGCACAGCAGGCGGTGGACATGATGCAGGACAGTCCCCAGTTTCGGGCAGGCGGAGCAGCACTGTCGACGGTGAACAGCCTGAGTACCCTCCTCCAGGGCCTTCAGTGGCAGTTGGCGTCGGTCCCGGAGAGCGTGAGGGCGCTGGACCGTGTCCAGGAGGTCCTCGACAGGATGGTGCAGGTGGTGACCACCCAGCAGAACGCGGCGTCATCTCAGGTCGAGGAGGGGCTCCAGCAGATCTACTTGAACGTGGTGGAGATCCGCAGGCTCATCGGGAGCTTCGAGGGCTTTGCCGAGACGCTGGACGGGATCCACAACGCCGTGGGAGGCATGGCCAACTCTGTCACGCACGTGGAGGCTGCCGTCTCCCAGCTCGGACAGATGATGGTCCAGATAGGCGCGGCAGTGACGGGACTGGTCCACATAGCCAATGCTCAGCTACCAGACCAGGACATCGAGGGCCAATGGACATCAGGGACGGCTTCGGGCTCCGGTGGCCAGGGCCCAGACAGAGCGCAGGGCGGTCCCGACTCTACGATGACTACCGCAACCACCGAGGAGCACTCGACCACAGCTCCAGCAGTCATGGGGACGACGTGGTGGAGTCTGGGACCCATCTCGGAGGAGACCGAGAATTGGGAGGTTCTCCCGAACGAGGCCGAGATCGGCCAGTGAGTCCAGCAAGCCAGGCCGGCAGCACGAGGCGCGGCCCAGACCCCGAGGATTTTCATCTCGGAGCGCCCGGGCGCAGCGGTATGAGGGTACCCGGCCCGAGCCTGGTCGCTAGCTTTCAAGCATGCGAATGCATTTCTCCTGTTCTGCACGAGGCTGCCACTGAGGCAGGCGAGCAGAGCGACATCTACCCGTCCTCCTCCCTTCCCAATTCTCCAATGTTTCTCTATCCTGTGAGCACCGGGCCCAGGAGCGGCACGAAGCGAAAAGAAGAACCGATCGGGGCACCTCCTAGCCAAGAGAAACACAAGCAACTGCGGAGGTTCGAGGGCGGTTCTGGGACCCTCGAGGGCCCAGAGTTTGAGGGGGTCGAATGGCTCGACGGGGATGTCACGAACGACGATCGAGAGGCCTCATGCCCGAGCGAGGTCAGGGAAGCGTTGGAAGCCATGGCGACCTCGCGGAGCACGGGTCACGAGCAACCGAGTCGGAGGACCTCCCGGAAGGTCAAGCGGGGCACGAGCTTTCTCGAAGTCTTTTCCCCTCCCAGGATAGGTCTAGTGCAGAAGCGAGGAGGAACTGTCGGCAAGGTTGTTAGCTGGGACCTGTCTACCGGCTGGAACTCAAGGAACGCTAAGGACCGCAGAAGGCTCTGGAGAAGTATACGTGAGGAGGAACCTCAGACCATCTGGGCCTGCCCTCCGTGTCGGGTCTTCTCTGCCATCAGTCGCTTGAGCGAGGCGGTCCGAGATCCCATCGCCTGGTCCAGGGCGGCACACGAGGGACTCGAGGACCTAATATTCTGTATGAAGATAGCTGATTATCAGATCAGCCACGGTCGGTTCTTTGCTTTCGAGCACCCTCTGTTCGCCATGTCCTGGGACACTCAGGTGGTTCGTGCGATCTCTGAGTTGCCCCAAGTGAGTCGCATTCGAGTGGACATGTGCACGTTCGGCCTCAACCTTACGGGGGAGGGTCTCAACAAAAAGCCGACAGGGATTCTGACGAATCATCCGCGGCTCCAGGAAGTCCTGGGGGGTTGTTGGTGCGACGGCAGTCACAAGCATGTGCTGCTGGAGGGAAAGTCCAGGACCTCCCGGGCTCAGGTTTACCCTCCCCGATTCGTCGAGGCTGTGGCGCGCGCGGTGACAGAACAATGGAGCGGGGCGAGTCAAGGTCGAAAGGTCGCTTGGTCAGAGCTCGACGAGAGTTCCTTCCCAGTCGGCAGTCTCGGCGAGGAAGACATCGATGATCAGGATGACAGTGGAGAAGACGAGCCAGAGACCAGGACCACTCCTACCGACCAGGCCAGGGAACCCGAGCCAGAGCCCAGCGAGCAGGAGAAGCGCCTTATCTTTCGATTGCATCACAACATGGGGCACCCCGACAATCGCAAGTTCATTGGGGTGTTGCGGGCGGGAGGCGTGAAGATACATCTGCTCCGCTGGATCCGTGACTCGTTCAAATGTTCAGAGTGTTCGGAGCGTTCCAGGACCACGAGTCACAGACGTGTGGCTCTACCTCGGACTTTCAGGTTCAACCATATCGTCGGTGTTGATCTCTTCTTCCTTCCCTTTCAGGATCAGACAGTGCCGTTTCTTAACATCGTCGATCACGGGTCAAATCTGCAGATCTGTGTGAGGATCGAGGAAGCTAAGGCGGCCTGTGTCTGGAGGGCTTTCGTGCAGGCCTGGGTTCGTCCATTTGGGGCCCCTCATTTTCTGTTGTCAGATGGTGGCTCAGAGTTTGAAGATCGCTTTGCCAGGGGGCTTGAGCAGTGGGGGGTGCTGCATCACATATGTGACGCCGACTCCCCTTGGCAAAACGGTCGAGTGGAGAGGCACGGAGGTTGGATTAAGGAACGTATTAAGTCGGAGTTAGAAGCAGGTTCCTCGATACCCGCGGATCTTCCCGAGCTGGAGGAACTAGTGTACGAGTTGTGTGCCCATAAGAATCGGTTTTGGCACAGAGGGGGTTTCACCCCACTCCAGCTGGTCCTGGGGGAAAATCCGCGATTGCCCCACGAAATCCTGTCGGACGACCATCTGGGCTTGCCCGGATGGCAGGACAGCTTGAGGCCTGCCGCCGAGCAAGACTCAGCTGGTTCGGAGTTTGCGCGTTCTCAGAAAGTCCGTGAGTTAGCCCGCAGGCTGGCTCTGGAGACGACCTCTCGAGAGAAGATCCAGATAGCGAGTAAGGCCCGAGCCGGACCGACAGTGAGCTTCACGCCGGGCCAATGGGTCTTCGTTTGGCGTCGAATGACCAAATCGGGACCAAGGGCGGACACGCTCGGCCGGAGACGAGACGCGTGGACCGGGCCAGGCATTGTGGTGCTCTCAGAGCGTGGTACGGTTTGGGTGGCCGTGAGATCTCGCTTGTGGAAGTGTTCTCCAGAGCAGGTGCGACTGGCTTCCTCCGAAGAAGAGTTTGGGATTCAGTTGGGTCAAGACCCACAGTGGCACGACCTGCTTGGCCAGGCCAGGACCAGGAGAGCTGCCGCTGTCGACGTGCAGCGAGAGGGCCCCCCTCCGGACGATGCCTGGGACCAGGCCCTGTCGCCAGGATCCGATACGGCGCCTAGCGTCCCAGCGGGCCCTCGGGCTCAATTTGTTCCTGCCAGGGGTCCGGGGTTCGGGGCCGATCGGGGCCCCGAGCCCACGGGGCCTAGCTTAGGTCGGGGCGTTGTGGGTCACCCGAGGTCTCCGTCATCGTCCGGGGGTTCGGTGATCGCCAGAGCTGGGTCCGAGAGAACCCGACTCCCCTCCATATCCGAGGAAGCAGAAGTTCCTTCGAGGCAGGTCACTTCGGACAGTAGTCGTGTTGCTCTGTCACCCCAGGTCGCCCCCTCTCCTCCTCCCGAGAGAGCGGCTGAGGCTCCCGCGCGAGGACTCGAGCCGACGGCGGCAGTGGCGAGCGGCAACGGAGCGGCCGATGTCTCTGTGGCCCCTCCTGTTTCCCCTCTCTCTCCTCTTTCGCTCTCTCCCGCTCCCTTGGTTCCTGGGGACTCTCTCTCTCCTCCCCCTCCTCTCCTTCCTGCTGGGGGGCCAGAGCCAGGACCAGGCCGGGGCAGAGCAAGACTCACCCAGCCTTCAGACGTACCACCATGTATCCTGAGGCGCCGCGCCGAGGACACACGTGCTTTCAGCTGTCCTCCCGGCACGGGCGAGGCAAAGCGGGCTCGAATCGAGCCCCCCCCCGGACTTGCTCCTCCGAGCGAGGGGGCAGGCAGTGCAGGCGACTCAGGACTCTCTCCTCTCTCCGAGGGGCCAGGACAGACTTCGGAGGCCGTTCTCCCTCCTTCCAGCGTTGCTGAGACATCTCCTCACTCACCTTACGATCCACAAGGGCCAGGTCAGAGGCCGGACCGAGAAGCTAGAGGTATCGTCGGTCGAAGGATCGAGGAGTTCGAGGATCGAGCTCGCAACCGCGACCGGTCCCCTCGGCGCGGATATTTCGTGGTAGAAGCCGAAGACAACGGGAGCGCGTGTCTGACCGAGGTCCCGGGGATTGAGCCGGGGGCGGGAGTGTTCGCTGCCAGCCGTGGCGGCGAGGTCTCACTCGGCAAGTTGACGGCGGCCGAGAGAGCCAAGTTCGAGGTGTCAGATGACACGGAGTGGGGAAATATGATGAAGTCAGGAGCTGTGGAGGTGATATCACCTGCTCGGGCGAAGGCGGTCAGGGAGGTATGTCCCGAGCGGATCATCACCAGCCGCATGGTGAGACGGTGGAAGCCGGTGGAAGGCACCTTCTCTGAGCCTCAGGCTAAGTCCCGCTGGTGCGTGCACGGACGCAAGGACCCGGACACGGGGTCACTCTTTGTCTACTCCCCCACTCCTCAGACCACCTCCATCCACATGTTCCTTCAGGTCATGATGAACCTGTCCCTCTTAGGAGACATAGCCGACGTTAAGAACGCGTTTTGCCAATCCGATCCGATGCGTCGTTCTCAAGGAGACATTTACGTCGAGCCATGTGAGGGCATCAAGGTTGAACGCGGATCGCTAATTCTTCTTAAGGTCAATTTGTATGGCCTCGATGATGCGCCACTCGCGTGGCGCAAGACGGTCGTCAGCTTCTTAAAGGATAAGGGTTTCTGTAGGAGTCTGCTAGAGCCGTGCTGGTGGACCCGGTACGATTCGAAAGGCAGAATCCTCAACATGATCCTTCTAGAGGTGGACGATTTTCTGATTGCCAGCGAATCACCAGAGTCACGGAAGTGGCTGAGGGAGACTCTCGAGAGTCGATTCCGGTTCGGGAAATACCGTGACTGTCATGCCGGTCCCGTCGAATACGCAGGCAGATCCGTTCGGGTGGGTCCCCAGCGCACCACTATCGATCAGGAAAAGTACATTCTCGAGGAGCTCCGCCCGATCGTGCTGGCCAGGGGAAGGTTGGGTCAAAAGAAAACGCCTCTTGACAAAGAAGAATTTAAGTCTCTTCGGTCGCTTATATATAAGTTGAACTGGGTCGGACGGGAGTCACGACCCGAGGCCGCAGGTGCGGCCAGTATTCTGGCCAGCAGGCTCAAGGAGCCTACCGTGGGGAATATTGCGTGTGCCAACAAAATGGTGCGGCACCTTAGGGCCACGGCCTCTAGGGGCCTGAGTATCTGGCGACTCGACCCGGAGCGCATGGCGTTTGTGTCGTTTTCTGATTCCGGAGGGGTTGGGGCCAGCGAGGGGCAGCTGGACGAGAGGGGCCTTCCCCAAGACCCCACTCAGGGCGCGTGGATGGTGCTTGCGACGGACAAGAGCGTGATAGATAATCGTGTCGTCCGGGCCTCGATCCTGGGGTGGAGGAGCTCGAAGCTCCGTCGGAAGGTGACGTCCACACTCGCAGGCGAGACGCAAGCACTCTCCCAGGCCGTGGCTGAAGTTGAGTTTCTGCAAGTTTTATATAGGGACATCGTTTTTCGAGATGTCAACGTTTCAGATCTCTGCAGGGGTGCAGGACCGTTCACTACTGTGCTGAGAAGCAACTGCCGGCTCGGCAGTCGCGTGGAGCAGGTCCATGTTGTAGATGCTAAAAGTATCTACGACACGATGCTCAAGGATGGGCATGCGAGTGCGCGTGATCGGCGCACGGCGCTGGACCTGGCAGTGGCGTGCGAGACGTTAGAGAATGCCCGCGGACGCATCCGCTGGATACCACACGGCAGGATGCCGGTGGACGCCATGACTAAGGATGATATCACGAAGGGGAACGCAGCATTGGCCAGTCTGCTCACCCATGGCAAGCTTGTTCTGGTCGACGAGTCGGCAGAGCTAGACCGTCGAAAGCAAGATCCTGGGCACAAAGATAGGTCCCAGGCCGCCTCTCGGAGAACTCTTGCTCAGGACTCTGATCTGGTGTCATGGTCGGCTATTCGCGGTGTCGTCCCGGGTCCGGAGCTCGGCAACCTCTCTTCTCCTCTCTCTCCTTTCCTCGATCCTGTGCAGCAGGACGACTGACTTGTGTGTGCAGTACTGTTAGGGGCTGCTAAACCTCCTACTAGAAAGTCTGACCCATGTGATGGAGTTCCACTTTTCAGGGGTTAGGTTTAGCATGTACATCTTTCTTTAGAGAGCAGGAGACAGAATGACAGACATTCATGATCCGTTGCCGGGTTTGGCTCAAGGCAGAAAGGCATCCGCTCATCCTGCTGCTGCCACAGGAGGAGGAGGAGGAGGAGGAGGAGGGGGAGGAGGAGGAGGAGGAGGAGGAGGAGGACGAGGGGGAGGAGGAGGAGGAGGAGGAGGAGGAGGCGGAGGCGGAGGCGGAGGCGGAGGCGGAGGCGGAGGCGAGGCGGAGGCGGAGGCGGAGGCGGAGGCGGAGGCGGAGGCGGAGGCGGAGGCGGAGGAGGAGGAGGAGGAGGAGGAGGAGGGGAGGAGGGAGGAGGAGGAGGAGGAGGGCGGGGGAGGGGCGGAGGAGGGCGGGGGGAGGAGGAGGAGGAGGAGGAGGAGGAGAGGAGGAGGAGGAGGGGGGGGAGGAGGAGGGGGAGGAGGATGAGGAGGAGGAGGAGGAGGAGGAGGAGGAGGAGGAGGAGGGAGGAGGAGGAGGAGAGGAGGAGGAGGAGGAGGAGGAGGAGGAGGAGGAGGAGGCGGAGGAGGCGGAGGAGGCGGAGGAGGAGGAAGAGGAGGAGGAGGAGGAGGAGGAGGAGGAGGAGGAGCAGGAGGAGGAGGAGGAGGAGGAGGAGGAGGAGGAGGACAGCTACGCTCTGGGCTCAGGCCATTTTGGCAGAGTGAGCTCAGGAGCTCAGGCGCCGCACCTCTGGCTGGGTCAGATTTCCCCAGTGACTGAGGTGCGCGCGACGGCGCGCCTTTCAGTCAAAGAACCCAGTTGGCACAAACGGCACCGTGCACGGCGCGCGCGCGCCTGCTCCAATCCGTCCTCAGAGCTCAGGAGTTGTTGCGCGCCCATCATTCTGCCCCAGGCGGTGGGATGGCGAATGTAGCGGAGAGAGGCACGTGGGATTGCCCGTGTGGGAGATAAGTCAAAGGCCACGTTACCTGTCGATGCGGCAAGTCATATTCTTAGCGTGTGCAGCGGCCTGCTTCGCGTGGGCGTGGTGCATGGGTGCAGCAACCGTCAGCGCGGCCCGAGATCGATCGTGCCCTGGCGGCCTCCGCCCAGCAGCAGGAGTCGAGGAGGCAGGCCCAGCAGAGGCCTCGTGGCACGAGAGGTGGCAGTCAATCCCGTCCGAGGGCGCCCAGCGTGCCACGGCGAGAGACGGACCCTCATGCCCAGGCCTGCCGTGGGATCGTGTCGAGAGTGGTGCCTTGCATGAGGAGCGAGGCACAACAGCACGAGGATGTTGTCGAGCCGCCGGCAGACAAGAACCAGCACAAGGAGTATCGGCGCCAAGGGCAGGCGCGCATGTTAGAGCTAGGAGCTATGGCGCTTGCAGCGCGTCATGCTGGAGAACAGTCGCAGGCGAGCAGTTGCGAGTTTCGGATCAGCGTTATCAAAGCAGCCCTTGGTCAGGCGCTGCCGACGGGGAAGCAGGTCGCAGAATGTCGCAGCAGGCGGGGCGGCATCGCTCAGAAGCTTGCCAACACTCGTGCCAGGATCGAGCAGCTCAGCGAGCAGGAGGCCGATTGTGTTTCGGAATTAAGCAGAATGCACGAGCTCATTGGCGAACTCGAGGAGGTCTTCCAGGAGGAGATGGGGGGCGTGACCATGGCGGGCCCGACGGCGTGCGGCGCGGCCGCGCAATCTGGTGGAGCGCCTGTGCGGCAGCAGCCTGGCATGGCGCGCGCAGAGGGCCCGCTGGCTGGCATCCCGCCGCCGCCGCCGTCATTCCCCAGCGGTGGTGGGTTCCCCTCGCAGCAGAGGCCACCGCCGCAGGTTCCGCAGTCAGCATCCGTCGAGCGCCTGGCCCAGATGATGGAAGGTATGATGTATGCGATGAAGTTGCAGGGAGAGCAGGTCAGCTGCCTGATGGCGATGCAGGGCCTGCAGCCTGGCGCCCCCTCGATGGCGCAGCCCCCCCCCGCCGCCTCTCGGCCAGGGCTTGCAGCAGGCTGCGCCCCCCGTTGCAGCCATGGGAGGGATGCCGCGGCATCGGGCGGCGGCGGCAGGGGTGCAGTTCCCGCCAGCGCCGCCTCTTCCCGCCGCCGCAGCCGCCGCGTCGCCCACAGGAGTGCTGCCCCCGCCTCCGACACCACCGCAGCAGATGCCTTTCGATGCGCATGCCGAGGCGATGCCGCCCACTCCCGCGGCACCCGCGCCCGTCGGGGGCAGGGCAACTCCAGTGCAGGCTGGCGGGCGTGGGTCAAGGTCGTGCTCGCCCATCCCGACGGAGCAGATGACGCCTGCGACGCCCCCTGCCAAGCATGCGCCATCGACGCCTGTCAGCACAGCCGTGCCGTGCGACGACTTGGAGGATGTCTCGCCCCAGCCGATCGACCCCGCGCTGCTGGCCGAGACCCGGGGCGTGCAGGAGCCAGAGGAGTTGATGCCAGGTCCCACCGAGTCAGTCGACGCGCAGGCGCATGGTGCGGCTCAGGTGGAGCCCAGCCCCTGCGGCGAGTCGCAGCCGCGGAAGGAGGCGCGGGCGGCCGCGGCAGCACATGCGCGGTCGATAATGTGACATAGGGCGGTGAGGAGGTGCGTTTCTTCAAGGTCGCCGGGCCGCAGGATGACGCGTACTCGACGGACCTGCTGACGCACCTGCTGCCGCCGAGTCCAGTTCAAGCAGTAGTTAGTGACAATGCGCGTCAGGCCTTCTGGCTTGCGTGCCGCAGCATATCGCAGTCATGGGAGGGGGGCTGTGGGACGTGTGACGCGGGTGGGGAGGGAGCTTTCGCCACAATCAGCCGTGCTCTCAATGCGCAGGCCAAGCCTGTTGCATGCCCTCCTGGCCAGGGCCCAGGTGGCCCTCTCGCTTCTTCGATCGAGTTCGCCTGGCCAGGTTCGAGTGTCCCCGCTTTCTGCTCTAGTTTGCCAGGGCCAGGCATCGATCGCCCTGCCATGGGCGATACTTTTAAGGGCTATATCTCAGATGGTCGTGTCACGATAGTCAGTGCGACGGAAGGCTGACTGCGTTCTGGCCTGATTTGCAGAGGCTGTCGCCTCCTGTTGTCTACTCGGGTGGGGCGGGTGGCGAGGGTGGGGGCGGTTCTCACGCAACGTATCCTGCTCGCTCGCAGTTGGGGCCGCAGAGTAACGCAGGCGCTTCGCACGAAGGCTCTTCTCTAGGCTCGTCGCCTGATGCAATCAGTCGCCGTAGCAGTGATGATCCAGTGGCTGCAGCCGCTCAGAGTGCTAGTAGGTGTAGCTATGTTATGGGTGATAGTATGCATGCATATGGCTCTAGCAAGGCAGCACGTGTCATACTCGAGTTAGACCCCCTACTATTCCCCGAAGGCGAGCAGAACACTTGCAGTTTTGGCCAGGGGTACCGGGTCCGTGACGCGCTGGTTAACCCAGCTAATACCATTTTGTTGGCTTCTGATCTCCAGGAGATTACGTTCAAGGATGCGGCGCGTGCCGTGTGCGACGCAGTGCGCCTTCATGTCCAGCTATGCGAGCATATCCACTTTTTTACGGACGGATCCGCCCCTAGTGATCATAGAAGGCAGGCTGGGCTTTCGTAGTCACGTTTGGGTTTGACGCGTATAGTGTGTGGGGTGGATCTTGCGCTGGGCGTCTTGTTCCCTCGTTAGGCTTTGCCTCGGGTGCTGTACCGTCCAGCACTACTGCCGAGCTCGGGGGTATCCTGCGGGCCCTCTGCTGGATAGTCAGCCAACAGCAAGTAAGTAGCATGTCGGATGAGGGCGTAAGGGTTGTTGCGCAGCCTCGTGTCACTGTTCATTGTGATTCCACCTCGGCAGTTGACTTAGCTTTGGGAGAAGGCAGTCGCCACTGCAGACAGGCAGCTAGTATGGCTTGCCAGACATGTTTTACTTCTCGCTCGCCAGGTGTGTTCAGTTGATATCCAGCATGTGAAGGGGCACAATGGGTGCTTCTGGAATGAGGTAGCAGATGACCTTGCTAACTCCACGCTAGTTTGGCAGCACCAGTGTTGTCCCCCTGGGCTAGTGGAGTAGCTCTACTTCGATCCTGACCTGTCCTGGGCCTGGTTGTTGGATTTGAGTGACGTGGAACGGGCTGCGTACCCCCTTGTCTCATGCGATCAGTTAGCTCTAGTTGGCCGACCGCAACAGTGCTCCGTGCAGTCCCTCATGCAGACTCTTGACTTGGAAGAGTCTCGGAACACCAGCCGTGTCGCTCGTTACTTTCTCGTTGCCTCGCACAGTGCCCAGACGGCCCTGGACGAGAAAAGTGACGGCAGCAGGCCCTTGAAGGGCCAATGGGTTAGGCAGCAGCTGCGTGATGCAGGCGTACTGCTAGCGTCATCCAGGAAGCCCGAACCGTAGAGGGGTCCCGTTCGGCCGACGGTTTTTTTCCTTATGGCGTCAGGCTCCGTCAACGGCAATTGGGGGTGTGAGTTGCTAGCTAACCTGGGGGTGCCCTATGCTGCCCGTGACGGGCGCGACCTTTTCCTGTCACCGCAGCACGTTGTTGTTGTTGAGAAAACCCCTTTGTGTGCTGGTTGCAAAGGTAAATGCGCCTTTCTGGCAGACGGCCGCCTGCGCGGCCCATGCCCCCCATGGCGGAGTGGCGCTCTTAGAGAGGCAGGAATGGTGGAGGTCTCTCAGTAAGGGTGCAAGTCTCGTTCGTAGATGCTCATGGGCGCATCGGCGAAGTCCGTGCGGAGGCTACTGGCACTTGTGCCGCTGCTATGCCTGAGGACTCCTATGGGTCGCTCTTTCGTGCCACCTTGTGTGAGAGTCGCACGGTTGCTTCCACCACTTTCTCCCCTCCCCCTCCCCAGCATATACCTACACCAGTGCTGACGGTGAGAGGCACCGCATCGATTTTGTGGTTCCCCACTGCGAGTGGCAATCCTTTGTAGAGTCACACTGGGTGTGGCATGATTTTGACGGTTGCAAAGCTAACGAGGACCACTACCCCGTGATGGTCACGTTTTCGTGGTCTGAAGAGGCTGCTCTAGTTTGCCAGGGCCAGGCATCGATCGCCCTGCCATGGACGATACTTTCAAGGGCCATATCTCAGATGGTCGTGTCACGAATAGTCAGTGCGACGCAAGGCTGACTGCGTTCTGGCCTGATTTGCAGAGGCTGTCGTCTCCTGATGTCTACTCGGGTGGGGCGACTGGCGAGGGTGGGGGCGGTTCTCACGCAACGTATCCTGCTCGCTCGCAGTTGGAGCTGCAGAGTAATGCAGGCGCTTCGCACCAAGGCTCTTCTCTAGGCTCATTGCCTGATGCAATCAGTCGCCGTAGCAGTGATGATCCAGTGGCTGCAGCCGCTCAGAGTGCTAGCGTGTGTAGCTATGTTATGGGTTATAGTATGCATGCATATGGCTCTAGCAAGGCAGCACGTGTCATACTTGAGTTAGACCCCTACTGTTCCCCGAATGCGAGCAGACACCCTGCAGTTTTGGCCAGGGGTACCGGGTCCGTGACGCGCTGGTTAACCCAGCTAATACCATTTTGTTGGCTTCTGATCTCCAGGAGATTACGTTCAAGGATGCGGCGCGTGCAGTGTGCGATGCAGTGCGCCTTCATGTCCAGCTATGCGAGTATATCCACATTTTTACGGACGGATCCGTCCCCAGTGATCATTGGAAGGCAGGCTGGGCTTTCGTAGTCACGTTTGGGTTTGACGTGTGTAGTGTGTGGGTTGGATATTGCGCTGGGCGTCTTGTTCCCTCGTTAGGCTTTGCTCTGGGTGCTGTGCCGTCCAGCACTACTGCCGAGCCCGGGGGTATCCTGTGGGCCCTCTGCTGGATAGTCAGCCAACAGCAAGTAAGTAGCATGTCGGATGCGGGCGTAAGGGTTGTTGCGCAGCCTCGTGTCACTGTTCATTGTGGTTCCACCTCGGCAGTCGACTTAGCTTTGGGAAAGGCAGTCGCCACTGCAGACAGGCAGCTAGTTTGGCTTGCCAGACATGTTTTATTTCTCGCTCGTCGGGTGTGTTCAGTTGATATCCAGCATGTGAAGGGTCACAAGGGGTGTTCTGGAATGAGGTAGCAGATGACCTTGCTAACTCCACGCTAGTTTGGCAGCACCAGTGTTGTCCCCCCTGGGCTAGTGGAACTTCGATCCCGACCTGTCCTGAGCCTGGTTGTTGGATTTGAGTGACGTGGAACGGGCTGCGTATCCCCTTGTCTCATGCGATCAGTTAGCTCTAGTTGACCGACCGCAACAGTGCTCCGTGCAGTCCCTCATGCAGACTCTTGACTTGGAAGAGTCTCGGAGCACCAGCCGTGCCGCTCGTGACTTTCTCGTTGCCCCGTGCAATGCACAGACGGCCCTGGACGAGAACACGCGACGGCAGCAGGCCCTTGAAGGGCCAATGGGTTAGGCAGCAGCTGCGTGATGCAGGCGTGCTGCTTGCGGGCGTCCAGGAAGCCCGAAACGTAGAGGGGCCCCGTTCGGCCGACGGTTTTTTTCGTTATGGCGCCAGGCTCCGTCAAAGGCAATTGGGGGTGTGAGTTGCTAGCTAACCTGGGGGTACCCTATGCTACCCGTGATGGGCGTGACCTTTTCCTGTCCCCGCAGCACTTTGTTGTTGAGAAAACCCCTCGTGTGCTGGTTGCGAAGGTCAATGCGCCTTTCTGGCAGACAGCCGTCTGTGTGGCCCATGATCCCCATGGCGGAGTGGTATTCTTAGAGAGGCAGGAATGGTGGAGGTCTCTCAGTGAGACATTGACCAAGTTTGGGGTGCAACTCTTGTTCATAGATGCTAATGTGCGCATCGGCGAAGTCCGTGCGGAGGCTGCTGGCACTTGTGCCGCTGCTGTGCCTGAGGGCCCCAATGGGCCGCTCTTTCGTGCCACCTTGTGTGGGAGTCGCATGGTTGCTTCCGCCGCTTGCCCCCCTCCCACCTCCCCAGCATATACTTACACCAGTGCTGACGGTGAGAGGCACCGCATGGATTTTGTGGTTCCCCATTGCGAGTGGCAAACCTTTGTAGAGTCACACTGGGTGTGACATGATTTTGACGGTTGCAAACCTAAGGAGGACCACTACCCCGTTATGGTCAGGTTTTCGTGGTCTGAAGAGGCTGTCTCCTGCTCCTCTCGGCCACGACTGGACGTAGTTAAAAATCTTGATCAGGATCAGATCGATGCTTTCGTTGCGGATTTGGAGGCAGCCCCAGTCGTTCACTGGTCCGTTGATGTTAACCGGCATGTCCAGGAGGTCTCACAGCTGATCTGGAGCGCCGCCAGGAAACACTTTGGCGCTGTTCCGCGTAAGGCGCTCAAATCGTTTGTTCTGGAAAGTACCCTGGCATGAATCCGCATCCGCCGCAGGTTTCGGTCAGTCATGCGAGCGCTTCGTGAGCTCAATTCCTCTCCTCTTTCTGACCTGGCCAAGGACTTCAGCCAGTGGGCTGGGAATGGGAGTGATCCCGGGGACCCCCTAGTCCTGTCCTTCCCCGCATTAGTTGAGGCCGTTAAGCCTCTTGGACTTGCAGCGGTCATGTGGTGCGCTTGTGACATACCCTTGGCTCAGGTGCATGGGTGTCTTGTCGTGTGCATGCGTCGCACGCGTGCATGTGTGCGTGCGAAGTTGCGCCAGGATCGCACGGATGCCCTTGAAGGGATGGCCTTGGACATTTGTGATGCTGTATGTAATCATGAGGCAACGGCGGAGTGGCGTCAGTTGAAGTTGTTGATGACATTTCGCGGTTGGAAGCGTAGTGCAGGTCAGGGTGCCCTCCCCCATAGGGTCGGAGCGGACGGGCAAGTTTTGGAATCCGCTGAGGCTATCGCCGATGCCTTTCTGGCTAAGTTTGCAGCCCCAGAGAAGGCCAACGTCCTCGATTTGGAAGAGCTGGTGTGCAAGTACAACCAGCAGCAAGCTGGGTTTTAAAGCTTTGGGAACCGCTCTATCGAGCACTTGCTTTCCTGGGACGGTTTCCTGGCCAGTGTGATAAATGCGCCCAAGGGGCGTGCTGCTGGGGGGGGGATGGTCTCTCGAATGACCTGTTCAAGCATGCCCCGCCGCCATTGCCCGACTCGTTGCCTGTACATGTGAAAGTTCAGCTCTTGGCTCGTGAGCCGCTCGCTTGGAAGGGTGGTATCGCTCATGACTTGTACAAATCAGGTGCGCCCAAGCTGATCTCTAATTATAGGGAGATCCTGCCAGGTTCCCATTTGTCCAAGCATCACCACAAATTCTAAGGAGTATGCTCGCTGATGTGACCAAATCCCTCTGACATGACACACAGTGTGGGGGGCGTGCTGGGTGCGGAACAGACCGTGCTAGCCGCATGGTGCGGACGTTGCAGGCGCGTGCGCGTGCGCGTGGGCTCACATGCGTGCTGTTCTTCACAGACCTCAAGGCAGCGTTTCACTCAGTCACCCGTGAATTTCTCCAGTGCGATCCAGGTTGCACTTGTTGGCCAGATGAAGCACTTAGGATCGATAGTTGAGGCCCAAGGCTCCATGAGGCCCGAGCTCACCTACCGTGCCAGTACTCAGGCTGGTGTTCTCGGGTGTTTGCGTCGTGCCGTGTTCGAGGGTTCTGATGTTTCGGTCCAGGCCAAGGCTAAATATGCTGGCGCTTTCTGCTCATCCCGGCTACTGTTCCATGCGGGGACTTGGGGCCCTCTCAATGCCATGTGTCAGCGTCAGCTCGAGTCGTCCTATCTTGCCCCCTTGCATGCGATTGTCGGGCACTTGTCTACTCCCTTTGGTCCTCGGCGCCGGCCGAATCATGAAGTTCTGTCGCGCACGCAGCGCTTGCCTGTTGCAGTCGCGGTCATCCTCCGTCGTCTCCGCTACCTTCCGAAGTTGCTTAGGAGAGGGCCAGCCTTCTCCTTGCATGCTCTCGATCGCCTTGTCGGAGTGAAGGGATCATGGGTTGAGCAGTTGAGAATTGACTTCGAATGGTTCGCACATTATGCAGACCTGCCACAGGAGGAGAGGCCCTATGGAGACTTCCGTTGGTGGGTTAGGCCCGCTGAACGGGCAGAGTGGAGGGTCTGGTGTCG
Organism: Prorocentrum cordatum; assembly: GCA_963575745.1. NCBI lineage: Eukaryota > Dinophyceae > Prorocentrales > Prorocentraceae > Prorocentrum > Prorocentrum cordatum. The sequence goes on along the minus strand of CAUYUJ010002914.1, from coordinate 314,038 downwards.
GCGTGCCCAATGTGCTGCCTTGCGTGTGTACACGAGCCACTATGAAATCAAGGCCTGGCATAGTGTGTTACGAGAGGTCTGTGATCGAGGGGGTTGCCCACCCCCCAGTGCTTGCGCACTTCAGATCCAGACCCCCTTTTATCCGTGTAGGGACGGTGATGCAGTTTTCAAGGCCCATAGTGCCTGGTCAAGACATAGAGCGATCGAGCACCCGCAACTCGGTTTGGCATGGCATTATGCCAGGGGTACCCAGTGCCAAGCGTGTGGTTTGGAATGGTTCACTCGTCCTAGGCTATTGTGCCACTTGAGGTTTGGGTCTAAGCGTTATCTCAGCGCGTTGGCCCATCATTTGGCACCCATGAGTCTTGAGGAGGTCCTTGCCCTTCGGTCTGAGGATGCGTGTGTTGCTAAGGACCTCAAGAGTCGTGGCAAGTGCCATGCGTGTGCTGAGCAGCCCCCCCCATCCGTTTCATCGGCCCCACCATAGGGGGACCTTGCCACCAGGCTGTTAACCGTGCCAGCACTATAGGAGTGGAGCCACCCCTGTTTGATGAGCCTGGTGCGTATGCTTCGGTCCCATGGGCCCCGACTGCCACTAGGTATTACCTGCATTTGTTCACTGGGCAGCGTCGGCATGGAGACGTGCAGTTTGTCTTCGACGCTTTTCGGGAGCGGTCCGAGTTGCCAGTTATTGCTTTTACCGGTTGATGTCGCTAGCGACAGAATTCACGGGGATTTAACTAGCCGCCCTGCCATCGAAATGTTTGTGTCTATGATGTGGTCGGGTGAGGCTCTCGGGGTCCTGGGTGGTCCGCCTTGTGAGACGTGGAGCGCGGCTCGGCGGTTCGCCCCCCCCCCCCCCCCCAGTGACAGCAGTGGCCCGCGCGTCGTGCGCAGCGCTGCTCAGCCGTGGGGACTCCCGCAGCGTACGCCAAAAGAATTGCGTCAAGTCCTTCTCGTCTCCCGATTGTTGCAGACTATGATCGAGGCTGCGCATGCGTGTGCAGCAGCAGGAAGGTTCTTCGTGATGGAGCACCCTCGTAAACACGAGCTCGCGCACCTGCCATCCGTGTGGGGGTTAGCGGAGGTGCGTGCCATCCTTGGATTTGCTGGTAAGGGCGCGTGTAGGTCCGTGCGCATGCGCAATGTGGATCTGTGCGCGGGTGGCGCGCCGTCTCAGAAGCCAACCACTCTGCTTTTGATTAACGCCGAGCCCGTGTATGATCGTCTCCTTATGTTGCCTAATAGGGGGTGCTGTAATCATCGCTCGCATCGTGTTACGTTAGCAGGTGTGCATGACAATGGGCAGTTTGTATCCTCCGCGGCCAAACAGTATCCCGCGGAGTTATGTAAGCTGTTTGCAAATGCTATGGCGACTGATGTCTGCCGTTTCCAGCATCAGTGCGTGCCAGTATTTACTGAGCTGTCAGGTGTGATGGCTCCGTTCTGGATGCCACTGGACCCCTTTTATGAGCAGCATGTGTGGGATAACTTTGCCCCCGGATGCCGCGCGTTGAGTGGGTCGTCCATTCATGCATGTCCGTCAGTGCGACCGCGTGTCCCCATCGGTGGTTAATAAATAGGAGGACAGCTCCAGACCGAATCACTGTGTGGACGTCGTCGTCGTCGTAGTGGTGGTTGTTGTCGTCGTCGTGATCGTCGTCGTCATCGTTGTCGTAGCCTTCGTCGTCGCTCGTCGCCGCCCTTGTCGTCGTCGTCGTTGTCGTCGTCGATGATCACGCGAGCGAAAATGACAACAGCAAAGCGTTGCGCAGCCGAGACTGCGTAAATCCTAAGCGCGCGAAGCGCGCGTGGTTCGAGTGTATGTATGTATGTATGTATGTATGTATACCTATACGACCACCCTGCGGGTGATTAGGAGGTTGTGTGTGCGTGGGGGGGGGGTGGGGGCTCATGAAGACAACTGTGGTGAATGTGGTGCTGATGGCCGATGATGGTGTGACTGACGTGGCGGATTTGTTTTTGTTATTTCGCTTGGGCGTTTCGTGTCACTCGGTTTGCCGCTGCGCGACGCGGCGCTCACCCCGCGACGGTCCAGTCGACGATGCGTGCACTGCCTGGCTCAAACTGGAAGAGCCGGGCCCGCCCGCGCGCGCGCCTGGCGCCCCCGCCGAAGCGGGCCCGCGTGAAACGGACGGCGCGGCCAGGCTGGAGCTGGCAGCGCCTGGCTCGCCCACGCGCGCCGAGACCTGCGCCGACTCGGGCCCATGCGGAAGTGGCGGCGCCGCCAGGTCGGAGCTGGCAGCGCCCGGCTTGCCCGCGCGCGCCGGGAACGACTGCCGCTGAGCGGCCTCCCGCAGCTTGCAATCCTCGCGCGCGTCTTTGACTGCGCGCCACTGCGTCGGCGCCGCCGGCTACCTGGCGGGGGCCCCAAGACTGGCCGCGTACTTCATGAGCTCCGCCTTCTTCATGTTATCCACGCGGCCCCCCATCTCGTGGATAGCCCGCCCGCAGAATTGCGCGAGGAGGGCGCCCTGGGGAGGTGGCGCGAACGCAGCGGGCGCCTTGAGCCGGAGGAGGAGGAGGAGAGCGACGGGCATTAGAAGGAGGAGGAGGAGGCGGAGGAGGAGGAGAAGGAGGAGGAGGAAGAGGAGGAGGACGAGGCGGATGAAAATGAAAACGGTCATGAAGATGATGGTGGTGGCGGTGGCGATGATGAGGAGATCTTCACATATGCAAATTCACACAAACAGGGGAACTGGAAGGACGGCATGGCCAATGCATGACGGCATGTATTTGTTCTCTGACGACTAAGTGGCCCAAGAACGGCACCCCCCCCCGGCCCATGATGCCAAAGGAAAGTGGCCGCCATCCTCAGAGGAGGGAGGAGAGGAGGAGGGGGGCGATGAATGACAATCGAGCCTCCGTCCTAGCAAAAAGGCGACGAGCTGACCGACTTGCGTCGCATGGCCTGAGCCCTTGAGCCGGACTAAAGATCTAAAGAGTTAGGTGAGATTGAAAAAAATAAGGATACGAGGAGGAGAAGCAAGAGAAGGTGTCCCATGATGAGCAACCATGATGGTATCCCATGATGAGCAGCCATGATGAGCAACCTGCGGGACAATGATGAGCAACCTGCGGGACAATGATGAGCAGCCGTGATGAAGAACCGTGATGGGCAACCATCATGGGCAAACAGGGGGACAATGATGATTTCACGATCGGTCTCACTTTCGATCTCACTATAGATCTCACTATCGATCCAACATTCGGTCTCACATTCGGTCTCACAATCGATGTCACTATCGATATCACCATCGATCTCACTATCGACCCCACCATCAGACTATGGATCTGCTAATATATATCACTATCGATCTCGCTATCGATCTCACATTCGGTCTCACTATCGATCTCAATCGATACAACAATAAATGTCACAATCGATCTCACATTCGGTAACACGATCGATCTCACTATCGATGCCATTAGTGATCTTACTATCGATCTCGCGGTCGATCACACGATCGATCTCGCGACAGGACACCGACGGGCCACCGACGGGACAATGCATGCTCGAGCTTTCAATCGATATCATAAACGGTATCACTATCGATCTCACAATCGATCTAACTATCGATCTCACAATCGATCTCACAACAGATCTCACTATCGATCCCACGATCGATCCCACATTCGATCTCACAATCGATCCCATTCCCGGCGCCACTATCAATTTCACGGTTGATCTCACTATTGATCTCACTATCGATGTCACGATCGATCCAACATTCGGTTTCACATTCGGTATCACTATTGATCTCACTTTCGTTGCCACTATCAATTTCACGATCGATCGCACTATCGATTTCACTATCGATTTCACGACAGGACAACGGCGGGCGACCGACGGGACAATGCGGGCTACCGCTTGACACGCGCCGGCGGGGGAAACATTTATATTGGCGAACCACTAGCGACTGACAGGACAACGGCGGGCGACCGACGGGACAATGCGGGCCACCGCTTGACACGCGCCGGCGGGGGAAACATGTATGTTGGCGAGTCATTAGCGACAGACAGGACATCGGCGGGCAACCGACGGGACAATGCGGGCTACCGCTTGACACGCGCCGGCGGGGGAAACATGTATGTTGGCGAGCCACTAGCGACAGACAGGACAACGGCGGGCAACAAACGGGACAATGCGGGCCACCGCTTGACGCGCGCCGGCGGGGGAAACAATTATGTTGGCGAGTCATTAGCGACAGACAGGACAACGGCGGGCAACCGACGGGACAATGCGGGCTACCGCTTGACACGCGCCGGCGGGGGAAACATGTATGTTGGCGAACCACTAGCGACAGACATGACAAACGCGGCGGGCAACCGACGGGACAATGCGGGCCACCGCTTGACACGCGCCGGCGGGGGAAACATTTATGTTGGCGAACCACTAGCGACAGCAGACTGAATTTCTCTCGCCCGCGCGCGCAGCTTCGCCTCGCCCGCGCGCACGACGCGAACACGAAACCGAAACCGATTTCCCGGTGGGGGGCTTTCCGTTCCACTTCGATCTCACCCCCCAACCTCCGATGTATATATATATATATATATACACACATATATATATATACATATATATATATATATATACATATATATTCTCCTCTTCCTATATTGTTTTAAGCCCGGGCGGGGCGAAAACCCATCACCCCCCCCCCAAAAAAAAACGGACTCCCGGGACCTGGGGCTTTGAGGCCTTCGGACGGGCGTCGAAACGGCTCTTGGGCCTCGCAAGGCGTTGTGCCAAGCCTTCCCAGCACACTTAGGGCGTTCGGGGGGTCATCGGAGACGTCCCAAAGACCCTCAAGACAGCACAAGGGCGCTCCAAAACTGACCGACGTGACGTCAAGATGGCCTAAGAGGCCTCCAGGACGGCCCCAGAGAGGCCTCCAAGAGCACTCCCATGAAGGCCCCCCGAGGCAAGAAAAATGATTTTCTGTTGGTTTTTTTGTGAATTTTGGGGTTTTCCTCTTTTCGGCTTCCCGACGCTCCAAGACGGCGGTCTTCCGGGCGTCCGAAGCCGCCTGGGAGGCTCCCAGATCGCCCCACAACCATCCGAAAGGGCTTCCAGGCAATCCAAGAGAGCCCCAAAACGGCACAACACGGGTCCAAGATGGCCCTCAGAGAGCCCCATGGCGGCCCAAGATGCCCCAAGGACACCTTCCGAATACTTCCAAATCGTGATTCGGTCGTTCAGGGAAACGGCGGTTGGAGGCAGGGTGGCCCGAAGAAGCCCCCGGAGGCCCCCAGAAAACGCCCAGGAGGCTTCCAGAAGGCCTGAAGAAAGCCCGAAACAACTTTTGTGAGGCCCCTAGAGGCTCTCCAAGGAGGAGCCTCCGCAAAAAAAGAGCTGAGGAGGATGGGGAAAATGCGCAGGGTATGGCGAACATAAAAAGCAATAGTCATAACATCATTATAACGGCGATGCCAGAAAAGGCAACCATGAGTTATCGCTAAATTGTCGGCTTGACATTCCTGCCATTCCGCCTGCATTCCAAACTTCAAGGACCAAGGTGCATGGCGCGAAGCGTCATTGCAGCCTTGTATATATATATATATACACATATATATATACATCTATGCGTGCGTGTGTGTGTTTTGTGTGTGTGTCTGTGTATGTGTGTTTGTGGGTGTGTGTGTCTGTGTGTCTGTGTGTGTGTGTGTGTGTGTTTGTGTCGATGTGTGTATGTGTGCGTGTGCGCGTGCCCAGTTGTCAGACAGGTGTTTGGTAAGCCTGGTAAATGCCAACGCCAGAGATAAGTAGCTTGCGAATTCTGTCGGACGCAAATCGCGAATCGCATGCCGCGCCCCTCCCCGCTCCTAGCTTGCGAATCCCATCGGGCACAAATGGCGAATCGCATGCCGCGCTCCCCCCCCCCTCCTTGCTTGCGAGTCCCATCGGGCGCGCGTCGCTAATCGCACATAATGCCCCTTCCCCCCTCCTGGCTTGTGAATCCCATCGGACGCAAATCGCGAGTCGCATGCCGCGCCCCTTCCCCCCTCGTAGCTTGCGAATCCCATAGGGCGCAAATTTTTAATCGCATGCCGCGCCCCTCCCCCCCGCTCTTGGCTTGCGAGTCCCATCGGACGCAACCCGCTAATCGCATACCGCGCCCCTCCTCCCCCCTCCTCCTCCTCCTCCTCCTCCTCCTCCTCCTCCTCCTCCTCCTCCTCCTCCTCCTCCCCTCCTCCCTCCTCCCTCCTCCCTCCTCCCCTCCCTCCTCCTCCTCCCTCCTCCCTCCTCCCTCCTCCCTCCTCCCTCCTCCTCCTCCTCCTCCTCGTTTTCCTCCTCCTCCTTCCCGTCTCCCCCCTCCTCATCACCGGAAGGGTGGCCCGTGAGGCCCGCGCCGCTGCGCCCCGCACCTCGCCCGAACCGAATGGCTCGGCCTGCGGCGCCGGCCCTGCGGAGTTTTGGTGATCTTCTGCCTGCTTCGTGGGACGGGGCAGGCCCTGACCGTGGTCATCCGCTCGCCCAAACCGCGCACGTCGGTAAATCGAAGCGTTTTAAGTGACCGTTGCAAGTAGGATTTTGGATTTCCGGACTCCAATCCTAGTGTAAGGTCACCTTCCCACTTCGATGATCGAATGGCTTCGCCTTTTTCCGTCCTCCTTAGGAGGCGGACGGACACCCAATCGACTGTCAACGCGTTCCGAATTCATGTTTCTACATATTTCTTTTGACCGATGGGTAGTGGACATTCCCCCCGCTCCCCCAAACTCAAAGGTGGCACGCGCAGGGAAGACTGCTGTCGAAGTGCAGCTCACTCAATCCACCGCCAACATTGATCATTGGGGGGGCATTGACATATGAATGCGGCACTGGACCAATGTCTGAGATCGTACCCTCGTTTCTTTAGCAAATGCTCCGTAAGTATTCTAAGGATAATGAAACGGCATAAACATACACTTGTGGCGCTCCGCGCGGATTTCTTGGATCCGGCGCCTCGGGCGCCCCCCCTGGCGCGCGGAGCGCGCCAGGGACGGGGGTTCAACGCAGATCGACGGAATCCGCGCGGACCGTCAAACGTGTATGGTTATGCCTTTTTTTGGTTTGTCTAAATTCAGCAGGCATGATTTACAGCATTTGGGGAGGCCTGCTCCAGAGCGCGCCCAGGCCAAGACATCACTAGCTTGGGAAACGAATCGAAGCTTGGTCCTTGGACAGAAACATCGCACCCTCGCTTCCGCGTGGCGATCCGAGGCCAATGCAGTTTGTGGACCGTATGATCTCGGGCTCCATGATCTTCGGGTTCCTCGCGCCGCAGGGAGCGGCCATGGCCGATCTCTTCGCCAAGACGCCCGAGAAACTCGCAGTGGCCGCTGCCACCGCTGGGATGTTCTTCGGCGTCGGCACCACCGTGGGGCCCTTCATCGGCTCGAAGCTGGGCGGCGCCAAGTCGTTCTTGGCCTCTAGCATCGCCTTCCTCGTCACCGCTGCGTGGGTGCAGTTCGGGCTGAGCGAGACCCTCTCCACGGACGCTTGCGTGTGAAATGCATTATGTTGGGTGCAGAACGCGCACCCGCACCCCCATGCGGCCCCCTCACACCTCTGGGCTGGGCCAAAGAGCTTCGGATCCCGATTGAGAGTGGTTCGGGGAAACGACACAACACACTATACATATACATCTATATATGTGTGTGTGTGTTTATACAGATGTATAAACACATATACATGTATACCCCGCCCGCACTTGCCCCCCCCCCCCTTTCTGGGGAGGGGGGCTCAGGTGGGGCTGCTCCCCTGTATTTGGCCACAGCTTTTCAGCGTGGTGTATGCTGGAGGGGAGGAAAGGGTATGAGGAGGACGTGGAGAAGTGGCCGCAGAAGGAGGGGCCTGATGGAGGTGTCATCGTTTTAGAGGTTCCCCGAGATCTGCCCTCGGCCTTCACGCTCGAGGGCGGCCCTTGGCTTCGGTGCCTCCTCGGTCTTACAGTCAAGCCGCATAGTAAGGATGAGCGACTGTCCTTGCATCCTTCCCCTTCGGCCCTTCCTCGGCCGCTTTCGCTGGCCGCGCCCCGCCCACAGAGTGTCTACGAGGCCTTCCAAGGCCCTTGCATTCTTACTGCGCATCCTCACAGTACGTGTTGGCTGTACCCCGTTGGAACTTTCCTATCTTGTTATCCAATTGCGCTGCCGCGCTTGTGCTCCACAGTGCTTCGTGAGGCTGAGGTGTGGGGGGGAAGGGGGGGCGGCAGGGGTGTTATGAAAGGCTTCGCCGGGAATTCTGAGATCCCCACCCGTCAGGTCGGGGCTGAGAGACTTCGGACACAGCCCCGACTGGCCCTGCATACCGTGGCCGCTGGGCCCAAATTGTAGAGCCCCGCCTCGTCAGCTTTGCATGCTCTGGCCGCCAGGCCCAAAATATCCCCGACCTGTCCTTGACAGTCCCGCCCCGCCAGCCCTGCGTGCCGCGGCCGTCGGGCCCAAAACATCCCCGAGTGCCCCTGAGAGGCCCGCCTCGGCAGCCCTGCATGCCGCGGCCGTCAGGCCCGAAGCATCCCCAAGTGTCCCTGAGAGTCCCGCCTCGGCAACCCTGCATGCCGCGGCCGCTAGGTCCACCGTACTCCCGACTAAGAGTCCCGCCTCGGCAGCACTGCATGCCGCGGCCGCTAGGCCTCACGTGTCCCCGAGTGTCCCTGAGAGTCTCGCCTCGGCAGTTCTGCACACAGCGACCGCCAGGCCTGAAGTATCCCGGAGGGATCCTGACCATCGGCGTCTTGCGGGAACCATTATTCGGGGATGCTCGAAGATCGTTACACCGCCTGTCCCAAGCAGCACTCATCAACATCATATGTTCGGGTGAGACATCACTGTCTTTCATTCGGAGCACACATCATGGACGTACACCAAGAACACATGATTTCTCAGCATCAGCGACCTTCACTAAACAGGCACCCATTCCATACACCTAATCTCATACAACGAGGTCATTTGTCAGAGCAGACGCCAAAACCATACCTCCTTAACGCCAGTCGGCAGACCACAGCAATCTCATACGCTACTACGATGCAGTACTGATCTGCACCAGCAAGATGCCCCACCCGTCTATACCCATATTTTATGCCAAGAACACTCACAGGTAATATGCATCGATACCGCACATCAGCGGCATACCCGAGTGGCACGCATTGGTTGGGGACATGTAAATATATACTTTCACTCCAAGTATACCTGTCATTGATGAATACGCCAGTCACATATAGCAGCACCGTCATCCACCACACTTACTGCAGCATCGTGTATCACCACACATCCGGGCCATGCATCCGTAACATACATTGTTCATGCACGCCAAATGCACGCGTCAGCAACACACCGATTGTAAACATCAATCGCACCAGCAGCAGTCACCGCTACCAAGCACCAGTGATATACATCAATAATGGGCATCAAGTGCAGACATACATCATCCTCAGACATCAGAGAAACATGTATTGATGTACTTCCGCTCCTCGGCGGGGATCGCTCTGGGGCGAATCTTGCTGACCTAAGGCGACTACGTACATCTTTTCAGTCCGGAATGGATTCATCTCAGCCGAAAGAAAACAGTGTTTTTTCAAAGGGACCTCCACGAGTGGGAGCTCACGTTAACAGGGGCCCGACACGCACAAGCTGCGGCACAGCGTTGCGGTGGTGCCACCCTTCCAGAGGGCTGATCTGGTTTCCACTGGCAGAGGCCAGCTAGCCTTCGCTGCCAGGATCACGGTGGCGGTTGCCCTGACCGCAGGGTGCCAACCTTCGGCCAGAGTTGCACTGGTTGTTGCCCAGAGGGTGCCGGCTATAGGCCATCGGGTCTTGCCCACTGGCCCTGGCTGCCAGGCTGTTCGTAGTAGCCCAGAGGGTCCCGCCACATGGTCCCGCCACATGGTCCTGCCCACAGGCCTTGTCTGCGAGGGCTGTGTCGATGGTTGTCCATGCTCAGGTTCCTGCGCCCAGAGTCCCAGCCTACATTGCCTTTCCGGCGCTCTCTGATATTCTTGAGTCTATTCAATGGTATCATGCCATTTCTATGCAGACGTAGGGAGACTTATATGTATGTTGCGTCATCCATCGAGGATAGCAGGAAAGAGTTCAAGCTTTCGTCCGTGAACCCGCTGGCCTTCATGGCCCTTCTCAAGGATAAAACCCTGGCGATGTTAGCAGGAGTCGCTATGCTCCAGTCGTTCGGCGATTATGTTAACGTCTACGACATCAACAACCTTTATATGATCAAAGTCTTGGGCTACGATCCCCCGCAGATAGGGAACTTTGCCATGAGTGTGGGGCTGTCGCAGATTGCTGGCGGCTGGGCCACCGGCAAGCTTGTGAAGGGGATCGGCTTGAAGTCCCACGTGTTATTCGCAAATCTCGCTTGGGCACTTGGGTGTGTGGTCCTGGGGACAGCTCGCAGCACACCTAAATTATTTGCCGCGTTAGCGATTTGGACTTTCGGCCACCAGCGTAACAACACCGTAAATGTTAATATGCAGACGGTTGGTAATGCAGCGGGCATGGGACGCGGCGAGATCATCGCAGCGTCGGGCAACCTTCTAGCGTACGTGAAGATCATGGTTCGAGAGGCTTCCGCCACATATTCCGACGCGTATGCGTGTGTGTGTGTGTGTGTGAGTTGCATATTTGTGTGTACGTGTATACGTATATGTATATGTACAGTTAGATATATAGTATATGCGTATGTATATGTGTACGTATGTGTGTATGTATTTGCTTTTGTATACGTATATGCACATACATATATAGATGTTTACGCATATGTATATTGAGGTGCCTATGTAAATACATCTGTAGAGTTATATGTGCATATGTGTATGCATACTTATGCGTGTATGACTGTGCATATGCATATGTAATACATATATATATATATATAACGGTACATGTATTTATGTAGATGTGTATATTTGTTACTAAATATGCATGTGCATATAGTCGTATATGTATGTGTCTATGTTTGTTGGTACGTGCATGTCTATGTGTGTACGCATACGCCTGTGCATATTTAACCGTATACGTATATGTCTAGGCATGCGCATTTTTAAATGCATGTATGTGACTTCTATATGTAGAGTTCTATGTATGGATATGTGTATGTAAACGTAAATGTAAACGTATCTGGTTATGTATAAATGTTTATGTACATGCATATTATATGCACATGTACATGTATATATGCAACTGTATATGCATATTACATGTATATGTAATATGTATATGAATATTTGGTAGGGGGCGGGGGGGGGGGCTCCCAATATCTACCTCTGAGTTTCACCACTTCGTTCTCTTATCGTGGTTCCGTGTGATCCTTTGCCATGGGTCTCTGGCAGATGATTTCGATTTTGAGCTCTCCGATTTCTGGCTTGTTGGAAATCAGAATCCCACAGACACCAGACGACCACAATGAAGCTGGCAAACCAGAAGCAATTGAAATCAAAGCAGGCCAAATGCGGAAGGGTCGTGTTTTCACATGTGCCACGTGTTTTTGGACCGGGAGCCAATGGTTTGATGGTAACAACACAAGGTGTTCTTTGATTTTTGTTTTTTTTTAGCAGAAAGAAATGCGGTGCCGTCTGAGTGCGATCCCTGTGCAGGCACAGGGATCACTTGTCACCGTTACCGCTTTTTTGGGGAAACATTGGAACCATCCGAAGGATACCATTTGTTTCTTACGGTCAGGCCATTGATTCTTATTGTTCAGAACAGGTGATCTTTGTGAACGCACAGGGTTTCAGTTTTTTTTGTTTTGTGTTTGAGTTTTTGTTGTCTTGGTTCCGCAGAAATGGCGGGTTGGGCATCATAACCCCAACGCAGCATAAGAAACAACAGCACAACCACAGAAGAAGCGGACACACCTGAAACAGCGAACAAAACTATTAAAGCATGTGCGGGCACCTTGTGTTTTCATATGGGTCACCTGGTTTGGACAAAGGAAATCCTTGGCTTGTTAGTAACACATAAGGTTTTCTTTGGCTTTTATGTGATTCCTTGGCAGCAAATGGTAGAGCGTGGGTGTGAACCCTGTGCGGGCACAGGGATCATTTCCCACTGCCGTATTTTCTTGGATGGTTTGGTCAAGTGGGAAGAAAACCATGTTGGTTTCAAATAGATCCATTGGTTTTTATTGTCCCAAACAACTGGTCTCTGTGCGCCAAACGGATTCCCGTGTTTTTGTGTGTTCGTGGTTCTTTCTTCCCCCCGTTGTTATGTGTTTTTTTGTGTGTTTCTTCTTCTTGTTTTGTCCAACCATTCAGAAAAGCAAAACCAGCGGAAACACGTGGACAAGTTGGCACAACGCACAAAAAGTGCGGACACTTCGTGTTTTCACACGGTCACATGTTTTGGGTAACGGAAATCTGTGGTTTGATTGTTACAGCGCAGGGGGGCGTTCTGTGAATTTGATTGATTATTGTAAGATAGTTGTGAAGCGTTAGTGTGGTCCCTGTGATGACGCAGGGGCAACCTGTCCCCATTCCAGTTTTGTTGACTGTTTGGAACTAATAACATTCAAATACTCTTCTTGTAAACAAAAAAACAAGGCATTGATTTTGATTGCCCAAAGCAGTGGTGGTCCCTGTGAGATCTAAAGGGCCCCCACACGTTTTTCACAGTTTCTTGTTTCTTCTTCTGTTTTGTACCAGTTTTTTCTGTTCTCTTTTATGGCTTGTTGGAAGTTAATTTCCAACAACACGGGCCGGCCAGAAACTACAGACTCACCAGCAAACAAAGGTATGCGGAAGTTTGGTGTTTTCATCGGGGCCACCGGTTTTGGACAACGGAAATCAACAACACAGGTTTTCTCCGGTTTTTTACCGATTTAAGAAACAGCGGCAACGCGTGAGTGTGACCCTTGTGCAGGTACAGGGGCCACTTGTCCTCATTACCGCTCTCTCTTGAATTATATTCAAATCAAACGCAGTGTTTTGACAGTCGGTCAAACCATTGATTCGTTGTCCAAAGCATGTGGTCTTTGTGAAAATACATGGTTCCCGCTTTTTTAATATTTGTTCCAGGGTTGTTTGAATCTTGGCTTGAGACGTTCCCTCCCTCGTTTCCTCCCCCCTCCTCCTCCCCCCTCCTTCCGCCTTCCCCCACAGACGGAATCCATGCATGGAGGATCCTCCACAAAAGGCATCAATGTGTGGATGTGTGGAGGATCCTCCACACAAGGAATCAACATGTGGGTGTTGCCCACAAAAGAAATCAAGGAGCGAATTGATCTCCACAACAGGACTCCAAATTCAAGTTCTCCTCCTCCTCGCTCCTCGTCCCTTCTTACCCCCACAGACGGAATCAGTTAATGGAGGATTCCCACAAGGAGTCAATGTGTGGAGCTCCCTCCTGCCTTCCTTCCGCCCACAGACGGAAGCAATGAATGGAGGATCCTCCAGAGATGGAGTCAATGTGTGGAGAATCCTCCACAAGGAATCAACAGGTGGGGGTTTCTCCACATAAGGAAACAACGAAACAACATGAAGGGCACTCCACAAGCGGAATCAAATTGTAAATTCTCCTCCTCCCTCTTTTTCCCTCTTCCTCTCGTTCCCTCTTCTCCCCCTCCCACAGGCGGAATCCACTAACGGAGGATATTCCACAAAAGGAATCAATGTGTGAAGAAAGTTCCACACAAAGAATCGATGTGTGTGGGTTTCTCCACACAAGGTGTAAATATGTGAAGTGCTTTCCATCAAAGGAGTCTATATCCAAAGCCTCCTCCACCTTCCTCAATTTCCCGCCTTTTCCTTCCTCCCCTCCTTTCCTCCGCCTTTTCCCGCCTTTCCCTCCTCTCATCCTCCCTGCTCTTGCCGGTGGCAGGCGAGGAAGGTGGAGGGAGGAGCATGGTTACACATTGAATTCCAAAAGCCATCAGGCCATAAACATCAATTGAAAAGACAACACCAAAACAGAACAACAGACCAAACAAAAGTGCGGGAACCCAGTGTTCGGAACACTAGTTTCGAACAGTGAAAATCAATGGTTCGATTGTAAAAACAGTAGTTGCCATTGATTTCTTCTTCAATACATAACGGTAATACACGAGTGTGCTCTGCGCAGGCGCAGGGATCCCTTGTCCCCAATACCCCCTTTTCTTTTTACAGAATAAGTTAGCGTGGTGAAGGCAGCTGTGATTTCGGTAGAGCTTCTCATGAGGGCACGAACCGTGCGAGGGGTGTGCCCAAGTGGAATTCCGATGGCACGCGGGCGCTGCCACTGGGGCCTTTGGTGGAGCTCCTTATAAGGCCTTCGGCGTGGCTCCTTCTGTGCCCGCGCACTCCAAAGACCAAGGCTGCGGGCGCAGCGCAGCGCAGAGTCCCCGCGACGCGCGCCTGTCGCCCCGAAGGGGTCCCAGCGACGCGCGCGGGTCCTGCGCTGCGCGGAACAAAGGTAGCTAGCTTGCTGGCCGATTACGAGCAAGGCTCTGGCTGCTGGGCAGAGCGACGGCTGGCGAGCGTGGCGCTGGGCGGAGCGCAGCATGGAGTTCCCGCGACGCGCCTTGGTCGCTCCGAGGGGGCCCCAGCCGCGCGCGCGGGTCGTCCACGGCGCGGGGCCAAATAGTCATACCGTCGAGAGAAGGCGAGGCTCGGGCGGGCCGTTCCCCTGGTCAGGCCTCGCGGATAAACTCGCTGAGTCCCAGCTCCCTGGCGAGAGCCGTCGCCCCCCGGCACCGCTTCGTGCGCGCCCCGAATTGCCCCAGCTGCTTCCGCAAGCCCTCCTGCGGACCTGCCAGGAAAAACTCGATCCGCAGCGCCCGCGCGAGCGGGATGTCTTCGTGGCTCGCGGCGCGCGAGAGCAGCGCGTAGAGCTCCCGCCACCAGTCGTCGTCCTCCGTTTTGCCGTTCCCGACCTCGTGGCGGCCGCCGTCCAGGATCACGCCTGGGCGACGTCGGCCGAGGGAGCGGCGCGCTGGAGTGCCGACGGCCCAGGGCGAGAGTCTACGGGGCCGAGAAGGTCTTGCTGCGGACCGTTCGCGCCCACGCTACGGGGCAAAGGAGCGTCTGAAAGGTGCGCGCCCCATGGGGCCGCGAAGCGCTGTGTTCGGCGCGGGAACCGCATGCGAGTTCCGCCGTTTGGGACTCCCGGTGGAATTCCCTATGGGGCCACCAGGCGCTGTTCTGGGCGCAGGCACCGCGTGCGAGTTCCGCCGCTGGGACCTTCGGTGTAGCTCCCCATGGGGCCACGAAGCGCGGTGCTGGGCGCGGGAACCGTATGCGAGTTCCGCCGCCAGGACCTTCGGTGGAGGTCCCTGTGGGGCCACGAAGAGCTGTATTGGGCGCGGGAAACGCATGCGAGTTCCGCCAGTGGGGCTTTTGGTGTAGCTTCCTATGGGGCCACGCAGTGATGTACTGGGTGCAGGAACCGCGTGCGAGTTCCGCCACTGGGACCTTCGGTGGAGCTCCTTGTGCTGCCACGAAACGGTGTACAGGGTGTGGGAGGTGATGACGATGATGATGGCGATGATGATGATGATGATGGCGATGGTGATGATTGTGATGGTGATGGTGGTGGTAATGCTGATGATGGTGGTGGTGATGATGATGATGATGAGGGAGGAGGCGGGAGGAATGAGGCGGGAGGGCTGCGGGGCGTCGTCTCTTCAAAACGAGGACCCAACAACAGGTTGGTTGGGACAAATCAAGGGACATCCGGTATTTTTACAATCAAACCCTTGATTTTCGTAGTCCCAAACAGGTGTTCCCTGTGGAAACAGGGTTTCCGCACCTTTTTTGGTGTTTATTTGCCACATGTTCATTTGTTTTCGGGTTTGCCAGGGGTCTTGTATTGGAGACATTCCCCCTCTCCTCCTTTTCTTCCTCGTTTTTCCTTCCCCCACTGACGGAATCAATGTAAGGAGGATCCTCCACATACGGAATCCTTGTGTGTGGAGGATCCCCCACACAAGAAATCAATAGGTGGGGAAACCGCCACATAAGGAATACGTATGTGAAAAACTTCCCACCACAAGAATTAAAGTGTGAATCCTCCTGCTCCTCCCTCCTTCTCCCTCCTTCCCTCCCTCTTTCTTTCCCTCCTCCTTCCTTCTTCCTTCCCGCACTGACTAAATCAGTTAATGGATGATCTTCCACACAAGGAATCAATGTGTGGAGGATCCTCCACATGTGAAGGACCTTCCACACAAGGAATCAATACGTGGGTTCTCCGCACAAGGAATTAACATGCGAAGGGCCCTCCACGCAAATAATACATATGTAAAGCCTCCTCCTCCTCCTCCCTCCTTCTCCTTCCTTTTCCCCCGTCAGCCGTTCTGGCTCAGGCGTTCTTTTTGAGCTTGCAGCAGCATGCCTCTTCAGAGCGGCCGCGTGCTGCTGCGAGCCAATCTTTCTTCACGGTGAGCTCCTGCAGGAGCAGTCTTCACGCCCTCTCGGGGGCAGATGAGCAATGAGGGGCCCGTGCTCCCAGGCCCGAAGCAACCGTTCTGGGCCTGTGGGGGCTGCGGCCTCAACACCAACTGGGCCTCGCGGATCCAGTGCAGGTGCGGCAAGACGGCCCCCCAGAAGGTCGTGGCAGCCGCGAAGCAGTTTGCGAAGAAGAATGATGGCAACGGACGTGCTCCTCCTGCTGTTGGGCGTCGTAACCCTGCTGGCGGAGGCGGCAACAATGACAAGTTACAGAGACAGCTTGATGCGCTTCAGAAGAAGTACGACAAGCTGGCGTCCTCTACTACTTCCACAGCGGCCCATGCAGGAGACGCTGGTGACTAATCCAAGGAGGACGCCAAAGAAAAGCAGATTCGTGACAGTATCAAGGACCTCGAGACCGCCATCAAGGCCGTGGGCAAACTCAGCGACGGTGGCGGCTCGGCCAAGGACTCCTTGGAGACGCAGCTTCAGGAGGCCAGAAAGGCACTTTCAGAATGCAAGCCAGCGCTCACTCAGCGCACCAACGCGGGCCACAAGCTGGCACGCATGGTCGCGAAGCGCAAGCAGCTTGGACAGGATGAGACTGCGCAGCTTCAGATATTGCAGCAGGCTCAAGAGAAGCTCGACCCAATACGTGCACAGCAGACAGTATGTGATAAGGAGATCAAGGAGCTCAATCGCCAGCTGGTGCTCAACCTTCCTGGTCACCTGGGACATGCTCCACTCAACCTCGAAGAAGTACAACCAGGTGCTGACAAGGATGCGGTTTCGGCCATGCTCCAGTCAGGTGTGTTTCAGAAGGACAAGCAGTTCCTCGCGGAGCAGCAGGTCAGAGCTGCGGCAGCGACGACCACGGCTTCGCCCTCTCCTTTTGATGTTGCTGGCGACACTGACATGCCTCAGGCTCAGCAACCAGAAGAATCGACGCCAACCCCAGTACGATCGCCTAGCGTGTGGGCGGACGCAGCTGATGAGCCCGTACCAGTCGACGTTGATGAGGACGATCCAGACGTGCAGGAGCTGTTCTTCAGCGCTCAGCGCATCGAGAAGCGGGAGTGGGGCATCAAGCTGCAGGAGATCCTGGCCAAGCGCCAGCGCCGTTCCTAGCAGTAGTGGCGAAGTGATGCCCCTTTGCTGCGGCCTGCCTCTGTCTAGGTTTGGCCTTCCAGTCCCTCCCCCCCTCCTCCTGTGGGCTCCTCCCTGGGCACGATGGGCAGTGAGTTTTTCGAGACGTACAACGGAAACTCTTGGCCCACACTACGAGAACGGTTGACTACCACTTCCGCTCTCATTTTGTTGGCTCGGGAGATCGGTTTCACCCTCGACGACGAGGGTGACAAGTGCGACGCAGTAGGTAAGCTGGGCTGGCGGATGCTCGCTGCTCCTGCTGTTCCAGGATTGTTTGGGAAACCCAAATGGGGGGCGGCCGTCCTGGTCCGACAGCACCTGGGCCTCAGGTGGCCCGCGGATGGCCCTGGCATCGTCGAGCACGGTCGGATTCTGAAGGCTATCGTTGACATCCCTTCCTGGCCCCCCCTCGTTGTTATGTCGGTTTACTTGAAATCAGGTACTGGGCTTTGTGAGCTCAACCTGAGGTTGCTTAAGAAAATCGGTCAGGCTTTGCAGCACGAGCACCTCTTTTTGGCGGGCGGGGACTGGAATCTGGCTCCCAGTCTCATCGAGTCAGTTGGCCTCCCCCGCCGCCTCGAGGCTATCTTGTTCGTGCCGAAGGAACACACGTGTGTCAGTCCCTCCTCCCTCACTACCCTCGATTTCTTCCTGGCCTCCAACAGTTTTTCGAGGGCGGTTGAGGGTGCGAAGGCCGATCTGGCGTGGACGGGGCGACCCCACAGGCCAGTTCAGTTGCGACTTCGTGATCGTGCTGCGTCGTCGTACCAGTTAACTTACAGGTCGCACCAACGACTGCCGTGCGAGCTGCCTGTGGGACCGCCCCCTTGCCCGCAGAATTGGAGCATGGCTCGCGACATCGCCGAATGTGCGGCCGATGCTGCTATTTCTGCTCCTGTCGGCGAGGCGTGGGAACTTTTGAGCCGAGCGTGGGTGTACTTCTCCAACGCCCTCGAGCTCGAGCTCGAGTCCTTTACGGGCGTCCCAGTTACCAGCAAGGGCCACAAGGGCTCTAGGTTGAAGGCGCGTTGGATTCCCATTTTTTCTCGTCCTAAAGGTAACGCCACGAACCTGGTTTTCGTCGGTTGGGAATGGTTGGCCCAGCAGCTTCGTGAAACCCTCGGGGCCTTTCGTCGTTTCCAGGAGGCGGAGCAAGGGATTGACCAGGACCCTAACAAGCTCGATCAATTGTGTCAGGACGTGAATCAGCAGGTGCAGCTTGTTGTTGCTCAACCATGCCCTGGAGAGGGACTCAGCGCGCGCCTGGACAGCACGATTGCACAGTCTCGTGAGCTCATGCGTCGCGGGTCCGCTTCTTCAGCCGCGTGGCTGACGGACCTCGACGAGTTCCTCCAGTCTTGGGGGGGCGACTACGATGAGGCTGTCAAGGCCATCAAGAAGGGGAGGCAGGACTCATGGGATGAATGGCAGGAGAAAGCGTTACGGGGAGGGGCTAGGGCTATGCACCGCCTTACCAAACTGAAACGTCGGTGGGCCCCTACCACGATCGAAACCCACCCTGACATTTTTTCAGCCAACCCTCGGGGCCTGCTCGAGGCCGAGAGCGAAGCTTTGGCTAGCTTTTGGCATGCCAGCACGGCGCCATCTAGTGTGTGGGTTCCAAATAGGAATCATCTTCCGAGGCCAACTGCAGGGGAGATCCGCAGCGCCAGCGCCAGCTTCTCGGCGCTCACCTCCCAGTCGCTCGACGGGCTGCACCCGCGGCAGCTCTCTTTGGTCTCAGATGCGGCACTCGACACCTTCGGCGCCCTCGTTCAGGCTATTGAGTCTTTGGGGCTGTTCCCCAAACAGTTGTTCTGGTTACTGTTCCCTTTGTTGGAGAAACCCAAGGGCGGGCTCCGACCCATCCTGTGATGTGCTGGGCCCGTCCGTGTCTGGGAACGCCTCCGCAGACCTTGGCTCACCGATTTTAATCACCGTTTCCCCCCGACGTTTTTGGGCCTTCGGCCCTGGCCGCAGCCCCGGGGATGCTGCGTGGCATCAGGCGGCGGCCAGCGAAGTGGCGGCTCAGACGGGCCAAGTGTCTCTTGGGGTGATCTGGGACGGTACCAAGTACTACGAAAGCTTCGACTTGGTTTTGCTCAGGGATCGTGCTCTCAAGTTTGGGTTCCAGGAAGTCATTGTTAAAACCACCTTTAACTTCTGGCGAGGGCCCCGAATCGTCAGGCTTGGCAGCATGTATGGCACGATCCCCTACTTCGCCACGTCGGGCTTGCCCGCGGGCGACGGATTTCACGACCTGTTTGTCCGTGTGTACAGCCTCGAGGCCTTCGACGGCTACGCGATGGCCAACCCGCTCGCCCCTTTCTCCTCCTATGTCGATGATGATGCTCTGACGACGCAGGCGGACACGGAACAGGAGGCTCTCAGTCGTATGGTCCAGGCGTGTGCGCACATGTACGTTATTTTCTGCGACAGTTTGAAGGTCGGCCTCCAGGCGGATAAATTAACCACGTTTGGAAGCTCTCTTTCTTTGGCTAGAAAGCTTGGCGCTTTACTCGGTCAGAAGGCTGGCCTCGTCACGAACAGCACCGTTTCTCTTGGCACTGATTTCGCCCCTGGCCAGGTGAGGTCGGCTCGTAATGCCCTTTGGAAACGCCGATCCCGTTTCGATTCTATGTTTAAGCGTCACAAGAAGTTGCAGAAGATGAGGAGCCGACTCCCTCGGCAGAAGGGCCGAATCGGGAAGATCTATGTGGCTGGCGTTGCTCCTGCTGCCACCTTCGGATCGGCCGTCGTCGGTTTGAGTGACTGGGAGTTGTCCCATGCCCGACGTGTCCTTCTCTCCTACAAACCCCCTTTCCACCGTGGTTGTTCCCTTACGGCCAAACTTGCGTTGCATGGGGACCCCGTCGACCGTGCCAGCGTGGCCCCCGCGGTTCATTGGGCCTCGATCGTCTGGACGGCCATCACTTCCCCCGCGACTTCCTATTACACGGTTAAGGAAGTTTGTCAGATGTGGTGCCGAGTGCCTTTCGACCAAGATGTGAGTTGGAAGAGTTCGAGGGGGCCCATCCAGAGAATGCATCTGTGTCTCTCTCGCGTGGGCTGGTGTGCCACGTCTGCGCTCACTTGGGAGGACGACTACGGTCGCTAAGTGCACCTCGGTTTCAATTCTCCCAGCATGGTGAGTCATTTACTTAGGCTGGCCACCCAGCGCAGTTTTGAACGGAAGCTGGCTTCGGACATCGCGAATTTTCCTGGTCACCGTGTGACTCTCGACCCCTTGCAAAAACTCCTGGGGCCCAAGTCTAAGGTTTTGACCGATCGGGAAAAATACCTCGCCAGCTCTGTTTTCTGTAGTGGAGTTTGGACCCGCACGCGAGCTCGCGCGGCAGGTTACCAGAGCGACGGCAGATGCCCATTGTGCGGTGAGGTCGACAGCATCCGACACCGCGGGTGGCTGTGTCAGCATCAGACGGCACGGGCTGCCCGAGCCGAAGCAGTGGGAGAACAGCTGGAGCTTTTTTCAGGAGGCCCTGGAAAGTGAAGATCGGTTTTTATGGGATGAGCTCAAGCTCGAACATCCCGAAACCCTCCACCCCCCCCCCGTCCAATCACCCTGCCCCCACCCTCTACTCGGCCGAAGGGGCCGAAATCGAGTGGGGACCCGTGGACTTGCGAGGGTGCGAAGTGTGCATGGACGGATCCTGTCTCCGTCATGCGGTGCGCGAACTTAGCCGTGCTGCGTATGCGTGGGTTTTTCTGGGCCCAGGTGAAACCATTTTGGCCTACGCTAAAGGAACTGTATGGGACGTCCTTCCCCAGACGCCGCAGGCGGCCGAGCACCAAGCCATGGCCTGCCTGCCCATCTATGTAGAGTAAACGGGTACTCGCATCAGTGACTGCATGACAGTGGTCAAGCTCTGCCTCACCAGCCCGACGCACCAGACGTCGGCCAAGCACCGTTATGCAGGCATGCGACGTGGGGCACTGCTTCATGAAAAACGTGATCATAACATCGTCGTGCAGCACACACCAGCGCATCGGTCGCAAGAGGTTATCGATTCGCTCTCGCCCGTGGACAAGAGGATCGCCGTTGGCAACAGTCTCGCTGACTCGCTCGCCAAACATGCCCTCTCCCTCCACCCCCGTCCCTCGAACCTGAATTCGGACATTATCGAGACGAATTTAGTCAAGTTGAAATTCGCGGCCAGAATTCTGGCCAAAGTTTTGAGTGTTTTCGATGTTGAACGGTTTGAACGCTCCCCTGCGGGGCCCCGCGCGCGCTTCCTCAAGTCAGGGGGTTGGCACGCGTGGGAACCCCTTGAGCAAGGCCGAGCGCGGTGTCTGAGATGCCTAACTTTTCGGAAGGACCCGTCCACCAGACCTATGATCGGCTGCCCTGGGCCCAGCAAGACCTGGCGGGGGGTCCTCGATTTCAACAAAGGCCACACGCTAGCGCATACGCGTGTGACCAAGAACGACGTTGAGGCCACCATGGTTTTCTACACGACGTGTGGGGCCTACACGGCCAAGAGGTGTTACCTGCTCGGCCGAGACTGCCCGCTGCGCAGGCTGTCAGGGGCCCCCACGACTCTCCGTCGCATCTTTGACGGACAGCACCCTCATTACAGGGAGGAGGGGGCTCGTCTCAGCGTGCCGAGTCGCCGAGGAGCGGCCTACATGCAGTACGCTGCGGCTCTGCCGCCGCCGCCTGACGTTCGCCAGCCTCTGCGTGGGATGGAGTCCCTGCCTCAGACTCCAGGCATGCGCGCTCTCGTGGCACGTATTCAGGCCCGGGAGGCTGCTGCGAAGGCAGCAACCCCCCGAAATGTTTCTCGAAGCCGCAGTCGCGGCCGCTAAGTCATTAGCATCGGTCCTGCCCTCTGGGATTGCAGAGGAAAAAACCTTTTCCCCCGTCAAAGGTAGATATTGTGAGCCGCCCCCTAGCGTATACGTGCACGTGTATATATACATATAGGTCAATGCATGTGCATAAGGCTATGTATGCGTATGTGTATATGTATGTATGTGTGAGTGTGCATGTGGATGTGTACGTGTACGTGTACGTGCTTATGTATGTCTATGTGCATGTGCATGCGCACATGTTTGTGCATGTATATATGTGTATGACTATGTCTATACATATATATATAGACACATATATATATGCATGCGTACGCGTGTACCTATGTATATGTACATGTATATGTAGATGTTTAGGTAGATGGACACACATATATATATACATACATATATATATATATACATGTGTACCTGTATGTGTGCATATGCATGCATATAAGTGTGTGTGTGCGGCTGCATACTTTTGGTACACATACGCATACCCACATATACACATGTGTACACGCAAGACTGCAGTGGCGCTTCGCGCCATGCATCTTGGTCCCTCGAGTTTCGCACGCGGGCGGTGTGCGTGCGCGTGCACATACGCGCGCGAATCTGTGCATACATGTCATACGCGCACATGTGCATGCACGCCGTGTATATATAGATATATGTATATATGAACTGTATGTAGGTGTGTATCAACATATACATACGTGTGTGGGTACATTGATGTACGTACGCACATATTCATAGGTGTATATTTCGTAGACAGAGATCCATGCTTGCGCATACATATTTGTCATGTCTACTTGGGCAGATCTACGTGTACACATATGCATGTCTATGTACATGTACGCGGTCGTGGCCACAGGGGGGGGGCGAGAAGCGCAGTGAAGGGCTCGCGAGTGCCGAAAGAGTTGGGTAGAAGACGGCATGGAGGACACGGCATAATGCCGAACGGCGACCTGGGCTTACCAATGACCGTGTCTTTGGGACTGGAAGGAACCGTATGAGGGCCTTGGGGGGCCTCGGGACCGTGTCGCAGCGAGACTTGATTATCTCGACGCTGAAGTTGTTTTGCGCCGCCGTACGCTCTTGCGAGGCCTCGCGTTCAGAGTATTAGCGCCACGTGGACCTTATTGGAGCCTCCCGGAGCGTTCTGAGGGCCTCTGTAGGACGTGGTGCAGTCCCGTTATGGCTTGGGCCTGTCTTGGGGCGCGTATTGGTTCTGTTGGGCTGTCTTGGGTCATTTGGTTCTGTCTTGGGGGCCTTTCGGGGGTTTTCAATTTCTGTGGGGTCCTTGCGGGATCTTTTGGGACTCTTGAAGGCCTCTTGGGGCTTCCTGAGGGCCTCTTTCTTTCCGAAGGCGTGAAGCGCAATAGCCCTAGCCTGATATTGTCGTTGTATGGTTTCAAGAGAACTCACATGTCGATGTTCATGTTTTCATAAGGTCCCAGATGAAATCCACGGCTTGCTCAAGTGCGACGGCCTCTGCGGTAAAGGATGAAACTGGATCGTTAAGAAAGGTTCCTGCCATGCAGATTGGATACGATACTGTCTCGTTCGGTAATTTGACGTGGGCGTCGATGTACCAAGCAGCTGCTGAACACCGTTTTGCCCAGGTTCCGCCATCAGTGTGTATCAGATAATTCGCCGTCTGCACGGGCACGCCATCCACAGGAGATACAAATTTCTGACACCAAGAAAGCTGGCCATCCGTGGTGTAATTCGCAATGTGGTCTGCTATTTTGTTGAAAATAGCGGGCCTGAGGGCCCCTTGGGGGGGGCCTCTTAGGGCCTCTTCGGGGCTTCTTGGGAGCCTCCTGGGGCCCTTTTGGGACTGTCTGGGCCCTGTTGGGCCAGTTTGGGGCCCTCTTGAGCCGGTTTGGGGCCCTCTTGGAGGTCTGTCGGGCCGTCTTAGGGCGATCTTGGGGGGCCTCGTGGGCTGACGTCTTGGAGCGTCGGGAAGCCGAAAACGGGAAAGCTCGAACATTGCCACAAACCAGCGGAAAATCAATGAATTTTGCCTCGCGGGGCCCTTTTGGGAGTGCTCTGGGAGGCCTCTTGGGACGTTTTGGAGCGATCTCGAACATCTGTGGGGTCATTGCGGGATCTGCTGGGACTCTTGGGAACCTCTTGGGGCTTCCTGGGGGGCCTCTTGGGGCCTTTTCGGGGCCTCTTGGGAGCCTCCTGCGGCCTCTTGGAGGTCCGTCGGGCCATCCTACGCCGATCTTGGGGGCCTCGTGGGCCTTTTTGGAGCGTCGGGAAGCCAGAAAAGGGCAACTAACGGAAAATCAATTGATGCTGCCTCTTGGGGCCCTCTTGGGTGTGCTCTTGGAGGCCTCTTGAGACGTTTTGGGGCGATCTTCGGGGATATGACGGCTCTTTTGGGGTCGTCGTCGACCGTCTTGGGGCTTTTTGGGGTCGTTTCAGGATCGCGCCAGAACGTCGGGGGCCTTCTGGGGCCATCTTCGGGCTCTCTCGTGAGGTCCTTCACGTCGTTTGGGGGGTTGCCCGAAAGGCCCGAGGTGGGCCAAATTCGTTGGGTGGTGTGTGTGTGTGTGTGATTTTCTGGGCCCCCCAGTCCTACAGAAACATATGAAGGGGAATGTCTATATATATGTATACACATGTATATATACAATCTATGTATACATACACATGTATACATATACGTGTATATCTATATGTGCATATATATGTATATATATATATATGTGTGTATGCATATATATATATATATATATATATACACATGTGTATAGGTGTGTGTGTGTGCGTGTGTGTGTGTGTGTGTCTGTGCCTGGATCTATGTACATATATACGTTTGTATATTATTTGTGTTTGCATGTGTGTATGTGTATGTGTGTTGTACTTGTATGTGTACATGTATATGTATATGTATGTATGCAGGTATGCATGCATGCATGCATGCATGCATGCATGCATGCATGCATGCATGCATGTATGTATGTATGTATGTATGTATGTATGTATGTATGTATGAATGTATGTATGTATGTATGTATGTATGTATGTATGTACGTATATATGTATATATATGCATATATATACAAACATACACATATACATGTATATATATATATATGAGCCGGCCGGGGGGGTGGGGGGTCAAAATCGGTGCCGCCATCCCCCATGAGGGCCCCCGAACCTTTGGGGGGTCATAGACCCCCCGGGACTGCCCCGGGCCGCTTCCAAATTGCCCACGACAGGCCACGCGGGCTGTACAGATGGTCACGAAAGCCTGAAGAGGCCCCGAAGATGCCCAAGAGCGCCCCAAGAGGGCCCGTGAGGGCCCCAAGAGGGCCTTCAAGAGGCAAACATCGGCCCATTTCCATAGTAACACGTGCACCTTCAGCATACTCGCTGGCTTCGTCTTCACAGTGCCCCAGACGCGCCCGCGGCGCCCCAAGACAGCCCAAGAGAGACCCAAGAGGGCCCCAGACGGCCCAAAAGGGTCGGCCTGTGGGACGGAACCCCCCAACACGGCCCAAGAGGCCCCGAAGCCTGCCCAGGAGGCCCCCAAGACGGCCTCAGGGAGGCCCAAGAGGGCCCCGTTCGAAATCATGTTCCCGGAAGCCTCTCCGGGAACATTATTTCCGGGCTCCCAGGGCCCCTTCGACCCCTATAGAGGGCCCCAGGACAGACTCAGCGAGGCCCAAGAGGGCCCGAGATGGCTTCAAGATGGCCGAAGAGGTACCCAAGAGGGCCTTCAAGAGGCAAAAATCAGCACGTCCCCGTAGTAAAACGTACATATTCAGCATACTCCCTTTGCTTCGTCTTCGCAGTGCCCCAGACGCCCCCGAGGAGCCCCAAGACAGCCCAAAAAGAGACCCAAGAGGGCCCCAGACGGCCCAAAAGGGTTGTCCTGTGGGGCTCATGGAACCCTCCGAGACGGCCCGAGAGGCCCCAAAGCCAGCACAGGAGGCCCCCAAGACGGCCTCAGGGAGGCCCAAGATGGCCTCGTTCGAAAGCATGTTCCCGGAAGCCTCTCCGGGAACATGATTCCTGGGTTCCCAGGACGCCCAAAGACAGCCCCCAGAGGCCCCGGACACGCCGAAGATGGCCTCAGGACGGCCGACGACGCCGCCCAAACGCCCCAGGAGCGCCTCCAGAGAGGCCCTTCCACAGGGCCCCAGAAGCCGAAAATCATAAATTTTCCAATTATTCCCCACATCCAAAGTGGGGTTCTTGTTTTCTCTGGACACCCCGCGCAGGAACCTCCTCACCTCACCCCCTCTCCTCTTCTGTCTTCGTGCGCTGACTCACTCACTCACTAGCTCACTCACTCACTCACTCACTCACTCACTCGCTGACTCATCAGCACTCACTCACTTACATGCTCATGAACTCACATATGATGATGATGATGAGTGTGCGCGTGAGAGAGTGTAATGATCATCATCATCATCACCGGTCAGTCAGTCAGTTAGTCACTCACTCACTCACTCACTCACTCGCCTTGGGCCTCGTCTGTGAGTGAATTGCGAGGAAGTCTCAAGCGGGAGCCCCCTCCCTGTGGGGCCCTCGGATCATGTTACTAATCCGAGGAAGTCTCAAGCGGGAGCCCCCTTCCTATGGGGCCCGCGGATCATGTTATTAATCCGAGCGGGTCATCCAATTCCTGTAACTGTCGCCACTTTTGGGCTCTCGCGCTGCCAGAACGCCATTCCCAGGCGGATCATGTTACTAATCCGAGGAAGTCTCAAGCGGGAGCCCCTTCCCTATGGAGCCCGCGGATCATGTTACTCATCCGAACGGGTCATCCAATTCCTGTAACTGTCGCCACTTTTGGGCTCTCGCGCTGCCAGAACGCCATTCCCAGGCGGATCATGTTACAAACCCGAGGAAATCTCAAGCGGGAGCCCCCTCCCTATGGGGCCCGCGGATCAATCCGAGCGGGTCATCCAATTCCTGTAACTGTCGCCTTTTTTGGGCTCTCGCGCTGCCAGAACGCCATTGCCAGGCCACATTTGGAATGCCCAGAGCCAACTGTAGGCCGCTTCGTGTTCTTCGTGCTCCGAGAACACCATTCCGGGGCCACGTTTTGAATGCCCGGAGCCAACTGTAGGCCACTTCGTGTTCTTTGTGTTTCCAGAACACCACTCCTGGGCCACATTCTGAATGTCCAGAGCCAACTGTAGGCCACTTTGTGTTCGTCGTGTTCCCAGGGCGTTACTCCCGGCACGTCTCCACTGGGACGCACCCCTGTGCGCTTCTTCTGGGTCGTGCCCCCGCACGTATCCACTGGGACGCACCCTGTGCGTTTCCTCTGGGTCGTGTTCGGCACGTATCCACTGGGACGCACCCGATGATGATGATGATGATGATGATGATGATGATGATGATGATGATGATGATGATGATGATGATGATGATGATGATGATGATGATGATGATGATGATGATGATGATGATGATGATGATGATGATGATGATGATGATGATGATGACGAGGTCGGGGGCAACGTAGGGAGCGGGGGGAGGGCCCGCGCCAGGGCGAGAATAAATATACGCCGAAGAGACAGCCAGGACGCTTCACCAACCACGAGGACGACGGTGAGGGAGGGCTTTTTCCAGATTCGCCCAGAGGATTCTCATGTGGGGTCCGTCCGTCGGAGTAATTTTTGAAGCATTCTTGCGCTCTCCCATGTTCCGCCTCCCCACGGTCCCGGACCGCGCCAGAGGCCTTTCAGATCGCTCCAAGACGGCCGAAGAGGCCCCCAAGAAAGCCCAGAGACGGCCCAGGAGGCTCCCCAGATAAGTCAAGAGGGCCTCGAGAGCGCCCCGAGAGAGCCCCAAGAGTGACCCAAGAGGGCCCGAAGAGAGGGACATTTCGAGGTCTCTGGCCTGAGAGGCTCTTCGGACGCCCCCGGAGGCCATCAAGAGACTCCCAAGAAGCTCTGTGAGGCTCCTAAGAGGCCCCCCGGAAACCCCAATAGGCCCCCAAGGGACCCCCAGTGAAGCCCCCCCTTGCGGGACCCCAAGACACTTCGGTGAATCGTATTTCCCAGATAGCTTTCCGGGAACATGATTCCTTGGGTTTCCGCCCACCGCCCCAACCATGTTTTCAATAGGTTTGCCGACAAGGCCAAAAGGCGCCCCTCGGTAAGCCCCCAGAGGCCCCCCTCTTAGAGCGCCGAACAAATCATGCTCCCAGAAGGCTTCCCGGGAACATGATTCTCTATCTCGGATTAGGCCCAGGGGGGGGGGGTGCGGGCCGCTGCCTGTTCCCCCCATCGGTGCCCACCAGGGGTAGCGCGGGGGGGGGGTCCAGAGCTCCCGAGGCGGCCCGAGCCCGCCCCGAAGGAGGCCACGACAGGCTAAGGAGGTCCCGAGAGGACCCAAGACGGTCCCACGAGGCCCCGAAGACGCCCAACATACCCTCAAGACAGACGAAGAGGACTCCAACACGCTCCAGGACGAACTCAAGAGGCTCCCCACAAGGGCCCTGGAAGGCAAGATTCACTCGTTTTCCGAGTGTTTTGGATTCGTCCTCGCTTTTCCCTCTTTCAGCGCTCACTTACGGCCTCGGAGGACTTTCAGATCGCTCCAAGAAGGCCTACGAGGCCCCGACGAGGGCCCCAAGACGGCCCAGGATGCTCCCCAGACAACCCAAGTGTGCCCCAAGAACGCGTCAAGGGAAGGCCCAGAGGGGTCCCGAGGCGGCCCGGGCCCGCCCCGAAGCAGGCCACGACAGGCTAATGGAGATCCCGAGAGGACCCTAGACGGTCCCAAGAGGCCCCGAAGACGCCCAAGCTGCCCTCAAGACGGCCGACGAGGACTCGAACACGTTCCAGGACGGACTCAAGAGGCTCCCCAAGAGGGCCTTGGGAGGCAAGATTCACTCATTTTCCGATGGTTTTTGAAAGATTTAGGCGTTCTCGCTTTCCCCGCTTCCCAGCGCTCCCTCACGGCCTCGCTCGGAGGCCCTTCAGATCGCTCCAAGACGGGCAATGAGGCCCCGAAAAGGGCCCAGGAGGCTCCCCAGACAATTCAATTGTGCCCCAAGATCTCCCCAAGAGAGGGCCCAGAGGGGGACCGCCAACTGATATTTCGAGGTCTCTGGCCCTCGAGGCCGCCGGTAGGCCCCCGGAGGCCACCAAGAGGCTCCCACGATGCCCCGTGAGGCGCCTAAGAGGCCCCCAGGAAGCCCCAAGAGACCCCCAAGGGTCTCCCAGTGAACGCCCAAGAGGCCCCCTAACACACCCCAAGAAATCATGTCCCCAGAACACCTTCCAGGGACATGGTTCATCATGGGCCCGAGAGTTCCCGGAGGCCCCCAAGGGGCCCCCAGAGAACACCCAAGAGACCCCCCAACACTCCCCAACAAGCCATGTCCCCAGAAAGTCTTCTGGGGACATGGTTCATCACGGACCCGCGAGTCTCCGGAGGCTTCGAAGTACCATCATGCTACAGGACAGCTGTCTGGGAAGTTGATTGGGAACATGACTGATCGCCTTCTCGCGGCCCTCCGCAGATCGTTTCGCACAAAGTTGCCCCAAGTGCCCTCTTGAATCGACGACGACGACGAAACGACGACGACGACGACGACGACGACGACGACGACGACGACGACGACGACGACGACGACGACGACGACGACGACGACGACGACGGCGCGCCCCAATAGGCGACGACGACATTACGACGACGACGACGACGACGACGACGACGACGACGACGACGACGACGACGACGGCACGCCCCAATAGGCTCCCCAAGACGCCCCAAACCCATGCTCCCAGAAGGCCTCCTGGGAACCCGATTCACACGGCCTCCGCCCCCCTACACAACCGTTTTCTTCGAAGGCCTTTCGGAATGCAGACTGGCATGCGTGGACTGTGGTCCACTACTTCAGTGGAGCAGCAGTGAATTCGTCAAGGCCTGGGGCCTGCGCGCGATGGTTCTAATGTATATATGTATGTATGTATGTATGTATGCATGCATGCATGCATGCATGCATGCATGCACGTATGTATGTATGTATGTATGGATGGATGGATGGATGGATGGATGGATGGATGGATGGATGGATGTGTGTGTGTATGTATGTATGTATGTAGGTAGGTAGGTAGGTAGGTAGGTCGGTAGGTATGTATGTATGTAGGTAGGTAGGTAGGTAGGTATGTATGTATGTATGTATGTAGGTAGGTAGGTAGGTAGGTAGGTATGTATGTATGTATGTATGGATGGATGTATATATATATATATATATATATATATGTGTGTGTGCACCTTCCTTCTCATCCCCCCTCCTCCGCGCGCGGTTTGGCAGCGCGGTGCTGGCGCGGGCGCTGTCCCCGCCCGATCCACGCGCTGTCAGCATCCAGCGCCGACGTCGGGAGTAGTCTCACACGCCTGGCGGTCACAGCTGGTCGGCGGATGCCGCTCTTCTACAGCAACGTCTTTGCCTGGGCTACGTCGAACGGGCGGAACATGCCTGGCCTCCCGTATTTCATCATTGCCGCGCTCACGGCTGCTGCTCAGGCAGGCTACGCCATCGCGGACCCGAAGGTGTGAGGTGCACCGTGCATGCTGCCCCTGGCCCCTGCCCTACTGTCAAAACTGGCAAGTGATGGTGAGCCGCTGAAGCAAGGCACCCCTGCATGCCTCGATGATGGGATTCCCCTGCGCGCTTTCTGCTCCTTCGGTTCAAAGTCATCCTGGCTTCGTGGCGCGCTCCAGGCGCCCGGCCTCCCTAAACTCTGTCCGTGTGGCTGGTTTTGACTGTAGGTCCCGTCGAGGAAACAACTAGACAAAGCATACACTTTCGGAGGCCCGCACGGATTTCCTGGGGTCGGCGCTGGAGCCCCCGTTGCAGCGTCAACCCTTCGCTGCGGCCGCCAGGACCCGACCCGTGCAGTCCGCGCGGACCTCCGAGAGCTCATGCCCGTGTCGGCTCTTGTTCTTCTAATAGCTCCTGCCCGATATGTTGCGGCAATTGTTTGAACTTCGTCGTCCTAGTCTGTTTCTTTATTGGGGGGCGTCCACGATAGGGGTGATGACTACACAGTAAGGGTGTTCTTTTTTGCTAGGTGGACTCTTCATTGGGCGGATTCGTCTGCGTCAGTCGTGGTCGAGGTTTCGGCGCGGCTCGCTCTGGCTGCCCTGCCGGGCGGCAGCTGCTGTTCAATCTGCGCAACAGCGGAGTTCGTGCGCTCGGGAAGGATACAGCTGCAGCGTTCACCTTGGGTTGCTGGAGCACTCGTGCTCGGTAGAACTGCAGTGCTAGAGCGAATGCCGTTGGCTGCTGGACCACTCGCGCTTCGTAAAACGATGCAGTCAGTGCTGGCTCGCACGCCGTGGGCTGCTGGACAGCTCGTGCACAGTAAAGTGCAGTGCTGCAGCGCGCGCCGTGAACTGCTGGAACGCTCGCTCTCGGTAAACATGCAAGGCTGGAGCGCTCCCTTCTATTCCGTACGCATGAGCTGTTGCAATGCTGAGCACTGGAAGACTAGGGGGACACCCTGTGGTTTTCAACGTATAGATGGACGGGGTAAGGGGTAAGGGGCGCGGCGGGGGGCGGGGTTGCTAGCATTGCATTCTTGCGTCGTTCTCAAACGGGGCCCGTTGGTTACACGCCCTGCCACCTGTGTCGTGGCGCCCCCGATGCCTCCACATGCATCTCACTAGCGGCAGTATTCCACTCGCTGTGTGGTGTGTGTATGTGTGTGTGTGTGTGTGTGTGTGTGTGTGTGTGTGTGTGGGGTATTCTGGCCGGGGCCAGGATATCTTCTAGATTTCATGTCCCTCTTTCCTGCTTTCAACACGCCCCCTGATCCCCTCTTATCCTCGCAATGCCTTGGGCCATGCATGATGCGCTAACCCCTCTCTTTCTGGCTCCCCTCTTCGGCGCCCCCCATTTCCCACTGTCATGCTGTTACGGAGACCGCGTGGCAAGGGCCATGCTAATCTTTTAAAGTCGTCCAGCGCGCAGAACGCCGGTCCCCTGCATGGCATGGGCCGGCTCCTCTTGTCAGTGCAGTGGATTGTCGAGCGGATATTTCTCGCCAGTGCACTGTGTTGTCGGCAAGAGTCTTCTGCCCCCCTCCTCCTGACAACCGACGCTGAAGCGCTGTGTGTGTATGTGTATGTGTGTGTGTGTGTCATCTTCGTGGGTCGAAGCCTTGCCCTTTCACCCGATAGGGTGGGAGGCGATCTCGAAAACGGCTCGCTGGCCGCTGAACGATCATTCTAGGAGGGTAGCAGGGGGGACCGAGGCGGGGAGGATATGATGGGCCACTTTTCGACCACCACTGCCATGTGTGGACGAGGATGGGGAGGTCCTCCTCTCTCTCTTTCTCCTTCTCCTCCTCCTCGGCATCCCCCTCTTCCGCTTCCGTCTCCTCCTGCTCCTCCTCCTCCTCCTCTTCCTGTTCCTCCCCCTCCTTCTCCTCCTCCTCCACCTGTGGTAGTGGTGGTGGAGAAAATCGGCCCATCCGACGAGGGGACGCAGCGGGCGGACCGAGGAAGGACACCACCCGAGTCGAGGCACGCAGGGCAGGGAAGGGCGTTCCTCACCCTCCCAGCAGCAGAACAGGAGGAAGACGAGAAGGAGGAGGAGGTGGAGGAGAAGGTGGAGGAGGTGGAGGAGGAACAAGATAATCACATTCCGGGGAATCTCGAGGCGCCCGGAGTGGCAAGGCGGAAACGGCATCGCGACACCTCTCGCCTGCCGTGCCCAGCGGCGGCTCATTCATTGCCGACGGCGTCCGCCGCGCCAGGGGCCTCCGACGCAACGCGCAGCTCCGTGCCCCCCCCCCCCCTCCGCTGCGACGGCGGCTCCGAAGGTCTCTGCAGGTCACCCGAGGTCTCACGCCATCCGAGGTCTTTGGAGATTTTCAGAGGTCCTCGATGGCCACTAGAAGGGGCTTCTGGAGGGCTCGGGAGGCTGAAGAGAAACCAAACACGTCCAGAGACTTTGGACCCTGATGGACGACGACGGCGTCGACAACGGTGGGGACGACTATCACGACAACGACGACGACGACGACGACGACGACGACGAGCGCCTATCCTGGCGTGCTTCTGGCAAGTATTTCGAGAGGGATCCAGCCGTGGAAGAGCCCAGAAGGCCCAGAAAGGGCGAGAAGAGTCAGGAACCCTTTGAAAACCCAGAGGAACCGACGACGGCGTCGACGACGACGATGGACCGTCGACGACGGACCGTCGGCGACGGACCCACGACGGACCGATCGACGGCAGCGACGAGGGACCGACGACGGACACGGACCGACCCGTCCGCGTCCTCCTCCGCCTCCCCCTCCTCCTCCGCCTCCGCCTTTCAAGACCCTTTCAATAAGGGCTCCGCAGCGCCCCGCAGCGGGGCGCTGTAGCCCGTCAGTCCAGCGCCTTCAGGTGGGCGTCGAACTGCTCCTCCACGGACTCCTTTGCGACGGACGCCCCTCCTTTGCTCGCGAGCTGAGGGGCGTCCGACCTTCTCTAGCCGCCTTCGAGCTCGGCAGAGCTGGCGGCCCCCGTATGTTACACGGGGTACGGGCCGCTCCCCCCTTCGGCCCGAGGGCTGGGGGCGGCCTCGCCGCGTCGCACGATGCGCCGCGTCTTCTTCTTGGCGGGGTCGGTGGGAGTCGGTGCTTGGCCGCGCAGCTGAGGACCCTGCTCCTGTCCTCCTTTCTCGGGCGTCAGCGCCAGGGGCCGCTGCTGAGGACCTTGCTCCTGTCCTCCTT
Source organism: Prorocentrum cordatum (assembly GCA_963575745.1). NCBI lineage: Eukaryota > Dinophyceae > Prorocentrales > Prorocentraceae > Prorocentrum > Prorocentrum cordatum. Next base: position 279,984 of record CAUYUJ010002914.1, on the reverse strand, counting down.
TTCAGCGACCTCCATGCGTTTTCGTCCTGCCACGCTGTTGAGGACCCTGCTCCTGTCCTCCTTTCAGCGGACCCCATCAGGATTTCATCGTGCCGCGCTGTTGAGGACCCTGCTCCTGTCCTCCTTTTTCAGCGGGCGGTCCATGGCGAGGTGATGGTCGTGGTTGACGGGGTGGTAGTTCTGCAGTGGGTGGTCGGTTGGTCGTCGGACTCGTTGTTGAGGGGTGTCTCTGCTGCTCTTGCTTCGCCCCTCGGGCGCTCGGGTAGCTCCGTCTCCGCCATGGGGATGCTGGGGGTGGCGAGCTAGGGCGGACCGCGGGGGCGCGGGTAGTGGCCGTCCTACCCCTTCCCCCTGCCCCTCACCATCCCCCCTGGTAGGCGCGGGCAGTACTCGTCCTGCCCCCCCACCCTTCGAGCCCGCCTCGAAGTTTGATCCTTGCCTCACCAAAGCAGCGTGGAGTTGTGGAGTTGTGTGGTGGGGCTGTCTTTGGGTTGCTGGTGATGGTTGGTCGATGGTGCTTGGCGGTCGTTGAGGTCGTCTGTTGTCTGGATTGCTGGTGACCGCTAAACTTGTGCGTGTACGGTCGCTGCCTGCTTCTGTGCTGCAGAACTTGGCGGCTTGTGCCTGGGGTGTTCCCTCGCATTCGGGTCATCCCCAGGACTTGCGTCCTAACGCCTCCTGCAAAACATGGCAACGCTGCCTGAGGTGTTCCCACGCACTCGGGGCTTCCTCAGGACTTGCGTCCTGGCGCCGTCGGAGACTCGTCGTCGCGACCACCCTCTCGGCTGGAGGTGGCGCTTCGTCCTGAGAGGTGGCTTGTTGCGTCCGTCGAGACATGGCTAGCTGGGCAGATTCCTATGCCTTGGCCGACTGGGGATTGCCCTGGGCCGTCCTCGCGTTCAACATAGTACGCGTCGAAGGTGTTCAGGTTCTGGCTGGTCGGCGCTGCGCTTGCGGTTCTGAGACCCCATCTAGCCACAATGTTGCAGTCGAGCATGTCGGCGATGGCAAAATCGATCTCGTCAGCGTTTGCCGCGGTCAATCTGTTGCGCAGGTCGTCGCGGGTGCCGTTGTCGAGGATCTGCGTGGCGCCGAGGTCGTAGTGATATGCCGAGGTCTCGTTGACCGTGGTCTGCTTGGCGACGCGCTGGTATTCGGGAGTCTGCCTGCAGGTCGACTCGGCCGCGATGGCGGCGACGAAGGGGACGCGGGCGGTGGTCGCTGCGAAGAGCATCCGCAGGACCTCTCTGGTGGCATTGTTGGCGGCGAAGATCTCGTCGGCGATAGTCTCGGACGTTTCTGGCAGTCCCCAGGGAACGTCTGGGATGCGCCGCCTGCTGGCCCTGTTGACCAGATCGTCGCTGGTGTCGTGTCGGCGCCGGCTCCGTCGAGGGAGTTCTGCGTAGATGGCCGCGATCTCGCCGTGTAGGATCTTTTGTTGTGCTCGCCGAAGTTCTAGTAGTGGTTCTGAAGACTGGCCATCGCTGTGGGTTGAGATCGAGCTGTAGTCCAGGCCGCCAGGCCGCTGATGCAAGTGATCCCGCTGATGGCCATAATCTGCTGGAGGTCGGCGGCCTGTCGAGGGCGATCGGCGATGAAGACGACCTCTTGGCGCTCGGCTGGTCCAGCAGGCGTGCTCGCGGGAGGCCTGCTTGGCGAGGGCTCGAGTCTGGCGAATACTTTCGGTGCCGTGAGTGACGTCTCCAGGAGCGGCAGCGGCGTGACATCGCACTGGTGGGTTGGCTTGTCGCTGAAGGTCGAGTGGCGTCCTTGCTTCTTGTTGGCGGTCGTGGCCTCGACGATGGCGTTGAAATTCGCGGCGATCTGCTGCTCTGTCAGAGGCCCCATCGTCTGGCGGCGCCAGGCGTGCCAGGATTTGCGGCAGCGGTGGGCCACCGAGAGGTGCTTGATGAGCCTCGGGAACGTGTGGTGCTCGGTCTGGCAGCAGCGGCACGCAGTGCCTGTAGCCCAGCGGCGCGGGTCCGTGTGGCCGGGATGATCCCTGCCCATGTGGACAGCCATGCCTTGCCTGGTGGCGACTCGGCCGCAGACGTAGCAGACGTACTTCTGGTTGTTGGCGTCGTCGCGTTGGTCGAACTCGTCTGCGGGGGCCATTGCTGGGAGCATCTGAATGTCCTTCTGGAGCTTGGCGTTATGAGCCTGGTCGCGCGCGTGGTGTATGTAGGCCTTCACCGCCGCCTTGGCCGCGTTTGTGAAGAGCTTGGGCTCCTGTCGGGCCCAGCTGATGACGTCGCAGTCGTACTGGGTTCGGTTGGGCCACCTTTCTCGCGGGAGGTACTTTCGGAGGAAGTCGAAGTCTTTCTCGAGCTGGCGGCCCCAGGCGCCCTTTCGTCGACGCTCGCCGTCGAGAAGCTGAAGTAGCACGGCGGGGGCGTGGTTCAGCAGTCGTGGTAGGTATCGTAAGCGCGCTGCCGTCTGGCGGGTGCTGAAGTCGGGGGCGCCCGTCCTGGCGACCGCGCCGGCGTCGGCGATGTGCTGATCGGGCGAGTTGGTCTTGGGCATCGAGGCTGCCACGCGGTATGGTCCCATTTACTCGGCGGCTATGTGCTCGAGGTCCTTCTGAGTCTGATCGCCCCAGACGTGGTGGTTGTAGGTCAGCGAGGAAGTTGAGAACGAGTGGGCGTACTTCACCTTGGCTTTCTTCGAGAGCTTCTTGCGGCGGAGGATCTGCTTCTCGAGAGGCCGGGCTGCTCCGAGCGCGCGGTTGACCCTTAAGCATATCTCGGGCCCCATGACCCCGCCCGCCGCGATGATGGTGCCGAGGGCTTTCTGCTGGGTCACTAGCTGCACTTGATCGATAGGCCGTCCAGCTCGAGGTGGGCAATGCCCTCCTTTGCGATTCGCTGTTTCTCCTTCCTGGCCCCCGCGCCGTAGTGCATGAGAATGGCCTCAGTCTTGTCGGGGCGTGGCTTCAGGCCATGCTGGAACGCTGCCGCGCAGAGCCTGGTGGCCGCAAGGGTCGTCGTCTTGATCAGGTCGCTGGCGTTTGCGGTGGAATTGTAGTCGGTGAGGTCGTCGACGAAGGACCTGCTCCTGAGCGCGCTTCCACCGTGAGGGGCCGCCGAGAAGAGAGGGGCGCTGCAGGCCTCGATCTCGTGGCCACCTGTCGGCTGGCCGCCGGCCTCGTCCGCTAAGACCGCCTGGCCGATCGCCCTGAGCATGATGGCGAAGTGGGCGTTGAAGGCGACGTCGGAGCACGGCGCTCCAGGTCGGGTGCTGGTCCGAGGCAGCTGGTAGTGCTGAGCGCTCTTGGCCGCCATCCAGTTGGTGGTGTGATGGTCCGCGATCATGTGGCAGAGGTGCTCGTCGTCGATGTGCTGTTTATTGTAGGCAGGCTGCTGGAGTCTTTCCTTTAACGCTGGTCTGAGAAAGTCGGGGATGTCGATACTTTCGATGAGGTCGTTGAGCTCGTCGGCGGAGGTCGGCGGCTGCATGCAGAACTCCCTGATGACTGAGTGGAAGGCCTCCCGAAGGTCCAGGAACGCGATGCTGCAGGATCTGGACCTCTTTTGGCAGTCGCTGATGAAGGCGAGGCTGGTGTGGGTGATGAAGTCCGTCACCATCTTTGGTCGGGCGTCGCACTGGGTCGCTTCTAGGAGCTCTGGTGGCAGGCCCTTCACGCGCGAGCGGAGGAAGCTGCTGTGCATCTTGCCGATGGTGTTGTTGAGCAGGATGCCGCGATATGATTTCTGTTGCTCCATGGCCCCCTGGCCCGTGTGGAAGTGCGTGGAGTACCCGCCCTGGGCGGCGATCGGCTCGGCGCTCTCGAAGTGGATCTTGACTAGGACGGGGCGAAGCAGACGAGCCATCCCTTCGGGGTCAGCTCTGGACATGTCGTTGGTGAGCTGGTCGGGGCCGCCTCGGCGCCCTCGCTTGGCGGCGGCAAGCTGGCTGGTCAGCTGGTGCTTGGGTATTATGTTCTGAATATTCGGTTCTGGTCCCTCGTGGCAGGCTCGCTTGTTGTAGTCTGCGGATGCCCCGTCGGCATCCGTGGCGATGGCCTGCTCAATCTTGCCGTAGTAAGCAAGGGCGTGGTCGACAATCTCGCTTTTCGTCGTGGGGGGCTTTCCGTCGTCGTTGGTGCGGATGATGGGCGTCGGCGGCTTCTTGGGCTTCCGTCCTCCGAGGGCTAGGAGTCGCTTGGCGTGCAGGGCCTCCTCGCGCGGGGCGTGGTCGTCAATGGCGGCGCCCATCTCGTCGGCGGTCTTCTCGAGGAAGCCGTCGCGATCTCTCGTGACCCACTCCTGGAGCATAGGCTTATCTGTCCTGAGGAATTGAACGAGGGCGTCGAAGTAGTGCTGGGCGCTATCCACGGTGGTGGCTGTGTCGGTTGCCTCGGCGCTGGCCGCTAGGCTGGGAGTGCTGAGTGCGAGGGGGGCCGCCACGAGCTTCGCGTAGTCGCTGAGGTCGGCCAAGAGACCCGCGTCGGCGGGGCCCAGTAGCAGGGCCTCCTTCGCGATGAGCCTGGCCGTGTAGCGTAGCCTCGTCGCGCTGACGTGGCTGGTGACCCCGTTGTTCTTGGCGATCCGTGTCGTCTTGAGCAGCGAGCGGCGAACCCGCAGAAGGGCGACGGAGCGCTTGGTGATGTAGGTCTTGTGTGGGGTGCGGCCGTGGGGGCGGAAGCACTCGTAGGCGGCCTCCGTGATCTTCTCGGTGACAGTGGCGAGGTGATCGTTGAGGTTGGTGGCCCACGACGGGTGTTGAACTGCGCTGAGCTTCTGGCGGCTGAACTTATTGCGGGATTCTTCGTCGGCAAGCTTGCTCTCGTCTAGCTTCGGGGCGCCTTTGGTGGCGGACGAGACGATCTCATAGGCGAGCTGCAGCTTGACGGGCCAGTGGTCGTCCTTGGTTTCTGGGTCCTGGCAGCCGCCGGTGCCGTAGAGCACGGAGCACGCTTCGATTGAGTCGATGTAGCACTCGGGGATGATGACGTAGTCGATGCGGCGCGGGTCCTTGCCCGAGTGCCAGGTGTAGCGCTCGGGGCCGTGGCTGGCGAAGGCATTGGCGGCCGCGAGGTGGTTGGGCAGGAGAAGCTCGTGAAGGCGGCGGCCGTTGGGATCCTCGTTTTGCTTGAAGCCCTGGTCGCCAATGGCCGTGCTGGTGATGTTTCCTGTCCTGGCATTTGCGTCGCAGAAAATGATGTTCACTTGGTACTTTTCGGTGGTCCCCGTGAGCTTCTTCCAGAAGTGAAACTTCTCGGGCTCGAGGGCCTTCGAATGCGGAGCGTGGGCGACGGCCAGCATGTGGTTAAAGCCAGGGGCAGTGACGCGGACGATGGGGAGCCTGGGGTCCTTTTCGATGGCGGTGAACTGGTCGGGTTTGAAGTAGAGCTCCTCCTTGCCGCACTTGCCGTAAGGCTTGCCGAGCAGGACGTGCAGCTCGCAGCCGTAGTTGAACCCCTTATGGCCGCTAGAGATGATGTGGTAGCTGTTGGCCTTGGCGCATCTGGCCTCGTCCTCCTGGTTTGCGTCGCGCGCGTCCCAGGGCGTCCTGGCCTCCGGAGTACCGATGATGTGGAGGTCCTCGTCGTACAGGCAGGCCATTGTGGACTTAAGCTTGTTGATATTTTTCTTCTCTTCGCTTCGATCCTTCCTTGGGCCCTCGGCCTGACTGGATGTTGAAGGTCGCGATGTTGATCTCGGCTTGGATCTTCCTGTCGCTGGACTCGGTGGGGTTGTGGAAGTGTCGGGCCTCGGCGGTCGTCTCGACCCTGCTGGCGGTGAGGCTGCCGTGGCCGAAGTCGGGGTAGGCTTCCCGAGTGTTGGGGTCCGCGTCGAGCAGGAACTCCCAGTCCCGCTGGAATGCGCCGTCCGTGATGCTGGCCCACTCTGGCTGGGGCGCTGGAACTGCTCGAAGACGTCCGTGGTTGGCGGCGGCGTCAGCAACCTCGTTCCACGGATTGTGGTCGCGGGCGTGGACGTGCTGCAGGTTTATCTTCGGGCTGACCAGGTCGTAGAAGATGCAGAGAGTCTTGGCGAGTTTGGGGTGGCGGTCGGTGAAGGCGAGCCTCTTCGCGAGCTGCAAGGCGCCGAGCGAGTCCGTGGATATCGTGGCGATGCAGTCAGGGTTGTAGTGGATCACCCAGGCGAAGGCCCAAATTAGGGCAGTGATCTCGACGGTCGTGGAGGTCGTCTCGTGGCCGCTGTTGTCCTCAAGGGCGACGTCGGTGCCGCTCTTGTGCTTTCCGACACTGGCTCCCTGGAAGTTGAGGCCGTGGTTGTCGTCACCGACGATCACCGCGGACCAGGCGTCGTCGCTCGGCTGCCTCGGGTGTTTGGAGCCGTCCGTGAAGAGGTGGATCTTGGCTCCTTCCTGGGGTGGTCGCTGTGGGTAGTGACGGAGCATGGGGTCGGCTGTCTCGTTGAGGCTCTCGTCACATAAGTCGAAGGTGAGGTAGGGCGGTACAGTCTGCTGGAGTGTTTGTCGGATGGTAGGTCGCTCGTCGAAATGCACGCTTCGCCGTTGAGGCGGCAGGGGTGGCGTGGCGGGTGCTGTTGTTGGCTGGTCAGGTGGTACTGGAGGCTTGGCGTTGGTGGCTCTGAAGGGTTGAGTGGCCTTCCCTCTCGTTGGTAGCAGGCGTTGGCCTGTGGTGTGGGGTGGTGTTTGGGCGTCGGTCGGGCGCGTCGAAGTTGGGGGGAATGGGATGGCAGAGGTGCGCGAGCGGAAGGGTTGTCTAGCGCATCCCCTGGTGGTTTGCTTGGTGTCGAGGTAGGTCGCTTCGATGTCGTGAATCTCTCGTGGATCTATCCAGGTCGCGGCCGCATGAGTAGGCGGAGCTGCGTCGGCCCCCCTGGGCGTCTGCGCCGCGTCTTGGCAGCGCATCCAGGGCATCCGCAGTGGTGCCGCTGTCGGTCCTGTGGCGTCGGGAATCCTGGCCTCTGGTGGGCCGTCTGAGGTCCTTAAGGACGCTCTTGAGGAAACTTGAGGAAAAATGTGGCGTTGCTGGTGGGTCGGCCTCGTCTCCGAGGTCCAGCTGGCGGGGACATGTGGAGCAAGTCTTGGTGCTGCTCCGCAGGTGGCTGCAGTCCTTGCTGCGGCCGCAGCTGCAGGCCTTGCTGCTGCTGCCGTCGGCGGGTCTCCTGGTGGGGCGCCTCGGCGGGCCCTTCTGGAGAAAAAACGTTCGGCGCCTTAGAGCCAAAGTGGCTGGTCGCCTGATTCGCCCTCTGCTGGGCTCGTCTCTGGAGAGCGGGTCGGTCGGGTCGATGGGGGCTGGCCCCGTCTGGCCTCGCTGGCCGCCCTGGTGGGGTTGTTGGTGCACTGCTGTGGTCGGCCCAGGGGGTGGTCCTGGGTCCGAGTATCAGTGCCATCATGGTTGCTGGTGAATGCGGGCTGCCAGGGGCATGGTCCTGATCCCGAGGCGCCACTGCTGAGTAGATTGCCCACTCGCTGGTCGTGCTGAAGCTAGTATTTTTATTGGTTTTGTTTTTTGTTGCGTCGCTGTCGCTGGCTGTGGCGTGCTAGGTTGCGCTGCCGCTGGCGTCGCGCAGTGTGCTAACCCACAAGCTAACACCGCTGAGGCGGTCGGCGGGCTCCCGAGTGGAGCGCGTGGCTGTAGAGGCGTCTGGGCCTGTCGCTGAGTGGCTGGCACCGCACGGGTCGCACAGCTCGTCTGCTGAGGCTCAGTGGTTGCTCTGAGGAGCAGGTAGTTACGTATAGCCACTCTGAGCGGGCTAGGTGTTCGGTCTTCTGGCGAGGTGGTGTCAGGGCCCCCCCGCTGGGCCAGTCGCCCCCCAGCGGTGGGAGTCCTGCTCAGTTTTTGTCCGAGCCTGATCCCGAGCTGCCCTCCTGCTCTTCAGGGTTGAAGCGCCTTCGGTCCATTGGGTTGTCGAGTCCGTCGCCGTCGTCCAAGATGCGGACATTGCGCGCTGGCCTGCTGTGGGTGCTTGTCCTGCGGAGGGCCGAAGGTGGTGCATATCTGGCTCTGTCGGGCGTGGCCATGTGGAAACGCGCAGGCAGGGGCTACGGGGAGAAGGGCTGGGTGGGTGCGAAGGGGGGGCCGACTTCGAGCATGATCGGGGAACGCGGGGGGGAGCTTGGGTTCCCAAGTAGGGTGGTCTGTGTGTTATTCGGTCGGAAGGGTCGTGGGGGGTCGGGATCGTCGGGGAGCGGCACGGACTGTGCACGCGGTGGGGGGTCGGTCATGGGGGCCGGGGGTGGCAGGAAGGGTCTTGCCCCCCAGGGGGCGCGTGGAGTCGGTTGCTCGTCGGGGGGGGGTGGGGGGGCGATGCCTGGACCGTCGGCGTGTGCGTCGGGTCGCCGAGGTCGCGGTCGTTGGGGTCGTCGAAGCTCTGGTCGTCTGCGTGTCGTGGGTGGAGTGGGGTGGGCATCGCAGCCAAGAAGCTTTCGTGCGTCCTCGGGGTCTTCGTAGGCGTTCCGTATCCCGTCGCTGGCGTCGGAGCGACTTCCGTGGGGGATACGAGGTCGATGAATGGGTCGAGTTGTTGCGATGGTGGCTTCGCTGGTGGTGGGAGTGGCGGTGACCGCTGTGCTGGAGCTTGCGGCTGCGGGTTGCTGTGCAGATTGGTGACCTGGTCGAGCTCCTGCGTCGTTAAGTACGTTCCGTTGTGGTCGAGATCCGCGGAATGGTCGACGATGCTCTCGCTCCCGCAGCGCTTGCACCTAATGATCTCCGTCTTGCAGCTGGTATACTTACCGCAGAGCTGGCAGTGGCTGCAGTAGAAGGGCGACGTCAATCCTTTCGAAGATCCTGATGATGAAGGAACGCCACGAAGTGCTGCCACCTTCGGGGTTGCCAGCTGGTCGAGCTCGGCGTAGTACGGTTCGCGGGCCACGTCGTAGTCGAACTCGTGCGACGGGGCGATGGTGTGGAGAGCGGCAGGCATGTTGTCCCGCTGGTGGGCCTTTTCATCGTCAGCTTGGGCTTGCATCGTCTGCTTCTCGGCTTCCATGGTGAAGGCGCTGGCGACGCGGTCGAGCATGCCCGTGTCGATCCTGGGCGCGGTGTTGTCGAGCTGTTCCCTCAAGGTCTTCTCAAGGAGCATTTGATGTGCACGGTGCTCTTCCTGCAGTCGGACCAGCTGTTCGCGGTGATGCTCTTCGTGATTGACGCCGTGCCAGTGCGGCTCGTAGCCCAGCGTCGGCGATCTGCTGCTGCTGGTGTATCTCCGCCTCATACTGGCCGTATCTCTCCAGGAACTGCTCGCGTTGGTGTTGGTCGTGCTCGGTCTTGTGCTGCAGTTGTTGCTGGAGGGCCTGGGCCTCGTTGGCGAAGGGCTGGTGCTGTAGGGTTGCTCGTTGGTGCGCTGCTTCCTTGGCTTCGAGCTGGTCGTGTTTTTTTTCTGGATGCGGCGCTGCGCCTCGACCTGGGGCCCCGCCTGCTGGTGAACCACATCGCGCTCCCTCCCGACCGCGGAGTGCCCCTCCAAGATCTGCGCGGCTGCGATGGCCGACTGCTGGTGAAGCACCTGCTCCTGTTTGATCTCTTCTCGTTTTAGGCCCTCTTGGGCCCCCGCGATCTGCTCGACAATCTCGTTTTTCTTTGTACCTCCTGGATTGCCATGACGTGCACGGCCTGCTCCTCGAGGTGGAGGTCCTGGTTCATCTGCTCTATCCTCCGGCCCTTGCACTGCAGACGATCGCACCCGCGATGGAGTTGTTCGCGCTGTGGCGGGCTGTTTCCTCGGAGGTGGTTGCCGTGCTGGTCGGGGTGACGGTATCCGCGCGGATGGCGCCGAGCATGGCGTGAGCTTCTTGGCGCTTCTGCTCGCATGTGATCTTCTGACTTTCCAGGTCGTACCTCATCGCGCGCTCGTGGTTCTCCATCCTCTGCGCTTCTTGCCTGCATCTTCTCGGCGTAGATTTGGTGGGCTAACTCTTTGCGCTGCTGGAACTCTCGTTCTTGCTTTGCTTCCTGACGACGGAGTGCCTCTTTGTTCCTTGAAATAGCCTGTTCCGTTGCGTTCAGCGCCTTCTGGGCGAGCGCCTGCTCGTGGTGCTCTAGCCTGTCGTGGCTTTGCATCTTCATCTCGGCGAAACGCTGGCGCGTAGTCCCGACCTCCTCTTCGTACTTTTCGGTCTTGCTGCGGAGCTCGGCGTTGGCGATCTGTACCTGGTTGATCCTCCCTCGGCACGCTTCTTCCTCCTTCTGCTTGAGCTCCTCCACGATGCTGGGTGCTGGTGAGGTCGGCCTGCTCGAGCGCGAGGATGGGGGTTCTCTGCTGGCACGGCTGCGAAATGGGGCATCCGCTCCCCTGATTTTGCACTGCTTCTGATCGTCCACGGAGTCAGCTTCGCAGTCCGTGTCTGCTGCGGCGGCAATCTCGAGCTTCACATCCGTGACGAGGCGTTTCATGTCCGCGATGAGCTGGGTGTTGAGGTCAGCCTTGGCTTTCAGAACTTCCATTTTCTCCGAGATGTCTGTCTGCTCTTTTGCCAGCGCCTCAATCTGAGAGCGCATTGTTGGAGCCGAACGTGTGGGTCAGTGGCCATCGCCAACATGCACTTGCTCACCGAGGCCTCGGTGGTAGGTTTGCTGGCGTCGGCCTTGGCCGACTGCGCACCGTGGATCTGATCGGCAATTCGACCGAGCCGTTGTTGAAGGTTCTTCGTCCAAAGCTTCCTCATATCAGGATCCACTGGCGGCAGGCCGAAGGATTCCTGGTCGCGGGCTTCGGAGTAAGGGAGTTCCAGAATGGAGTCGGCGATGGCCTGTTGCTTCTTGCTGAGGGTGTACTCTTGAATATACACGGCTTGTTTCTTCCTGGACTCGGAGCAACTCCAGGGGCTCTTAATATTGGCGGCCTGCTTTCTGGACTCTGAGCGACTCCATGAATTCCTCCACGGCCACGGCTGAGCCCCGACGGCAGGCCCAGGGTGCGCGGCCCCTGCTCCTGGCCACCTTTGCCCTGAGCCTCGCGCTGGCGCCTGGGCTGTGGACCCTGCTCATGTCCACCTTGGCCCTTCGCCGCGCTGCGATGGCTCGAGGTGCGTGGTCCCTGCTCCTGACCACCTTTCCCTCGAGGCGCCGCGGGGCTGCTGCTGCTTCCAGCTCTGCGCCATCACGTGCAGCTGGTGGCGCTGGGGCTGCTGGGCGCTGCGGTGCTGCTCCAGCCTGCTGGCGGCGGCCGCCAGCCTTATGGGCGGCCTGTCTTGTCCTCGTTTGGTCCTAGCGCGGCGGTGCCAGGCGTTTTCCTTTGTCCTGGGCGTGGCGGTCAGGGAGACCGCCGCGGCTGCAGCGCCTCTTTGTCTTCTCTGTGATGGCTCCGCGGCGCGCGAGCCACGACCGAAGGGGCGACCGACGGCGAGCGAAGCCGCGACGGTCCCAGCCCCTCCTCGGCCGCATGGCTTCCCGCCTCCGCCCCCCCCCCCTCCTCCTCCGCCCCCCTCCTCTCCTAGCTGCCGTGGCAGCCCAAGGCAGCCGTCGCAGCAGCGTCCACGAGGTCCACCAGGGGGCCCGTCTGGCACTTCGCCCGAACACAAGCCAGACATCGGCGGCCCGTTGGCCGATGATTCTCCGCGCTCTTGGATCTAACCCTCTCCATGCTGCTGGATCGCGAATGGAAGAAAAATGCATGGCTTGCCCCGGCGTGGGCATAATTGCATTGGCTGGAACCCGTTCGAACCAAAAGAAGAGCGAGGAGATCTTGAGAAGCAAGGTCTTGGGGCACCAGGTTCTGGAGGCGGAAACAGGAGAGGGCCCCCACGCGAATCGATCGACAGGCTGCGCAGTCATTTGCACCCTTTCTTCTCGCAGAAGAATATTCGCAGGGTGTGGTCCAGCCCCGTAGGGGCCTTCGGGAAAGCTATGGCAGTTCGGCCGGAGAGAGGCCCACTGGACATTACGATGGTGGCATTATATGTCCCACCGCAGCCAAAGTGCGCGAAGAAGGTCCCCAAGTATTTTTCAAAAGGGGGCGCCTCCTCACTCGGTGGTGCGACTCGGTGCCCCCGGCGCTTCACTACAGGAGCACACCCATCTTGTATGTTGACTTCAACGACGGTCAGGCTATCAGTCGCGCGGCGGGCTCATGGTAGAAGGTCGACACACATGCAGTCGGAGCTGGTCGCAGTCGAGAGCGTTGATAAATGGAGCACGCGAGCGGCGACGACACCTGCCGGCAATGAGTACTCGATCGGATGATGACGGGAAGCGTCTTCGAGGTGCTCGAAGCGAGCCGGGCGGTTTGGCTGAAGAAACATCATAACTACTAACGTTCTTACAGGTAGGGTGGCGGGCTGCATCTGGCCAATCGTTGGAGGATTTCCCCCAAAGGCAGTTTCGCCCGAGACATCCCCATGACATTGATGTATTCGAACATCGCGTTTAACGCCATCAGCATTTCGCTCGAAACGCCCTCGAAACACTGATCACCGCAAGTTAATTCATGTGTATCAATATGCGTTTCGCCGGAGACATCCTCACACACATGACATGTCTCCGGAAGTGTTTTACTGCCGCTTACGTCGAAAACGGCGTATTCGCTAGGGACATCCACAGAAATGTTCGGCAGCACGGCGGGTTAGAAAATGGGGCACTGCTGAACATTTGCATTTCTTTAGGGACAACCTCAAAACAATGAGATATTCTCGACATCGTCTACACAACGTTCTAAACTGCTGTTCTAACATCGTTTTGACATCGCCTTTTGGCAAGGTTTCAATGCGGCCCAAGGCGGCCATCCCCAAATGACGACTTCGCCAGGGACATTGTCAAACCAGAAATGTTTGTGACATCGCGCGGCCATAAATTTAAGACGGATCGAGACGACCCCACGCGAGCCCCAAACGAGGCCCAATCTGACCCCAAGAGTGCCCTTCGAGATTTCTCGCAAATTTAGCATTTCGCTCGAGACATCCTCAGAACAATGAGTTGGTCGCAGCACCGTCTTTCACAAACAGCAAGCAACTCGCCAGAGACATCCACCAGCAAACGTGTAAGCCGCGAGTTTAACACACGTGTGGCGATGGGAATATTGTCTGATACATCCTCGACAAATTGATATGTGAAATCAAAACCGGGCTTGATCTCATGCATGTTGAAACGGGGCTTTTCGCATGATGCATGTTCGAAGCATGGGCAGGCTCACGGCAGCCCAACTCGCAAAAACACAGCAGAACGCGCCAGAGCACGGCAAAACACCCAGGAGCGCGACAAAGCGCGCACGAGCACGTTGAGCACAGTAAATCACACAGAACACACAGGCGCACAGCATAACACACCGGATCATGGCAGAACGCGCAGGAACACGGCAACGCACATGGAACACGCGGGGGCACGGCAGAGCACACAGGAGAGCAGCACAGCACGCATGACCACGGCAAAACATGCAGGGGCACAACAGAACACACACGAGCACAAGGAGCACGGTAGAGCACACATATCACACAGGAGCACAGCATAACGCACAATAGCATGGCATAACACACAGGAGCACGGCAAAACACACGGAACGCACGGGGGCACGGCAGAACACACAGGAGCACAGCAAAACACACAGGAGCATGGCAGAACACGCAGGGGCATGGCAAAACCCAAAAAAACATCCGGGAGCACGGGGGGACACACAGGAACACGGCAGACCTTGCAGGAGCACGGCGCAGCACAGAAGAGCATGAGGAACACGGCAGAACACGCAGGAGCACGGCAGCGCACAGAAGAGCATGAGGAGCACGGCAGACAACGCAAAATACACAGGATCACGGCAGAACATACAGAAACACTGGATCACGGCGGACCACGCTGGAGCATGGCAAACCCCGCATATCATTCAGAATACGTGCGAGCACAGCAGAACACATAGGAATACGGCAGAGCACTCAGGAACATTGCAGACCACGCGTAATGCACAGGAGCACGGCAGAACGCACAGGAGCACGGCAAAACACAGGGGCACGGCAGAACACGCAGGAGCATGGCAGAACATGCGAAAGAACACGCGTGAGCACGGCAAAACACACACGGGCATTGCCGAACACGCAGGAATACGAGGAGCACGGATTAACACGCATAATACACAGGAGCACCTCCGACCACACAGGAGCATGGCAGAACCCCACAGGTGCACAGGAACACAACAGAACACATAGGAGCACGAGGAGCGCGGCATAATGCAATGAATGCACAGGAGCACGGCAGAACGCGCAGGACCACCGCAGAACACACAAGAATACGGCATAACACACATAATACATTAGAGTTCAGCAGAACAATCAGGAACACGGCAGAACACGCATCAGCATGGCAGGACATGAAGGAGCATGGCAGGTATCGCATAGGCCTTGGACACAAAAGGACGTTCCCCGTTCATGTCCGGCCAGGTTTGCAATCTACATTATATGGGTCATCGGGTGGACGGAAGTGCATTGATGTTCTGTCTGCCCCGCTGGGATGACGGACTTCGTGGCGCCATGCCACCCATTCTCGACCTGGAGCCGCGCTCCAGACGCCCCGCGGACGACCGCCCAGAGATCGCGTGCCATTCATTATGGAGATGATCTGTGTAAATGGCTATGCCCCGGGGGAAAAGACGATCCGCCCGCAATGGGGCATGAGCGCAAAAAGAGTTCAACGCCCTGAACTCTTCCGCGCCGTTCAGGCCAAGTTGCTGGAAGAGAAAGATACGCGGGGGGAGTTGCTGATGCGCGGGCGACCAGACGAGACCTTCGAATGCGTGGAAGCCCTGCGCGTACAAGTTGGACAGCGCCCCTTTGCAGCTAGGGTGGCGACAGCGAGAACGTCTACTACGAGAGCGGGCTAACCTACGATTGGAGCGCACTCATGAAGATGACGATAAACTGGCGACCCGTGAAGCAGAATTGCGACGAACATCTCAACAACTCAAGCGTTAGCTTCAGCAGCGGATTACATCGACCTCGACGGGGGGGCCTGCTGCAGGAAATCGAAGACGCGTGGAACGAAAGGCGGCTCGCTGAAGCTATGTGTATCACCAGACTCGCGGGCGCGTGCAGATATGGGGCAACAGTAACCAGATGGCCGATAGATGCGAGGTGGTGCATTCACAGAGGATGAGCTGAAAACATTCTGGGCACTTCCTGGCGCGGAGTGAGGCATGGGCGCAACGCCCAATGCCGTCGAACAATCGCTGGCAGGATATCCCGATCCTGGCCTTGTCTACGTCAGCGTTGATGATTGCGGGTCGACACAGGGAGATCATTGGCGCATCGAGCGCAACTTTCGACGGGCACAAGAACGGCGAGCTTTGCCAGTGGCCACCGCGCCGATGGAGCTGTGGACGAGGTGCCTCGACTCCGGGCGGAACCTCGTGCGTGCGAGCTGCCTTCTGGCAATTCCGATCGACCAACAGAGCCCCTTTTGTCCGGCGTCGCAGAAGGGGTGCTCGGTCGAGGAAGATTGCCAACATTGGCCCGAAGTGGCGTCGGGCAGCGCGTGTGATGAGCGCGCTGGGCAGAGCTTTAAATAGTGATGTGCCTTGTGTTGCCCGCGATCGTCCCGTGCGAGGTTTCATTCCAGGTCAGAGGCGCGAGGGCGCCATTCTTGTGGGCCGGCTTCTTGGCTGGCGTCTGCGCGAGTCAGGTCGACGTTTTGCCTTCGGCTATAAGGGCCTGAGCAGCGCTTTCGATCGCGGGGGGCGGGTGCAGCTTGGGGGGAGGGGGGGGGGGGGGGCAGTTCGCTTGCGCGCCGACCCGAAGGACATTGACCTCTGCGTGCAGCGCTTCGAGCTTAGCGCGATTCTCCGGGAACTCCTGAAGGGGGGGTCACGTGGAAGCAGGCGAAGGAGGGCTCGCGGGGGGCCCGTTCGCCGCCCAATTCTTCCTGGGCGCGTTCGCGCGATTGCTAGCGACATGGAACTGTTCGATCCAGTCATTAGATGCCAGATCTAGTCAACTAACGGCAAGGTGGAGGGAAATGAAGGCTAACGTGGGGGGGTGTTCTTACGCCGACGACGTCTTCCAGGTTCATCTGGCCCCTGTTCTGGTTCCCCTGAATGACTTCCTGCACATGTCTGAAAGATTACGACGGTGATCTTGGTTGACAGCTGGGGGGGGGGCTCGAAATCCAGCAACAGAGGCGCTCCAGGTGCACTTCCACGGGTCGGGGGCTGCGACCTGCAAGCGGTGGGCGCGATCCGACCCGCAGCTTGTTTTAGGAAGTTTTACGGGCGCAGTGCGCTATCTCGGCTTGGCGCTGAATGTGAGCCAGTCGCCCGAGGATGAGATCGGCCGACGCTGCGCAGCAAATGCTGACTTTTTTAAAATTCATTGGGCAGAATGTGCCCCTTGCGTTTCGGTGCCGATGTTTGCGGGCGCTGTTCATTAACTTCGCGCAGAATGCAGTCCTGTCGGGCCCGGGGCCACTTCTGCTTGGCCCGGCCCACTGCGCCCGACTCGACGCTCAGGTTGCGCGATTTGGTCGACGAGCGATGCAGGGGCGAGCCGCGACGCATCGCGAATATGAGGCCCGATCGATGTCGACGGAGCAGGTGTCGGCGCGCTGGGGGGCCGCATCTTCGGCGACGGAGCTTGCCGTCCGCCGTTTGCACTGGCGCGTGGGCTGGGCCAAGGGCCCCGAGAGGCACTCGCAGGAGCTCTGCCTTCTCCTTGGGTTTCTAGGAGTTCCAGGGGATCGAGGATATCACCTTATCTGGGACGTTCCAACCAGGGTTGCGCCCCCGTGGCTCCGCAGGCTCCAGAAGGACTTTTAGACGGCCGCGGAGGACCTGGGCGGGGGGCAGGAGGTTCGTAGCCACGCCAGCCTGAACGCACGTTCGACTGGGATGTTTTTGAGGAGCTGTCCCAGGTGGATTTCGCGCAGATCAGAGCGCGGGCTCTCTCGCGCACTGCCCCGTCGCCGACTCAGTCGAATATGGTGGGCGACTCAGTGCCTCCGCGCGCCCTACGCGGGCGCCCCCGTGCATCGTTGGGGGGTTCCCGGACGCGGTGGGGGTCGCAGGTCGGCGGCGCCCGGGGGCGTCCCAGGACCTGGCAGAATAAGTGAAGAAGGGCGAGGCCGTGGATTTCAAAGGCCGAGGCCCCCCCCCCCCTGCGCACGCCCATCAGCGGACTGACGTGGCTGGCGCAGCCAGAGACACAGTTGGGCAAGGAACTGAAGGACTTCTACCTCGCGTGCGCGAAGAAACTCACCATTCATGCAGTGGGCGAACTTGTTCTCCATTGGCAATGGGAACGCAAAAGGGGCGAGCACACCTCGGGGAAGCAGGGCCGTCTGATCGTGGCGATCGATTCGAATCGCGAGCTCGGCCGCGAGCTGACCCCGACGCC
>CAUYUJ010002914.1:227743-260243 GCA_963575745.1 Prorocentrum cordatum | reverse complement strand
CAGGCGCTCCTGCAGAGCGGCGCGCCGCGCGGCGTCGGTGCACCCAGCGTGCGCCTCCGGGAGAAACAGCAGCGCGGCCGCCCGCGGCGGGAGGACAGGGGCCCGCCCGCTGCAGGGGCGGCGCGCGAGGCGCTCCCACCGCGGTGCCCAGCAGCCGCGGTGAAGGCAGGCGGCACAGCCGGGCCCCTGCGAGGCCGCAGGCGGCACCCACGCAACGCCGGCGAAGAGCGCCCGCGCCGCTGCTGCCCCTCCTGCAGCCGCGGCGCGGGGACCGCGGCGCGGCCCCGGCTCTGAGGGGCCACGGCGGCGGCCGCAGCCGCGTCGTCCGCTGCCCGGGGTCGCCGCCTCCCTGGCCGCGGGCGGGCGGGTGCGGGGCGCCGCCCGCCGCCGCTGCGCCCGTGGGCCGCCGTGGCCGTCGCTGCCGTGGCTGGCTTTCGCGGCCGCCAGCCTCATCGCCGCCAGCTCCACCCCGGCCAGCTTCTTTCGCAGCGCTTGCAACGCGTGCAGCTGGACTGCGCGCGCGTGCCGCAGGTCCAACGCGGGCAGGCGGGCCTCAGCCGCTCCCCTGCCAGGCGGTTCGCCGCGTCGGCGTTCCCGCGCCGATCCTCTTCGGAAGCCTTGCGCCCGGCCGCCGTTGCCGCGTCGAGGTGGCTCTTGGCCCACCGCGCGACGGCGAAGCCCGTCTGGCAGTAGTTTTCCAGGAGGTCCCGCAAGTCTGCGTGCGACCAGTCACGCGGCGAGGCGCAGTCGCGGCTGGGCCACCATGCCATTCCGCACGTACTGCGCACACCGGGTGAATGTCATCAGCCTTTCTTTGGACTGAAGACAGGGCAGGCCGCCCGCTGCTGCAGGAAACCGCTGAGGAGCCGCAGGATGCCGCTTGGTATCTTTGCCGTGAGGGACCTGCAACCTGGCGCGTCGATGCCAGCCGGGCTGGCGTTGAAGGGAAACATTTGCTCGCTCAGCAAGGGGAGCCACCCTTGGGCCTCTGTGGAGCATGCTGCTTGGGGCTGCAGGCTGGCCAGGGCACGCACTTCGGGGAGGACCAGCCACTCGTCAAGAGTATAATCGGTGTCACCCAACATACAATTTCCATGTGTGCGTCGCCCCGCCAGGGGCGACACGCGCACCGAGAAACCTGATAGTCTATGCGTCGTGACGGGCGCTTTCTGGCCACACCGCTCGGGAAACGATGTACTACAAGGTGGTTATACTACACGTTCGGGTCGGACGCGCACCTCCAAGGAGGACATACAGTACTGGTGTGTCTCTGTGCGCCCCCTAGAAAGTAGTCGCGAGGTCCACTCTCTCCTGCATGGAGGGCTCCATGACCCAGGCGTCGCAGAATAGCTCCTGCCCGGCGTCGCAATGGACGCCCTTGATCCGCCACGAAGCGGGGGGGCCAGGCGCCCCGCTCGGCCAGCTTCCCCTTCGGCCTCCACGGCGACGGAGGCCCGGCTCCGCGCTTCAAGCACGGGGTGCGCTCCTGCAGAGAGGCGGCCATGCGGGCCGGACACCCTCCGAGCGACGCCCGCGAGTCCGTGATGGCCCCCACGGGGGATGTCGCCAGGCGGACCGCGCCTGGAGCCGCGGTCAACTCTGCTCGTGGCGCCGTCTGCGCACCGTCGGCTGGCCCGCCATGCTCCGCCAGGGGCGCCCCCGGGCCTTTCCAGGGCGCAGGGCCCCAGCCAGCGCGCGTGGCCTCCGGAGGCTCACAGATTCCGTAGCCAGAAGCCGAAAGCATACAAGACGCTGAGTTCTCGGTCCTCCAATCCTCAGTCTCGAGGATGCTCGATCCTCGGGCACCTCCCCTCTGGGGATCGACGGGATGTTGCTGGCGAGTTCCGGCCTCGGTGGGCCCTCGCCAGTCCCCAGGACTGTGAGCAATGAGATAGGACCAAAAGCCGGTAGATCCAGGCCTCCCGGGGTGCACGCCGTAACCCTTGCAACACCGCTTCGGAGTGCTGGGTCCCCCCCAGCCCCCGTCCCGCCCTCCTTCCGTTTCCTTCCCTTCTTCCTCATTTCTTCCTCTCTCTCTCTCTCTCTCTCTCTCTTCCTTCCCGTCTTCATCTGTCGAAAATCACCGTGAACCGCAGCATGACCTTGCCCTGGGCGCCTCCAGGGGCCATGCTGTTGTCTGGCTTCCTCGGGTCCGTGAACCCGCTCAGTCTTCGAGGGCGGCGGGAGGTTCGGTGCCCAGTGTCCATAGATCAAGCCAGGCACGGTGTCGGAGTAGTCATCTCCAGTCGTCCGAACGATGCTGCTGACATACACGTGTTCCGAACGGTCTCCTCCAAGCGACGCTGCGGTGGAGACAACCTCCGAGGAGGCCCTCCTGAGAAGACCTGCCATCCGCCTCGAAATCTTCCCCGGACCAGCTCAGATGTGGGGTTCGACATCCGCTAAGACTCAGATTCCTGGCTCTCCGTCCTGTCTCACTTCCCCGAGCTCCGCGCCGTTTCACATGGGCTCCCTTGAGCTCCTAAGCTCCGCGCTGTTTCACATGGTCTCCCTTTCGCCTCCCAGGGCAACCCCCCCTGGGCCGCGGAGCCCGTAATGTTGGTCGATCGTCGTCCTTCGTCTTCTTCTCATGGCCGTGGCTAGAGCGAGGCCAGCCCGCGAACGGCCCTTCTCTCGCGCGCCTCCTCCTCCCTCTCCGCCGCCGACAACGACGACGACGGCGACGACGACGACGACCCGGGCGCCCAGCCTGCCGCCGCCGCCGCCTTTGGTGTTCGATTCCTCCTCCTCCCCCCCCCGTCTAGAGAGGAGGAGGAGGAGGAGGAGGAGGAGGAGGAGGAGGAGGAGGAGGAGGAGGAGGAGGAGGAGGAGGAGGAGGAGGAGGAGGAGGAGGAGGAGGAGGAGGAGGAGGAGGAGGAGGAGGGAGGAGGAGAGGAGGAGGAGGGAGGAGGAGGAGGAGGAGAGGAGGAGGAGGAGGAGGAGGAGGAGGAGGAGGAGGAGGAGGAGGAGGAGGAGGAGGAGGAGGAGGAGGAGGAGGAGGAGGAGGAGGAGGAGGAGGCGGAGGCGGAGGCGGAGGCGGAGGCGGAGGCGGAGGCGGAGGCGGAGGAGGAGGAGGAGGAAGAGGAGGAAGAAGAGGAAGAAGAGGAATACGAGGAGGAAGAGGAAGAAGAGGAAGAAGAGGAATAAGAGGAGGAAGAGGAAGACGAGGATTCATAATTATAATAATGCTAAGAATAAGCATAAGAGGAGGAGGAGGAAGAGGAGGAAGAAGAGGACTACTAAGAAGAAGAGGAAGACTAGGAAGACGAGGAAAAAGAGAAATAAGAGGACACATAGTAATCATGAGAACACGAATACGGAGATGAATAAGAATAATATGACACATAATAATATTAATACTACGAATAATAATAAGCATACTAATAATAATACTAAGAATACTAATAAGAATGAACAGAATAAGAAGAAGAGGAGGAGGAGGAGGAAGAAGAAGAAGAGGAGGAGGAGGATGAAGGGGAGGACAAGGAGGCGGAGGAGGAGGAGGAGGAGGAGGAAACAAAGGAGGAGGAGGAGGAGGAGGAAGAGGGGGGAGGAGGAGGAGGAGGAGGAGGAGGAGGAGGAGGAGGAGGAGGAGGAGGAGGAGAGGGAGGAGGAGGATGAGGAAGGGAGGAGAAGGAGGAAGGGGAGGAGGAGGAGAGGAGTAAGGGGAGGAGGAGGAAAAGGAGGCGGAGGAGGAGGAGGAGGAGGAGGAGTGGAGGAGGAGGAGGAGGAGGAGGAGGAGGAGGAGGAGGAGGAGGAGGAGGAGGAGGAGGAGGAGGAGGAGGAGGAGGAGGAGGAGGAGGCGGAGGAGGAGGAGGAGGAGGGAGAAGGAGGAGGAGGATGCAGGAGGAGGAGGAGCAGGGGGAGGGGGAGACGGAGGAGGAAAAGGAGGAGGGAACGGAGGATGATGATGCTGCTGATGATGATGATGATGATGATGATGATGATGATGATGATGATGATGATGATGATGCTGATGCTGATGCTGATGATGCTGATGATGCTGATGAGGAGGAGCGCAGCGCCTCAGGAAGGTTTCCCGCCGCGCACGCGGGCGCGCGGCGGACTACCCCCTGGCGCCGCCTATTCACGGCACGGTGCCGTAAGAGCAGGAGGCAAAGTAGAAGGAGAGCAGCTGGAAGAAGTTGCCCTCAGGGCCGTGGACGCACGCCAAATTTGCCGCCGACGAAGACGGCGTGGCCGCCTAAGAAGAAGCCGTGCCACCAGCCGAACACGGAACGGCAGCGAACCACGACATGGTCGATCATCGCGCCGCGTGGCTGCAAGAGGAGCCACCCTGCAGGAGTGGCGCTGCTGGGGTACGTCGGGCACGAGGCGCCTGGCTCTTCTCGACGCGCCTGATCGCATCTTGCCGGTTGCTGCGCGTGGACTCGTTGAGCGAGAGCCCTTCGCGCCTCAAGCCAAGCTTCCACGCTGCGCGGACATCTCCCGCAGCGCAGTGAGACCCGCAGCGTCTGCAACAGTAAACATTGTTGCCCCTGAACACGTCGCGCCCAAACGCGGCGAAGGCGTCCCCGACCTCCTCGGCCAGGGCAGGTGGCGACAAGGCTGCGGGGGTCGAGGGCTGTGAGCCCCCTTCGAGCGCCAAGGCCGCGCCCAGGGCCATGCCAGCCCTCTGGTCGTTGCAGAGAACCCAGCCCTCGCCGAAGGCGCAGAAGTACTCGGCAACACGCGAAGGGCGACATACGCGATGAGAGCCAGCTTGCAGCCAGTCGAGGGAGGAGCCCTTTGTGGCCGCGACTCCGCATTGGGTACGTCGGTACCGCCCGAGGCTGGCGCAGAAAACCAGGACATGGTCCGTACTGCGTGCCACCACAATGGGCCTGGCCTGCTCGCACAGTGGCCTGGGGACCTGATGATGATGATGATGATGATGATGATGATGATGATGATGATGATGATGATGATGATGATGATGATGATGATGATGACGAGGAGGAGGAGGAGGGAGGAGGAGGAGGAGGAGGAGGAGGAGGAGGAGGAGGATGAGGGGGAGGAGGAGGGAAGAGGAGGAGGAGGAAAAGGAGGAGGAGGAGGAGGAGGGGGGGGAGGAGGAGGAGGAGGAGGAGGAGGAGGAGGAGGAGGAGGGGGAGATTGCCTCTCCTCCGCCCTCTTTCCCTCGTGACCGCCGTGTGTAATTCATTCACTGCCGGTTGGCACTCGTGGGCGCTATCTGACGACTTCTCCCCGGGGGCCCGGCGAGGACCTCCGGGGGCCCCGGAGGCCGAGCGAGAATGCCCAGAGCCTCCCCGCCCGCCCGCTTCCACCCCGTCTTTTCCGTA
Organism: Prorocentrum cordatum; assembly: GCA_963575745.1. Classification (NCBI taxonomy): domain Eukaryota; class Dinophyceae; order Prorocentrales; family Prorocentraceae; genus Prorocentrum; species Prorocentrum cordatum. The sequence continues at coordinate 254,940 of CAUYUJ010002914.1, read as the reverse complement.
CATCCCGAGGGCGTCTTCGGAACATCCTCGTGGGGTCCAGAGCCCAGCTTCATTCTAGCCCTGCTCCCCCGCCCCCGCCTGTTTCCAGCGGCCCTCCCACGACGACGACGACGACGACGACGACGACGACGACGACGGCGGCGGTGCCGCCTGCCTCTGTCGGCGCAGGCCTACCGAGAGCGCACGCAGCACTACCCGGCGCCAGGGAGGTCGACGTAGGCGGCGCTCCTGCGGCACTGCCCTCCCGCTCGCGGAAGGCCGAATTTAGTTGGGCACGTTTCGCATTACGTCGGGCGTGTCCCCCTACAGGAGGAGTATTCAAAAATAGTAGAAAGATTGTCTGGGGACGATGTTTGATCATTTTTGATTATTTCGAATATTTTTGTATTGTGAAGGTTTGACGGCCGGTGCCGCCGACCCTGAAAGACATCGACGACGACCAGGGGGAGGAGAAGGAGGAAAAGGAGGAGGAGGAGGCGGAGGAGGAGGATGAAAAGGAGGGGGCGGAGGAGGTGGAGGAGGAGGAGGAGAAGGAGAAGGAGGAGGAGGAGGAAAAAGGGGGAGGCGGAGGAGGAGGAGGAGGAGGAGGAGGAGGAGGAGGAGGAGGAGGAGGAGGAGGAGGACGGGAGGAGGAGGAGGAAGAGGAGCAGGAGCAGGAGGAGGAGGAGGGGGAGGAGGAGGAGGAGGAGGAGGAGGAGGAGGAGGAGGAGGAGGAGGAGGAGGAGTGTTGCAGGCCCAAAAGGCAGAACAAAACCGTGGCGCTCAGCAAAGCGCGGGCCAACGTGCCCTGGCCAACGGCCAAAGTGGCCAACGGCCAACACCAAGGGCACACGCGCAAAAAGAGGGGATCACGGACACAAGCTGGGACCTGACCTCCGGCCTCCTTTCCTTGACTAACTCCCAATAGCGCCAGAAACGCTGTGCCTTAGGGAGGAAATCAAGGAAAAGAAAGCAAACCAAGGACCGCCCTACACCCCGCGCCAAAATGGCGCACGGGGGTTCGGGATCGGCGCCCAAGGGACAATACACGGAGCGTTGCCCAGCGCCCGCACCCTCACAAGCACGGCAACAGTGTGCCCGCGGCAAAGAGCACTGCAACCAAGAGGTTACAGGCGGAAAGCCGCGGGCCCCGCCTCCGTGGTCGTCAAACGGCGGTGCACCTCAGACCAGGAGGTGCCACTGGGGTCTTCCCGCGCCCAGGCCGCACCTCTTGGCCGAGGTGGCAGGGCACTAAAAGCCCTGGCCTGACAGCTGCAACGGCAACAGCAGCGGCAGCAGGGAGGGGGAGGGGGAGGGGGCCACTCTCCGGCCCAGGAGCGCAAACAACGTCCACCCTGGAACCTAATCCAGGGCCGTGCCGCAACTCCCAAAGAGGACAAGGGCGACGGACATGACGACGAAACGAGACACGAAGGACGACAACGAACGACCACGAACCTCCCAGCGGGAGGTGCCGCCCTCCGCCCTATCCTTATCGCACCCGGAACGCGGGCGGGATAAGGATCTGACATCATCGGACCCACACCGCATTCAGGCGGTGCCACACGGAGCCCAGGCAGCACCGCTTATCCGCTGTGGCGAGGCATTTGAAAATTGCCTCGGCCTGACGGCGAGGAGGAGGAGGAGGAGGAAGAGGAGGAGGAGGAGGAGGAGGAGGAGGAGGAGGAGGAGGAGGTGGAGGAAAAAAACTCCCCCGTGGGACCCCCCCCTTGGGGAGGAGGAGGACTGGGGGAGGACCGGCGTGGGAGAGGGGAGGGGGGGGGGGGGAGGAGGACCCCCAGGACGGATGCGTATCTGACTCCTTCCCCCCTTTTGGGACTCCTCCCACCTGGGGAGGAGGACCCGAGGAGGACCGGCGCGCCAGAGAAGGACCGGCGTGGGAGAGGAGGACCCCCAGAGGCGATGCGAATTTGACCCCCCCCCCCCGGGAACACCCCCCCGCCAGGAAGGGTCTTCCTCTTGACGTAGTGAGGACGCGGATGGAATTCCCTCAAGCTGTGAACCCGTTCCCCGAACGAAGAAGGGCGTTTTCTCTCCCACTCTCTCTCTCTCTCTCTCTCTCCCCCCCGACGGGAGAGGACCCGTCGGGGGAGGAGGATGGGAAGGAGGGGGCGAAAGAAGGTTCCCCGTCGACGGGGCCGGACAGACACCCCACACACGCCGACAGGGTCGGCGGATTTTTCATTTTGTCTCCAAAATCCGCCTGTAGGGGGACAGGCCCGACCTGAATTTAGCTGGGCACGCTTCGCAGCGCGCCGCACTTGACAGCGCTCATTGAGGACTTCCTGTGCAAAGTGGTGGCGCGCAAGATAGGCCTGCGAGAGGGGGTGCCCAAGAAGGCCCCCGAATCGGGGACGCGTGAGACTCGAGTGCGCTGGATCTCGGGTTCGCCAGTGTTTTTGTTGCCGAGCGCGTCCTGTGTTTTGACGGTCCAGTTTTCGTGGGGTGTCCGCAGTGGGAGTTCGCGTCAAGTTTCAGAGTGGGCCTCGTCATTTCCATCAGGCCAACCCGAGTCCCCCGAACCCGAGTCTTCCGTCTCCCTGACCGAAGTCTGAGAGGGTTCGTGCCTTCTTTCAAGGCCGTCATCCTCGCGCCAGGCCCCTTGTGCTCAACCGTATAGGGCTGGCTGGCTAGATGTGCTGGCACGTTTCGCTGGCCACGGGCCAGAGTCTGCCATCGCCTGTCGCTCGGACGACGAAACTGTCAGATGGCGGTCATACACAATTGCGCGCGCTCGAGAGAGAGAGAGAGGGAGGGAGGCAATGTGTGTGAGAGGGAGTCAGAGAGAGAGACAGATAGAGTCATACAGACTTTTATCGGTATGTCTTCGTATGCGCATCGATTTCTCTGAATAGAGGATCGCGCATCCTCGAACATCTTTTGATGCTACATACATAACGTACATACGCATGTCTCAGTGGTGCCATCTCTGTAGAACTACATGCAATGTCGATGATGTTCCCATTCGTTTGCATACACTGATCTACATTTACCGTAGTACCGATAGAACTAAGCACACTGCATGCCGGGGTGTTCCTAGCATGATTGTTGGCATGATCGAGTTGTCCAAGTTGCCATCGCACCTACTCGGCTGCTATCCCCAGATGCATTGACATCGTTATTATGTGAGGCAGTTGCGCCGAAGGCGCTGGTTTGAATCAGACTGCTGTGACAAGCTTGCGTGTTGAGATCCGCGCGTCGTGCTGGTGGACCAGACGTGCTCAATCGTTTCCCCAGCAGCTGTTGGCGATGCCAGTTGGAGTGTCACTGCATCCGACGGGCGTGTGTGTGGACATTTGCGCACAAGGGCACAAGCATCAGGGCCAGGGCACCTCGGGCCAGGACTCTGGCAGTTCTGTTGCCATCGGTTTCGGCTCAGGCCGCTCCAGTTTGTATGAGACCCTCCTAAATTAAGGTAGAATCGGATGAAGGAGCGTTTATGACCACGTAGGAGGGTTAACATCTGGAGGATATTCTGCTTCACCATGAAGGTCAATAATGATGTGGTTTGACTTAGCAGCTGTCGAATCTCAGTGTGTGTGTGTGTGTGTGACTATGTGCGATGCGCAGTCGCAGGTGGGTCCTTGGGTGCCGCGCGAGAGGGCGACACGACACATGATGCATGAACAAGTGGGGCCCCGACGTGGTGAAGTCGCATGATTTTGTCATGTTCGCCGAAAGGAGCCGCCCAAATCCTTCCCCTCCCGCGGCTGTTCTTTTGAGGTGTGTGGGGGGGACAAAAAGACGTGGGGGTGAAGGAGGAGAGGGGAGGAGACAACAAGCAGGCAAAGGGAGGGAAGGGGAATACACGTGTAGCACGGGCAGGACGAGGGAGCTGACAAGGTCGGGTAGGAAACGGAACCGTTTCGGGTTGATGGCCTTCGGGGTCCGGGGTCTGCTCGCGCCGTTCTCTCCGGCAGGGCTCACGAAGCGTGCCGTGCTCCACCTGCTTCTGTTCAGCAGATCCCTTTGCTGCTCCCGTCTCCTCTGCGAATACTCTACATGTGATTCCCCCTCCCCTTCCTGCTCCTCCAACCTCTGTTCCTGTTCTCGGGTAATGCCAAGATGTGCCAACGATGCTGCAGGTGCACCCTCCCGTTCCACGCCCCATCCGCATGACCAGGTGCAGCCTTCCGTGCCGCTGCACAAGGTGCCCCTTGAAAGATCAGCGCCCCACGGGCCGTGGGGCCCCGTCGCGGGCGCGGCCGCGGGCGAGGTGTGCGGCCGCGGGCCCGCCCTGAGCCCCGCCGGCTCGCGGCCGTCGCGGTGCGCGGAGAGTGGTCTGCGCAAGTCCAAGATCAGGGCTGGTATTCACTCAGGAACAAAGCACGCAGACACTAATCGTCGATTCCCAACAAAATATAGGAAAATATGGGAAGTGGGGGGGAATACGAAAACCCAGAAAATATAGGAAAATCTGGGGGATCCTGTTATTTGTGTGTATTCATTTGTGTGTCCCAGGGCCCCTTCATTCACAAGCGCTTGTTTTCGAGAGTGAGCGGCCCGCTCAGGGCCTCGAGGGTCGGCGGCGAGTTCGCGAGAGCTGTCTTCAGCACGCGCTTCGGGGGTGCTGCCGTGGATGCGAAGGCTAGATGCTCAAAACTTATTGTCGCCATCCCTCTTGCGTAAGCGCTGGACGCAGTCCATTCCCACATCCCCCGCGCCCTGAACACATCCAGGACCATGCGCGGGCAAACGCGACATACATAGTTACGCATACTCATTACTTAGTTAGCTGGACGCACATACATCTGCATTGGACGACGCGGGGCTGGGAGATGCGCGGTTGGATCACGCTAGCGCCTATGGTTGCGAGGTGCCGATTTTGAGTGGTTGTGGATGCGTTGCAGAGGACCTCTGAGATTGAACCAGCTGGCCTCGAAATAGGCGTGGACACTTGCAAGGTGACTAGTAGGGAACCCTTCCCGGGCACGGTGTCTCATGTGGCTGCCCAGGCAGCTGGCGTCTCGCAGCTTCTGCTGGGGACCCGTGCTCAAGGCTGCAGTTTGCCCGTCGCAGCTACGATGGGGGATGCCGAGATGTGGGTTAGATCGCCCCCAGTGGCCCCGGAGCAGGCCGGCGCCCAAGATCCCAATTCTCACGTTGACAGCTCGCGCAAAAAAGAGAGGCGTGAACACGCGACGGTCGGTGATACGCTCATCGCAATTACTTTGCGTTATCTTTTTGCGCCCTGGAGCTACATTCGTGGCCAGGGCGCGCGAGGCAGTCGCGCCGGCAGCCCCTATCACAATTGGCAATTCGGCGCAAGTTCAGATCGGTGGTAAAGGTGGAGTTGTTCCACCGACAGAGGTGCAAAGTATGACAGAGATGACCAATGTTGTCCTGCGACGGCTGCCTTCGATGAGAAGCTGGTTTATTCTCGAAGGGCGCGGGGGGTACGTGAGCGGGCGTCCGTTTTCGAGGGGCGGCCCGCGCAATTTCATCTCCATAGGGCTTCATCGTTGCGCGCGCCGACTTGTGCTGTCAATGAAGCCGAGCTTTGAGCGCCGGCCAAATCCCAGCACGGCCATCTTTCGTGCTGGCCATCTCTGGCAGACAGTTCGATCCCGCGATCGATTACTGAAAGAACGGGATAGAATTGCGACTGCAGCTTTGTTCCCTGATACCTCCGAAGATCCGGGCGAGAATGCGAGGTTGGATGGCTGCGACCCGAACTATAGTCGATACTGCCAGGCCAGCCCGTGATTCCGACAACGTAAACATCGATTTCATCGTCATGGTTATAGATTCATACCCAGGCGACGAAATCATTCTACATCACGATTCACCTGAATGCGCTTGTGGCGTGAGAGTGCGCCTCAAGGCGATGGTCAACAAACAATTTGCAGTGCTGTTTTCTGCTGGGTGCCCAGTCTGCCTTCTGCGTGTGTTCCCAGGCCTCGAGCAGACGACTTGTTGGATTCTCAGAGGCGCGATGCTCTTCGATATTATGCCTCGATGCCTGCGCGCTGTTCGACGGAGGGACCATGGTGGAGGCGGAGGCTCAAGCCCAAGCCGCGGCAATAATGGCGACGTGAACCACTCTGCGAACAATGGCATCAGGGCGCCGAAGCTCACTACAGTTCTCGACGCCTCGGGATCAGCGCTGAGTTTGGATTCGACCGACGACATCCTCCGTGCGTGCGCGAATGGTCACAAGTAAGGTGATCTCGCAGCAGCTGCGGCTGAATTGCGCAACAAGCTTCGAGCTTCCCACGGATGTGCAGACGCGTTTTTGTTTTGGGTTCCATACATTGGGTTGAGAAGTTACGAGTGCACCGATTTCAATTTGCACGTCGTTTTCTCTGCAATTGAGTGGCGTCGATACCCCTTGCATCTCTAAGTGAGGAACGACAGCATTTGTTGGGCGAGGAACCAAACAAATCGGAAGAGGGGCTTCGCCGTCATGTCATTCCAGCTGTGAGTCTGGACGTGCAGGAAATTCGCGAGGGGAGAGCTCTTTGCCGAGGCGACCGCCATCGGGAAATACATTTGCAAAGCGCATGGCCTCAAGCCTGTTCAGACCACGATGGGAGTCAAGCGATTCGGCGGGCGCAACGGTCTTAGGCGGCCGGTAACGGAGACGTTGGATGTCCGCGCGCCAGGGGTGCGGAAGACGTCGGTTTGGGACATATCCCGCTCGGCCAACAGAGCGCAGCATCTTCGGCCAGAGCCTCGCGCGTCGGCAAGAGATGCAGAGGCTCGGAGGCATCTGGCGAGACGTCCGCTCGGATCCAGATGCGCGCGCAGTTTGCGGTCCGCTGGCTGCCCAGAAGACCGCCAGGGAGAGGCGCGTTCAAGCGAGCCCCGCTTCCCCGAGTTGCCACGAGGAGAGAAAGTCTTGCAGCGCCGTGTCAAGAGGCGCCGAGTTTGGGCGCCATCGCTTCGATTCAGAATCGTAGGTGGGCGCTGTCTAAAAACGGCTGGGCATCGGACTTCGCCCAATCGGATTGGCCAATGTGGCCAACTCGTGTTGTTTGGAGATGTGCCTTGTTCCGTTTCGCTTTTCCTGATCTTTTGCGGGTGTCGGCGTGGGCCAGGCGCCCTCGTTCGGCCATGTTTCTCGCGTTACTTCCGGCTCCGCCCATGGCCCCTAAGACCAGCGAGGGCCCCGATAGATGCAGGATATGTAGGATCCTTTCGGATGAGCTCGAAGTGTCCTCCTGCCTGCGAGCCCTCGCAAACCTTCTCAAAGGGGCCCAAGATGGCCGCAGGAGGGCCCTGAGTGGGGCCCAAGAGTGGTCGCGCGCAAGGGCTCTCGCGTGACCGCTCCTGGGCCCACCCTGGGGCCTTGTTGGGGCCCTCTTGGATGGGGGCTGTCTGAGCCCTCCCATGCTGGTTTGGATGGGCCCAGAGAGCGCCTCTGGAGGGCCCCCAGAGGGGCCCGAGAACGGTCGCGCACAAGAGCTCCCGCGTGACCGCTCTTGGGCCCAGTTTGGAGCCCGCCCAGCAGCCTTCGCAGATCGCAGCTCCCAGGGGTGTCGAGGTCGAATTTTCTTTTGCCGTCGGCGCCCGCAACGCTGCCCCCCCCCAGCGGCCTTCGAAAGTGGCGACCGCTTCGCACTCCGCAGCCCCCCCAAGGGGTGTCGAGGTCTAATTTGAATCAGCCGTGGGCCGTCGGCACCCACTGCGCCGCCGCCCCCCCCCCCCCCCCCCCCCCCCCCCGCAACCCTTGAAAGTGGCGACAGTTTTACAGCTCGCGGCCCCCAGAGGGACGCAAGCAGGCAGGTGCAGGCAGGCGAGAGGGGGGCAGAGGGCGGGAGGAAGCAAAGCAAATAGTTGCCACCCCATTGCTCCACTTGGGACAACAATAGAAGGTGCTCGCGGGGCCCACGAGCATTGCCCGAGGTTTTGCCCCAAAGTGTGTCTCGGATTGCTTTCCGACAAGGGTGGACGGGGGTGTTGGCATTTGTCTTGGCTTGGTGCCGGTGGCCTGAGGGTGGGGGTGTTCATTAGCAAGGCGGAGTGATCAACCCACCCCCGAAGAGGAAACATGGGGCTTGAACTATGAAATTCCCTAAGCCACTCGCGCCGTCAAGGGCAGGTGCGATTCGCAACGCTACGTGCACATATTTCTCTCCTCTGGTTGTTTGGAACACACCTGCTCAGCCGAGTGCTTGCTTGTCTTAAGCACGTATTCCACTTTTTCTATCGTCCCCTTGTTTATCAAGATATTGCAACAATGAGCTTTCAGCCCCTCGCGAACCCCTCTTCGGGCCGTCTTGGCGCCTTCCAGGGCCTTCACGCTACCACCTCTTCTCGCTATGCTCAACGCATTCAACAGTTTGGTTAACTTCCAGATTTCAAAGGTTATAGCTGTGTCACATAGTCGAACTTTCGAAGCGTTTGCGATTTATCGAGTATCCAAACATTCCTTTAACATGTTTCTCAAACATTCTTGCGTAAAACTTTCCATTTTCCAAGTCTCGACACCCCGAATGTTTGCACGCCACTATTGCGCGCACGCTATTGCACAGGCCGCAGGTGGTGTGTTTCTTCTGCGGCCGCCCTGGGTTTGGGGACGATTTGTTTCGTCAGTTTTTGTGTATTTTAAGCCAAAATCCCCCTGTAGGGGGACAGGCCCGACTTAAGGCTTCGGCCAGGGGAGTGCACGCGCCATGCCGGGACCCAGCCTCTGCTTTTCGCTGCCGGGCATGGTGGCACTGCACGGGCGCCTTCTGCGTGAGACGGGGACCGGCATTCCAATGGTCAGAGGGTTGTTCGCCCATTGGGTTTCAATCGGGTCTGTACATGTCCCTTTGCAGGGGGAATATTCAAAAATAGTAAAAAAAACATAGTCGGGAGACTATATTTTGACAATGGTTGAGTATTTTTATGGTATTTGTCTGGTATTTTTAATTTTTCGTCCAAAATCGGCCTGTAGGGGGACAGGCCCGTTTTAACACTGGGAGCCAGTCTTGCTTCCCCGGTGGCGCCTCGTAGCCTATGGCTTTGCTCAGGCGAGTTTGTGGCATGCCTGGTACAGATGGGCTGCCCACCAGGGGGCGGCGACGACGACGACGGCGGCGGCGGCGGCGGTGGCGGTGACGGCGACAACGGCGAAGATGGCGGCGAAGACGAAGATGACGACGGCGGCGACGACGTCGACTCCGACGGCCCCTCGCGGCGGGCCCTCTGTTTTCTCTCGGGCAAACGCAGAGGCGACGGGGCAGCTCTCTGCGCGTCCACTGTGACCTCAGTCGAGGTTTGCGACACCGAGGAATTCCTCGGCCTCCCTTAGGGAGAGTCTCGGGTCCAGGTTGAGGCTCAATCCTTCCCGCTACTCAATATCCCGCTGACAGTAGACCGTGTCTTCGGCCAGGGTGCTCGTCGCGCTGAAGGGCTTGGCGTGAGGCCGGCCTCTATTGGAAGGCAGGGCGGCTCCCCGAAGTCTACCCGCCATCTCAGAAGCTTCCTTCTCCGATGCCTCTGGGCCCTCCCGGGAAGCCCCCCCTGCCTTCTGAGGAGTCCGTCCCATCTCCCCAGGCCTCATTGCGCGCCGTCAAGGTGTGGAACATACGCGCGCGCCAGGTGCTGCTGGAACGCGTGCGCAGCCGCGATAGCAGACATGGCCCCGCCTGGTTCGCCGCTGGGTCTGCCCCTGCCCGTGCTGCTGGCGCTGTATTTGCTCTCGCCCGTGGCGGTGGGGCTGAGCATCGCGGGCGACCATTCGAAGACGACACTTCTGTATCAACATAAACTTTCGGGGGTTCGCGCGGGTTTTTTGGGTCGGCGCTGGACCCCCTGGGTGGCGCCTCTGGCGCCGCCCCTGGCGCGCTCCGCGCGCCAGGGAGGGGGGCCCAGCGCAGACCCAAGAAGTCCGCGCGGATCTCCGACAATTTAGTTTTTGTGCATTTGTTTCGTCTAACCGTGGCTCTGAGGTTAGCGTTAGGGCGGCGCCAGATGAGGACTTTGACGATGGGCCATATGAGGGAGGACCCGTCGACGGCGAGCCAGACACGCACGTTTACGATGTTGAGAAGAACGTTGCTGGCTCTGCTGGTGTCTAGGATGCCTATGGCGAATGGCCGTCCCATGTCTGCTTGAAATTTCCATGCTGTCAAACTCTGGGCTGAAGTCTGGCCAAGCTATTGGACTATGTGTTCCCCAGCGGTTGGGATCCCCTTGAGGGATCACTTGGGAGAGGAAGAGAAAGGAGGAGGAGGAGGAGGAGGAGGAGGAGGAGGAGGAGGAGGAGGAGGAGGAGGAGGAGGAGGAGGAGGGAGGAGGGAGGAGGGAGGAGGGAGGAGGGAGAGGGAGGAGGAAGGAGAGGAGGGGGAGGAGGGAGAGGGAGAAGAAAGGAGGAGGAGGGAGGAGGAGGGATGAGCAGGGAATAGGAGGCAGGAGCAGGGAGGAGGAGCAGGAGGAAGCAGGAGGGAGGAGGAGGGAGGATGAGGAAGGAGGAGAGAGGAGGATGGAGGAGCAGGGAGGAGCAGGAGGAGGAGGAGGAGGAGGAGGAGCAGCAGGCTGAGGAAAGGGAGGAGGAGGAGGAGGAGGAGGAGGAGGAGGAGGAGGAGGAGGAGGAGGAGGAGGAGGGGGATGAGGGAGAAAATGAGGAGGCTTCTTGAGTTTCTCTTGAGGCCTCCTGGGAGCTTCTGGGAGCCTTTCGGGGAGCTCGAAGAGGCCTCTTGGGGTCCTCCTGAGGCCTCCTGGGGACCTCTTGAGGGCGTCTATGGGGGCTTTTGGCCCTCGGAGGCCGTATCGTGGCCCGCTTTAGGGCCGTCTTGGAGGTCTCTGGGGCCGTCTTGGCGACGTCTTGACGGCCTCTTGGGCTGTTCAGGGCCCTCTTGGGCTTTCTTTCAGGCCTCTTGGGGGGCTCTTGGGCCGTCTTGGGGCGATTTTGGGGGCCTCTGGGCCAGTCGTGGAGCGTCGAAAGCCCGAAACGGCGAGAACGAGATGTTGGCCTCCTGGAGGCCCTTCTGGATGTCTCTGGGGGCGTCTAAGGGGCCTCTTGGCCTTCAGAGGCCGTCTTGGGCCCTCTCTGAGCAGTCGTTGGTCCCTCGGGCGCTTGAGGGTTGTCTTTGGAGGTCCCCAGGGCCGTTTTGGTGTGGTTCTTTGTGTTTCTTGGGCTGTCTCAGGGCCCTCTTGGGCCGTCTTGCGGGCCTCGAGAAGGCGAGAACGCTGCTAAAAGGATGCCCGAACAGGTGAGAACGCTAAAACCATTGACACATTTCATGAATATTCAAGATTTCGGCCTCGTGGAGGTTCTTTCGGAGCCCTCTAGGGGCTTCTAAAAGGCCTCATGGCCTTCAGATGCCGTCCTGGGACCTCCCCGGGCAGTCGTGGGTTCTTCTTTGGGCGTTTTTGGGCCGTCTTTGGATGTCTCTGGGGCCTTCCTGGGGCCGTTTTTGGGGGCCCCTTGGGTTGTCTTGGGGCCGTTTTGCGGGCCTCCTGGGCCGTCTTGGGGTCATCTTGGGGGCTTCGGGCCGGTTCAGGAGCGCTGGGAGCCCGAGAAGGTGAGCACGCGCCAATATCATCGACAACCTCGAGGTGCATCAGTGATTTTGGTCTCTTCGGGTCTTCCTGGAGGACCTCTTCGACCATTTTGGAGGCCTCCTGGGGTCCTCTTGGGCTGTTCTGGGGCATCTTGAGGACTCTTGTGCCGTCTTGGGTGCATCTTGGGCCGTTTCGGGTGCATCTTGGGGCCATTCTGGGTTCTTTTGGGGACATCTCGGCCGTCTTTGAGGCCATATTGGCAGTCTCGCAGGCCATCTTAGGGCCGTTTTGAAGAGATGCACAGACGGACTGTGCATTTTCCGCGTGGCCGGCGGGATCGGCCGAAGCCCGTTATGATTTTTCTGAAACAGAACCAAAGCAGTCCTGAGATTTGGCACGCCGTGCACCCCGGTGGCAAGCACATGGGGGCGGCGGATCGAAGACGCTTGCGTCGAATCACCGTCGGCCCCTACCGTTTGGAAGCGCCCATTCGGCCAACGGTTGGGCCGAAGTCTGGCCAAGCTATTGGACTATGTGCTCCCCACAGCCGTTGTGGATTCCTTTGGGGAAAAACTGGGGAGAGGAGATAGGAGGAGCAGAGGGAGGGTACGGATGAGGAGGAGGAGGAGGAAGAGGAACAGGAGGAAGAGGAGGAAGATGAGGAGGAGGAGGAGGAGGAGGAGGAGGAGGCGGAGGAGGCGGAGAGGCGGAGGAGGAGGAGGAGGAGGAGAGGAGGAGGAGGAGGAGGAGGAGGAGGAGGAGGAGGAGGAGGAGGAGGAGGGAGGAGGAGGCCTCTTGAGGCCTTCTGGGCTCGAAGGGGCCTTTTGTGGGTCTGCTGGGGCCTCTTAGGGGTTCTCCTGAGGCCTCTTGGGGACCTCTTCGGGGCCTCTGGGGATCCTATGAGCCCTCTTGGCCGTCAGAGGCCGTCTTGGGGTCCGGGTCCGGTCCAGGGCCATCTTGTAGGTCTTTGGGCAGTCTTGGGGCCGTCTTGACGGCCTCGGGTTGTCTTGGGGCCATTTTGGGCTGTCTTGCGGGCCTCTTGGGCCGTCTTTGGGCGATCTTGGGGGGCTATGTGCCCGTCTTGAAACGTCGGACGCCAGAAAAAACGAGAACGCCATGCTCGATAAAACATTGTAAGGTCAATTAAGGATGTTGGTCTTCTGGAGGTTCTCCTGGGGCCTGTTAGGGATCTCTTGGGGACCTCTCGGGGGCCTCTTGGGGGCCTCTTGGCCTTCGGCCCTTTAGGGCCGCCTTAGGGGTCTCTAGGGCCTTGTTAGGGGCCTCCTGGGTTGTCTTTGGGCCCTCTTGGGCCGTCTTGCGGACCTCTTGGGAACCTCTTGGGCCGTCTTGGGGCCATTTTGGGGGTCTATGGGCCCGTCTTGGAGCATCGGAAACCCGACCAGGCGGGAACGCCAAAATCATTGAACAACATACGAGGGGTCACTGATTTTGGCCTCCTGGAGGTCCTGCTGGGGGGGCTTCTTGGGGGCCTCTTGGCCTTCTAGGGCGTCTTGGACCTAGTTAATTTCTCCGCGCGGGCCTGAATTTTGGTTTCCGACCGAAAACATATGCCGCCCATAACCACGCATGTGGCAGCCAAAACAACAAAAAACGGAATGCGAAGAGGAGGAGAGGAGGAAGAGGAGGAGGAAGAGGAGGAGGAGGAGGAGGAGGAGGCGGAGGAGGAGGAAGCGGAGGGGGGGGGTGAGGGGGAGGGGGAGGAGGAGGAGGAGGAGGAGGAGGAGGAGGAGGAGGAGGAGGAGGAGGAAACAGGAGGAGGGGCAGGAGGACGAGGAGGAGGATGAGGAGAAGGAGGAGGAAGAGGAGGAGGGAGCGCCGGGACGAGGAAGGCGGACGAGGGGGGGGGGGGGGGGGGGGGCGGGAGGAAGTGGGAAGAAGGAGGAAAGAGGGGACGTGGAGGGATGATGATATATAAGAAGGGAGGGAAAAGGGGGGAGATGGCAAACTCATTGTAACCCTGGGGACCCCGTAGTGCCTTTTTGGCTCAAAGGATATATGGGCTGCGATACCGTGACCAGATGACAGTGCATATTTGCTGGTTATCTGGACATCCCGGGCGGTTTCGGGACGTACACACAGGGTGCACTGCATTTGTGCGGATGGCCAAGACAATAGAAGAACACATGCGTTTCCAATTGCTGGACTTGTATTTCGACGACCCCATGCTACCCGATAGCGGCTACTTCCATTTATCATTCGCTCAAATGGCCAAATCACTTCATCGTGATTCGTCTGGCCAAATAGTTGGCCTTTGTGCTTTGGAGTTCGCAAGTAAATGTCATGGCGCACTTCAGGTCCACACCATGAATCAGAAAGTGGCCATGGCCGCGATGGGCTGCGATGGCGTTGCTGGCATATGGAATATTGTTGCTGCTACGCGTTTGCTCCAGCCAGTCCAATGCCTTTCCCGGGGTTCTTCACACTCGGTTTGGTTGCCGGAAACACGCCCAACCCCAAACAAAGAAAACCTCCTGGCCGAATTGTTCCTGGACGGCGGAACGTTGTGGTTTTACTCTTGTAACCCTTTTGGGGGCTGGGGGTGAGAGTGTATGTTCCAGGGACTGGGGGTTGGCGTGCTTCCAGTGACTTCCAGGGTGGGACAGTGGCTTTCGAACTTTCAGCTTCATGCGTGGAGATGGCCATGGCAGCTCAAACGTCGCAAGGGGTGACAGCGGCCCACGTTGTGGAGGCCTGGAGCCAACGATTCAACAACAAAAACCTGCGAGATGATATGCCAATTCCGTGTTCAACACATTGTCTGCCTTCCTTCGTTTCCGCATTGATCTGCGGAGGAGCCTGGGGGTGCGTGGCACTTGACCCCAAGGTGAAGATCGATAGACGTTGTGACTTGATCGGGCTCCGCGCCGACTTGGGAATGGAGTCTGACTGGCAACCATCCAAACATCAGCATGAAGTTCTCTGGTCTGCTTCTACAGAGCTCGTGACGATGGATGGTTTGGTGAAGTCGGGGACGCTCGGGTGGATTGCAGCCTGTATCAGTGGGTGGGCCAAGAAGATCGCGATGGGCGGTCCGCCGTCTACTAGTCCCGTCGAGGACGAGATGCAGTTCAATTATATGGTTTACTGGCTGCGTTGTGCGGAGGCAGACTGTGACGAGAACGCCGCAAACGATAAAGCCATATTGTCATGTGAGAGAGGGAGCTGGGACAAAGGGCTAGGCCGTTACTGGAAATACAGATGCGGTTTCTTACTTGAGTGCATGGTGTTGAGTTTCACTTTACGTTCGGCCGGCACCATGCGTGGCTCCGTTGCCTAAGCGGCGCGCGTGCTCCCACCGGCATGGAAATCCAGCTTAGAACACCTTCTCAAACAAACAGACCATGCTGTGGTTTCGGCGTCAACTATTTCACGTGCTCGTTTATGTGTGAACGTGGCCTTCATGCTGGTGATGCAGGACAACTTCGCTGCAATGATTGCCTCGGACGTCGCGCCGATATTCTTTGGGCTCGTAGACTCGAGCCCCCAGGGCGGCAGGAATTGGGAACTTGCTAAAATACAAGGCGTTCGAGGTGAACACTTGCACTCCTGCGATGAGGCCGCGCGGGAAATGATGCGTTTGGAACTTCTGTCTGAGGACCGCTGCGAGCTACGCCAGGAGTTGAAGAAGACGGTGGGCTCATACATTTTCAAGCGCGTCCTACCTCCAACAGCGCTGGGAACAAGACAGAGCGGGTTGCCTCGCAAACTTCGCGCAGTAGTTCACAGCTTGAGGTTGGAATCGACTTCCTGGGCAATGACATCGGCGCTTTCCTCTTGTTTCCTCGGGCTGACGTCAGATATGGGCACGGAGGCGGACCTGAATACGGTGAACGATATCTCGGTCAGC
The DNA here is from genome assembly GCA_963575745.1 of Prorocentrum cordatum. Classification (NCBI taxonomy): domain Eukaryota; class Dinophyceae; order Prorocentrales; family Prorocentraceae; genus Prorocentrum; species Prorocentrum cordatum. Next base: position 239,636 of record CAUYUJ010002914.1, on the reverse strand, counting down.
GACGTATTCCCTCGGTGGCAGGAGCTTCGAATTCTTGGCGATGATGGAGCGGGCGCTGGGCGCGATCAGGGCGCAGGCGTGGCCCCGCCAGTGTCTTTTCGAAGTGCGCTGTGCGTGCCCGGGGCCTTCCACCTGATCGATGGCCTTTCCAAAGGCCTTCTCGAGAATCTATCCTGCTGGGAGAACATGAAGCCACACTTGGCCAGAGTTGTTTCTTTCTTTCATGCGCCGCGCACTCGCGACCTTTACAAACACAACCTACTACCAGAGGCAGTTCATTTCCGACTCAAGTCAGGGCCACCAGCTTTTGATGGCGGGCGCGCCTGGGGAATTATCGAGCACGTGACCACTTGGCTTCTCAAGCGGGAAGAGGTGTTTTCGGAAACAAAGGTGCCTTCCGAAACTAGCTAGGTCTTGAAATGCAGGTTGGGCCATTCGCCAAACTGTCAAGACTGTTTCCTAAGGGTTCGGGAAGTTCGGCGTCGGTGCACGTGGGCGTTTTCGGCAGAAATGCAACATTTTCTTGGGACTCCTTTGGCGATGGTGTTTTCGGGGGGGGGGGGGGGGGGGGGGGGCTTCCCGGGCCCGCGGTGGGACATCCACCGTCCGCGGAAGCCTGGAATCCTTATCCAACGTGTCCTTACCACATCCTGTCGACAAAACCTTTTCTGATCCCGCTTGAAAGCCCCCGAGTTGATCCGTGGCAGTTGGAATTTGCAGAGGTACCTTGACAAGGGACAGGGCGGCCCTGTTCGCCCGTATGCTGCTGCTGGAATGGACGACGAGGGCAAGTGCACTGCGGTGGGCAGCGTAGCTACAGCTGTGGATGAGGCTCTTACCAGTCCGATGTTTTGGTCTTTCTTGCAGCTCCTGAACCGGATGAACAATATGATGACTCATATGTCGGCGTGGTGCCAATCTTGCTGCTGCCACACCACGGCTAAGCAAGAGGCGCGCGGGGCGGCAACGGAATGAGGAGGACGAGGAGGAGGGGGAGGAGGAGGAGGAGAAGGAGGAGGATGACGAGGGCGGGTCAACTTGATAAGGGGGAGGCGGGGGGGCCAAATCGAGGGAGGAGGATGAGTCGGAGCAACCCGCCAGGTGCTCAAGGAGAACTTCTTCGCAGGTGGATGTCTTTGTCCTATGCGGGGGCGGAGGTGTCCAGAACTGGCGGCTGGCGAGCTCGATCAGTTTTTGGAGGATACTTTCCGTGCGGAGGTTGCTCAGTTCGTTGTCGAGCACTGCGCTGGTCTGGCAGAGCACGACAAGGCCTCTTTGCTCATGGATTTCGAGAGCGGGAAACGCCGCATCGCCTTGCAGCTGCGCCTCAAGACCGACGCATGGCGGCGCCTACCATTGCGCTTGGTTGGGCTTGGTCACCATGATCGTGCACAAGCGAGGAGGAGCACGCTTGAAGTCAAAAGGTTTACCAATTTTGTTTGTAGTTGCTTGCGCCGGTGCAGCTTACACCGCCAATAAAAACAGCCCTCCAGCAGATGTTTCTTGGAAATGCGTTCGCTTTCAGCTCGAGGGTGCACCGCAGTCGCCGAAACGTCTGCGTTTGTTCGAAGGGGCGCCCCTGATTGCATGATTTTCCCATCCTCGGCGTTGGCAGTGCTCGCCTTCAGGAGCGCAGCGGTTTGCCTGGCTCAGTGCCAGCGCTGCGCCGAACAAGAGCGACGTGGCACGCGCCCGCTCACGCGTGAGCTCTTGGACCATCGAGGCCGTGATTGGGCCGAGTGTTTTGTGGGCTTTCCCCTCGGATCCTGACCCCTAGGAAAAATCAGGGACGGGCTGAGAAATTCATCAGGGCAGGTCTGGGAAGGGGCCAGGTGGAGAGAGAAGAGGAGACGGGCGCGTTGACAAATCTCCCCAGGCAGTATTCGTCGGCAGATCATTTCTTTCTTGCGGGGCGTAGAGCTCGAGCAGTTGCCCGAATTGCGCCGTTGCGTGGATGGTTCTTATTCATGCCGAATTTGGAAGTGAATGTGGAACGCTTGCGCGCTTTCGTCAGCCAGAGGTTGAACATATGCCGCCATCATTCTCCTGCGTATGTGTCGATAACTCTCGGAAAGCACGATATCAGGGGTGCGCGCAGCAATTCGCTGGACGTTTTCGTTTCGGCTATTTCAAAGGTTCCTGATCGGCGAAAGGTCGTAGAGCAACTCGGAATGGAGCACCATCTTTCTTTCAGCGATTACTTTTTGGATGCTAATCTCTGCCATCAGCACAAGCTTGATTGTTCAATTCCACATTCCATCATCAACGAGGACCACCGGGGGAGCTGAACAAAATCTGAGGAGCGAGGGTGGCGAGAACGGAGGAGAACGTGGAGGAAGAGGATGAGGACGAGGATGAGGATGAGGATGATGATGAGGAGGGGGGGGAGGAAGGGGGGGGGATTTATGAGGAGGAGGAGGAAGAGGACGAGAACAAGGAGGGGGAATGGGGGGCGAGGATGAGTTGTTCGGTCCCCTCCTCTCGTCCTCGTCCTCGTCCTCGCCCCCCCTCCTCCTCCCTCCCCCTCCTCCTCCTCCTCGCTGCCAGCAGTGATCTCTGCGGGAGAGGCAGAAGAGGGGGGATGGGGGGGGCGGAGGGAGCGGGCCGAACGACTCGCGTGTATCGACTTGATATTCCGTCCCAGTACATGGTCTGGCCAGCTGGGCTCCTTGGCCCAGGCTCTGGCGGCGGCGGCCCAGGCCCCGGCGCTGGCGATGGTGAAGATGTCGATGGTGACAGCGGCGATGGGCCGCCGATGCCACCGCCTGTTGCAGGCGCTCCCAGCGCCCAAGGGGGCGGCGGAGGTGGCGGCCAGCCATCCGGATCTGGAGGCGGCGGCGGAGGTGGTGGCAGCAGCAGCTCGCGCGGACCAGCTGCAGGTGCGCCAGCAGGTGGCGGCTCCTCCGGCGCCGCCGCTCCGGGCGACGGCGGTGGCGAGGGCCCCTCAGGAGGCTCTCCTGGCATAGGCGGCACCAATTGCACGAATGCCGCTTCTTTCTTGGATCGATGCCTGTGCAAAATGAAGCTGGCACATTTCAAGGGAAGCATATCAGCCACCTGTTTCTACTCCATCATAGACAAAAATAACTCAGCGTTCAAATCGCTGCCGAGTCGCACTTTCAGGGATCCAATCGTATGCTTCCCAGAATTAGAACCAGAGATTCTTGGGCCTGGAGATGGCCCTGGCATTAGCACCGACGATTTATCTGCACTACTCACTGAGCTCGACTACAGCCATCTCCCTGAACTGACTGAGGACGACGGCGGCGAGCTCAGCGGGAAGCAGGACACCGGGCAGGCCAGCAGCTTGAAACTAGATACAGCCCATCGAGTGTTTCGTGTTGTGCTCAAAAGCCCTGGTAATCTGAAGCGTGCACGTACCGACCTGGACAACAACGCTCCATGGGGTGCGCGCGCCGTTTGCGCGCACGAAATCATCGACAGCGCACCGGGCGGCGAGGAGATCTCGATTTGCGTGGAGACCTCCACTGCGCACCAGACGAGGGGGGATGTAGCCTGGTTACTCAATGATGAACCAGACTTGGAGAGCATGAGGGTCTGGGACCGTCGCCCTGAACTTGCGTGCAGATCGTCGCGTGGGGGATGCTGTGATTTCGACACCTCTGTATCGCAGGCGCTGCAAGCTTGCATCGCGCCTGAAGCTTGGGGAGGTGAAGGCACTCTGGAGATCGACACAGCTTGCGAGGAACATTTCAAGCTCCACGCTTGCCTGCTGATGTCACAGGAGCATGGTGTAACGACAGAGCTGCCAAACTCTACGTCTCCAGAAGGGTCATCTCGCCGAGAGTGGCAGCTTACCAGCCGCGGGAAGGCGGAATTTCAATGTTCACTTGTTCTGCAGAACCCCCGGAGTGTGTTTGAACCGCGGCATGGCGTTGACTTAGAACACATGACGTCGTGGGAAATGATTCACCACCTACGCGAGGATGGATGGGCAGCTTCAGTGCACTCTGGCCGCACACATCCAGAGCCGTTCGTCCTGAACGGCAAGGTGGAGAAATTGTGCTGGTTTCGCCATGGGGTGGACGCCCAGTGCAAGAGCTACTTGCGAGTCTTGTTGTCTGCGCCTCGTCTTCGAGAAGTGGGCGTAGAGGTTATTCCGCACCTGAAGCCGCCGAAGGACTACGCTGCCCTCTTGGCTTTGATCGGCGTGAAGTCTGGCAAGCAGTCTCGCAAGGTGCAGAAGGCAGCGGTGATTGATGACTGCGGCGGCTTCGACGTTCCTGCTCCGCGACGCCACGTGCCTGAAGCTGGCGCCGCCAAAGGCGCCAAGGCAAGTGGTAGGCCGGAGGGCGCAACCGCTGCAGACAAGCCTGCAGAGGCAGATGCCAAGCTCAGACCCGAGAAGGCCCCTGGCGCTCCGGGCGACTGGGGGGCCTCAGGGTCAGCAGACGATAGGGCCTCGGCGTTCTATAAGAAAGTAGAAGAGGCGATGGCATGCGCATCTGTGGCTGCCTCTTCGCGCATTGGCGCGCGTGATCGCTCGCGGTCGCCGCCCCCCCCACCGCCGCCTGGCGCTGGTAGCAGGGGCAAGGCGCAGGCTAAGCACCCTCGCTCGTATCATTGGGGGCCACACTTGATGTCTTTTCAGCCACCGAACGTATGGCGAGCCACTTGCTGCCGATGCGACGCACATTGCAAGCCTGGTAAGCCTACGACACGGTGCACCCGCACCTTGTCTTTTCATGGCAAAGCACACGGACCCGAGGATATGCGAATCCAGCTAGGGCCTTGCAAATGGCTGAATCTTTGCATGGCGTACCCCACGCGGAACCTCCATATGGAGGTGCCATGTTCGACTCTGTTTGCAGTTCTTCCATCCTGGAACGACTTAGAGCGCGATCGTCTGCCTGACGAATACGCGGAGTCGTCGACAAAGAAGCGGCAACCCGCGCTGCCCCCCCGAAAGCCCAGAAGCGCCGTGCTGCTGCTCAAGCTGCTGTTGGCAGCAGTAGCAGCAGCAACAGCAGCACTGATAGCAGTTCCGATTCGAATTCGAGCTCATCGGATTGAGCTGAGCGCTTCTGCTGTTGGGTATGCAGCGCGTGCGTCGGGGCCGCCTTCGGCAGCGCCCCGCTTACATAAAACAAGAGGCGAGGAGGGATAGGATAGGAGAACAAGGAGGAGGGGCCAGCAGGAGGAAGAGGCTCTCTGAGGCGAGGATGGAGGAGGGGAGGGTGAACATCAGCAGGGGAGGGGGAGATGATGCTTTTCCCTCCTGGGCTCCCTCCTCCCCCTGCTGCTGCTGCTCCGCCTCCTCCTCCTCCTCCGTATCCTTTTCCTCCTCCCCCTGCCTTCTCTTCGCGAGCATCCAAGACGGCTCCGGGAGGATCGCTCCCAAAGATCCGGACCGGTCCCTCCCCGAGAGAAAGCTTTCTCCCGGGATGGGGCTCGTTTCCCGAACAACCACAGGTGGTGCGATCAGCTCGCGGGCCCTGGCGAGGGTCGGCGGACCTGGAGAGGGCGGGGGGGGCGAGGATCGAGGCTTTCGCGCGTTCTGAACTGCGGGGGAAGTGTGCAAAGGCGGCAACTTCTGCTCGGCAAGCCCTGCCTCTGCCCAATTTTCTTTGGGCCAATCCGGCGACTGGAGTCTGCAAGTAGCCTTCTAAAAAGCCGTAGGCTCCTAGTGCACCATTCGGAGTCTTCAAAACAAACAAACGACAAACTAGGACGCTTCAGAACAACCATTGCCAGTCAACACCTTCAGAAACACCGAACAACACATGAGCGCACGCAAATTCCAAGGACACAATGAAAACACTCGCATCTCAAATGAAATCTGCCAAACATAATGAAACGCAATAAAAAAATAAAAAAATGAAAAACAACAGAAATTCCTTGAACGCAGGTTTTTCCATTTAAAAAATAAAATCAAAGAAAAACTGAACATCGCTTGCAAACAGTTTTTTCGATTAAAAAATAAACTCAGAGAAAAAAATGGAAATCGCATGAAAACGAAAAAAAAACAATGCTTACTCACAAAATGCGAAAACAATCCCGAAACGGCCCGTGAGTTTCGAGGGAGTTTCGACGAGCTCCCTGCCACCACCGGTGGTGGCAGGGGGCCAAAACCATCGGATTTTGATCACCCGGGTTGCCCCCAGTTTCGAGGAGCTCGAGTCTCCTCGAAACTCCCTCGAAACTCCCTCGAAACTCTCTCGGAGCTCGTCGAAACTCTCTCGAAACTCACTGGCCGTTTCGGGATTGTTTTTGCGTTTTTCTCAGATTTTTTTGTGGAATTAATGAAATTGTGTGTTTTGTATGATTTTTTTGGTGACATTCTGATTTTTTGTATGAAATATTGTTTTTTAGTGTTTCGCATTGTTTTTGCAATTATCTGAATGCTTTTTTTTTTTTTTTTGAATTTGTCAGTTGTTTTGTGATTTCTTTTGAAAGTTATTGTGTTTGATTGTTGTTCCAATGTTTTGATGTTTTTGTTTAATAATGTGATTTTTCGACATCGGAAAAGAATTGTTACAATAATTTTATGTGTTTTGCTAGGCTTCGTTTGGATTTGTGTGAGTGCATTCGCTTCTGGTCTCCAATGACGTATTCTATGTGTGAGGGCCTCAAGAGGCTTGCCAGAGGTGCGCAATAAAGCCTCCAGAGAAACCCAAATGATGCCTCTAGAGGCCCGCAAGGACTCCTGGGCGGGCCTTGGAATGGCCGCAACCCCCAACCGGCAAAACAGAGCGTGCTGCCACATCCTTTGCCTCAGACCCCCCCTCTTGCTTCCGCCGCCGTCTGGCTGCAGCCATCCCATTTTAGCTCCCAGGGCAATCCTGTTCCCTTCGTCTCTCGTAATGCCTGCATCATCAAGAAGAAACATCCACAACATAAACCTTCGGAGGTCCTTCGCTGACTTCCTGGATCGGCCTCAGACCCCCTCCCTGGCGCGCGGAGCGCGCCAGGGGAGGGGGGTCCAAACCCGATCCAGGAAATCCGAAGAACCTCCGAAAGTTAATGTCTATGTGTATTGTTCTTCTTCTAGCAACGGCCGCCGGCAATGCCAGCCGTCCAGATCCTGGGTATGCATCCCTCCGGCGTGGACGGAAGCTCAGGTGTGGCAGTCTCGAGTGGCTCGAGGATCGTTCTCACCTTCCACCTGGGCCCCGGGGAACACGAGAGCTGTTCGCGTGGCCAGAATGCATTTTGGAGGCCCCTCGGGGCCAAAGGGAAGGAGGAGGAGGAGGAGGAGGAGGAGGGGAAGGGGGGGGAGGAGGAGGAGGAGGGGGAGGAGGAGGAGGAGGAGGAGGAGGAGGAGGCCCCGTCGTTGCCTGTAGTCGCAGGCAGCGAAGCAGGAGCGCGGATGGGTTGACAACGTGAAAGTGCACCTGACTCGCGGCGCGGCCCTCAGCGAGCAGTACGCCGGGAAGGGGACTGGCATGAGCGTTTTTAGTAAAATCGTCAAGGTGCTGGGTATGTCCGGTATGCTCGACGGGCCCAACGGCGACGACGACTCCAACATGTACATGGGCGTGTCGGTGGAGATCAAAAAAAACACGCCCAGAAGGCTTGGTTACCAAGACAACACGTACCCGCCTACATGAACACTGAAACCCAAATGCCCCCACCAATCATATATATATATATATATATATAAGCAGGCCGTACATCTCCACTGACCCGCCAGCCTGCCCAAGACAACAAACAACATTATATCGCCCACCCGCCTGAGCTGCAACCGAAACACTGAGAAACACTAGGAGGCCGTCCTCTCTGTTCCCTCCTCCTCCTCCTCCTCCTCCTCCTCCTCCGGCACAGCCGGCCATTCTGGGCCGGGTGTGTGTGTCCTCCTCATCCTCCTCCTCCTCCCTCCGTTCCCTCCCCCTCCTCCTCCTGATGCCGCAAAGTTCAAGGTTGATTCTAATCGGATTGGAAAGAACGACTAACTCCCTCTCCCTGTTCCCGCCCCCCCTTTCCTCCCTCCTCCCTACTCCCCTACCCCTCTCTCCTCTAGAATCGGATCCAGAGGCGATTCTCGCCCATGGGCCCGTTCGCGGCCTGCTCGCTCGGCGGCGGACCTCAACGACTTCCTTTCTGAGGCGATGCGCCAGAGATTGAACGCCTTGGGGCCGGAGTCCGCGGCTGACACCGCTACGAAAAAGAAGCAGCGCAGTCTCATGAGCGAGGCCTTGCAGAAAGACTTGTCCATGTCGTTCCAACGCGACATCCCTCGCCTGCGCCAGAGCGGCGGATCTCGCCGCGCAGGCGCATGCAGAGCCGAGTTCCACGTGCCGATCGATGCTTTTGATGGCGTTCACCTCGACAAGACGGGGTGCGGCGGGGGTCGCCCATTGACTATCTGGGTAGCTGGCACCACATGTAAGGACTACAGCAAGCGTGGGAAGAAGGCCAAGGCGGCAGGCCCCAGTATGCGGCCTTGGATTATATGGTGTGGTCTCGTGAAGCACAAGAAGCCCTTGGTTGTCGTGCAGGAGATTACGCCTTCGCCTGATACGCGGAGGATGCTGAGTAGCGAATTCCAGGACCTCTACGACATTTCATTCGCTGCCATGTCACCCGTTGATTTTGGGCACCCTTTGCAGCGCGAGCGACAATTCGCAATCATGACTCTCAAGGGCGCAATATCGTTGCAATGTGGTTGGGGTACGTTCTTCAAAGTATTCGGCCGTCAAGTTGTTTGCTCGGCAGATTTGCTCTGGGCTGCTGCGCCTGACTACACAAGGACTGCGATGCACAGCAAAACTCGCTTGCAAGGCCATCACCTCCAACACGGACAGACCCCGGCGCTCATCGATTGCTTGGCGCCATACGAGGGGGTGCACTACCACGACTACGCAGAGCACGCTACCCAGTTTCACGGACTTGATGGCTCGCACTTCTTCGACGTGTGCCAGAACGAGCGCTTCGGCACCAAGTCGCCTGTCATTCCCTGCCTAGTGCACCATGGCACCCTCATTAACTACAAGGCCCAGGAGATCGCTGGAGGTCTACAGCATCTGGCGATCATGGGCGAGGCAGCGTTCCCTCATCAACTCCCGGATTCGCGATCAACTCAACGAGCTCTCAGTCGAACCCCGAAAGATGCAAGCGATCAAGGTAGTCTGACTTCAGAGCTGCGTTCTTCTAGCCCTCCCCTTCCCTTCGCTCGCGTCTCTCGGGCTTCTTTGGGCACCGCGGGGCAACCAAGTCGGATGCTCTTTCGATGATCTGAACTGCGTGTCAGATAATGAGTGAAAGGACCTTGCGGGCAACGCCATCCACGAGCCGACCTTGGGGATGATCCCCATGTTCATCTTATGCAATGCGACATGGGACAAAGAGGATGCCAAATACGAGCCCCTGCCACGCTCCCCGTCGCAATCGAGCTCTGGCACTACCATTGGTCGCGCCCTGGGGGCCATCATGGGCGCTGACTACGCCACTCTCCCGCGGCGTCGCGACGAGGCTCCAACGCCGGAACGGCCTGCAAAGCTGAGGAGGAGCTCGTGTTTGAGCCCATCGGTTCTCTTAGAGCTGTCGCCGAAGCTTAGCAGCAAGTGAAAGCCTCGGGGAGTCATTAGGTTTCAGGTTTGTCTGCTATCAGCATTTTCGGGCCAGCTGAGTTTGGGTGCGACTCGTCACTGGCGCGGGGCGCGCAGCCTGCAGTGCGCAGATGCGAAGTGCACTGTCAACAGCTGCGCGAGCCACGCTGGCCTGGTGCCAGGTAGACAGCGCCCCGCCCCAGGGGGGAATTGACCTGGGCCCTCCTCCGAGGGCGCTAGAGAAACACAAGGGAGAATGAAGTGGAGGTGGCCCCGAGGGCCCGGAGATCTTCGGGCCCCCGGGGCCAAGGAAAAGGACAGAGTGCACAACATGTTCTTAATCGCGTTAAAACATGTTGGGAGAGGAGGAGGAGGAGAAGGAGGAGGAGGGAGGGGAGGGGCCCGAACGGCTCACCTTCCCCCGTCCACCCCTATCCCCCTTCCTCCAACTCTCCCTCATCGTCTCCCTCTTCCTCCCCGCCGCCCGTGGTCCGGAGAGGCGCGACTCACGTCGCGCAGACCTCGCGCGCTCCCCATCGGGCCCCTCAGGACCATATGTGGGATTGCGCGCGGAGGGGTGGGGTAACCCAGGTGCAATTGTATGTTGCGTTGTGTCTGGGGCCGTTTTGGCCGGGACGTATGAGGGGGGGGCTTGGGGCAGAGGGTGTATTGCGGCATCGTTGAAGCATGTCGGAATGACTTGAGTCCCCCTCCTCCTTCGTCGTCCTTCTTGCTGCCGTCATTTCTCGACAGCTGGGGCCTTGGTTTTTGCATCCAGCTTGCATCTTACTGCAATCCCGATTTGTGGCCTCTACTCCAACGTCTACCACAATGTCGGCAGCTTTCGATATGGGGGGCGAGGACATGCTCAGCGGTGACGGCAATGGCGACCAGCAGTGCGATGAGGCTACTGACCATATGTGCGCTACAGGATGCGGCGAGCCAAGGGTGACCAACTCGTCAATGTGCCGCGTTCACAAAAATACTGCAGATAACGTAACGAATGATACGAAGAGAAGGGCAGGTGGACCGGGGCCCGAGTGGAAACAGTTCCAATCTGAAAAATGGGCTCTCTCTCTCTCTCTCTCTCTCTCTCTCTCTCTCTCTCTCTCTCTCTCTCTCTCTCTCTCTCTCTCTCTCTCTCTCTCTCTCTCTCTCTCTCTTCGAATTACCTCAGCATGATCGTGCAGGCCGCCGCGGCAAAGTCTGGAAGGGGGACGAGGCGTTCAGACTCTCCCGTTCAACGCGCTTCAGGTGATGCAGCTCGACTCCCAGGTGAACCGCGACCTGGCGTGCCGCAAAAAGGCGTGGAAGACGTTCATCGGCTTCTCGAACCTCATGAAGACGGAGCTGGGATGGACCCCCGCGCGCTGCCAAAGTGAGTGGGGGCACTTGAAGGCGCAATCATACGCGCAGACAGATACGACCAAGGATCGAATCACGGGGGGGGTATCCATTGGCTACTCGTTGATGTTGAGGCCTACGCGAAGTCAGAGGGAGGAACTTAACAGAGGACAGACGTCGCGAGAACGGGCGTACTGAAGCAGAAATTCACCCAGGATGATTACTTGAAGGCGTTACAAGGCGCAGAATCGGCTGCCGCGTCTGTGTCTGATGGCGCCCTTGGGCAGTCCCGATCAGTACAGGGGAGTCGCCAGCCAGCCCCAATCGATGATGCCGAAGAAGTTGGTGAAGAACTACCTGCAGGCCGCGGCCGCGGAGGCCGCGGAGGGGGTCCAGCGGGGGGTCGCCGCAGCCAGAGCTTGGCCCTTGAGGGGCCCGCTCTTAAAAAGAGGGCCAGGAAAGTCTGGGACGCGAGTGAGAAGCTGTCGGCGGCCAGAAGAATTGCTCTTGGCAAGATTGAGAAGGTGATGGCATATGCGAAGACCGTCAACGACAAGTTCACGGAACTCTCTACTTCGAAAGCGATTCCGGAGGAGAAGGTTCGTCTCGCCGAAGAGTTTACCACCTGCGAGCACCGCGTCAACCTCCTGAAGGCAATGCAATGGGTGCCGCAGACTTGTGAGTCCATGGTAGGCCCTGACACTCCAGCTGAAGCGGACATCCCGCAGAACCTGAACGACTTGTGTGATAGCATCGTAGCATTGGCAAACCACGCGATCGAGCACGCTAATGGCATGAATATTGAGAATGCCTCGAAGTACTTCGAGGAGCTGCTCGGCAAGCCAGAGTACACTCAGATCCGCGATCATGCCGACATGCCGAGGCCGGGCAAGGGGCCGATGAGTTTCTACTTCATGTTCTTGGCTCAACCGCCCGCGCGTCGCTTCAAGCCCGGCGACGCGGTCCAGGCGTGCATGAACAACATCAAGATTGCCATGCTCTGCGAGATGAACTTCCTTTTCGCCAAGGGGAACTTCCTG